>VZRQ01001128.1:923585-1048282 GCA_013397975.1 Machaerirhynchus nigripectus
TGGGGAGAGGAGGAAGAAAGGAAAAGTTAAAGCCTGTGCAGCTGCTAACAGGGGAGCAGCTTTGTATCGGCACTCCCAGCTCCAATCTGTGCTGTTAACCAAGAGCAACGTCCAAGGTTTCCTTGGAGAAGCCAGGGCTGTAAAAAATAAAGAGTTGCCCTCTCTAGTTATTCATTTATGCACAGATCAAATGAGTGTTCATTATTAGGGCATCTCCAGGCCCAGCAGTCCAACTAAAAACAAACATATGGTTGCTCTTCTCCGAGTGGTGGAAAAACTTGGCTTGGGAAGAGACAGGCACAGCCAAAGGAAAGCCTCCACTCCCAGTCCACTTCTGAGCAACAGGAGACTTGGCGATTGCAGAGGGATTAATGAAAGGCTCAGCTCAGTGCTCAGCTCTCATCTCAGGGGTGTATCAGCAGTGATGATCTACAGAGAGGTAGAAACATTTCACGAACACCAGGCCTGATATTGCCAAGAACGCTTTGGAATAAGCCTGGTGGTGTGTTTTGAAGGGTTGTTCCCAGACTTGGTGCCTTTTATCCACAATAAACCTCATCTCTGAATGCATTATGCATACATTTGCCACATTTCTCTGTAGAGCCAGTACCATACTTCAGAGAAACACAGAATGGTTTGGGCTGGACCTTAAAGTTCATCCAGTTCCAAACCCTCATGAGCAGCATGAAGGCAACCCAAGTTTTGCTTGCCCGTTTATCCCATTTGCCTTTGTGGCAGAGGACATTGTGTAATTCTGGGGAACAACTGTTCCTAAGAGTGCCGGATACCATCACTGCAAGAGCAGCAGGGAGGAATGCAGTGTGCACAGAGATGGTAAAACACATTCATTTGGCTCTACGTGTGCCCACAAAGGTGCTCTGTGGCAGTGGAGTATCCAGAGATGGATAACATGGTCTTGGGACATCTCTTGTTCTGCTCTAGTGCAGGCACGCTTGAAGAGATTGAAGAGCTTGTAAAAGGAAAGGCTGCTGATGTAGTAGGCAGGGAGGGTGGTTGGAATGTTACAGGAGCATTGCTTGGATTCACAGCTGAAGTAGATACAAGCTGGTGAAGTCACAGGATCATAGAATCACAGAATCACTAATGTTGGAAAACCCCCAGCTCCCTCAGCTACTCCTCATCAGACTTGTGCTCCAGACGCTTCCTCAGCTCTGTTCCATTCTCTGGACACTCTCCAGCCCCTCAATGTCCTTCCTGGACACAGCATTTGAGGTGTGGCCTCAGCAGTGCCCAGCACAGGGGGACAGTCACTGCTCTGGTCCTCTTGGCCACACTATTGCTGGTGCAGACCAGGTGCCACTGGCCTTCTTGGCCACCTGGGCACACTATTTTCATTCTGGTAGGAGCCTTGGGTTGATTCTCCTGCTCTTCACTGCCTGATGATACCCAGAATGGCCACAAATCATTTTCATTCTGATTTAGGGGGCTAATAGGATGTTAAGTACATACGGCAAATTATTCACCCCGTTTATACCAGACCCTGCATGATCCAGAGTGGGAAATAAAAGGCCTTGAACTTCACAACATCCACTGTCTTTTGTTTTATTTTTCATACCTGTCATACTTTTATGTCCTTATTACTGTGCAGACCAAGCAGAGGGAGCAAGTTAAATTTTTTAGGAAGATAGGATTCTTTGATTCCCTTTCAACTTCTGCAGAGGAAATAGCCATGCAGCCATTAGTGAAAAGCAGAGGTGGTGTTTAAGACAGCAGAACTAATTGTTTAGGGAAAGAAAACGGAGTTAGGAACATCAGAAGGAGAGATATGAAAGGATAGTCTGTGAGACATAGAGTTTGGCTTCTAACAAGTTACTTAAATGTAAAGTTAAACTCTGCCTAAAAATGCTAAATAAAATTTACTTCCTTATTGACCTTGAAGATCAAAGCTTGGCTTTATTCCATTTCTTATTCTGTCCACTCTGATTTAAGATTTGAGCCTCCACTCAGTGAAAGAGTGTTAAACCAGCCTTTCCCTGTGCTGAGTTGTACAGAAAGAGCTGCAGCAAATGGGATCATACAGGTAGTCCACACTGTAAAATATACAAAAGATGGTAGATATAATTTTATATCACATGTTTAGAAAACATAAAGATGGTGAAAATTAGAACAGTGACTTTTTTTACCTCCTTAATTTTAAATCGTCCAAAAGAACATGTTTGAAATAGCTGAAAAGTTAGGAAGTTTCTCACTGACTCTGTGCCCTGCAGGATGCTGCAAGTTCTGAAGCGATGTTGCCACCTTGTGGAACACGAAAAAACTCTGGTCCTTTACAGCAAAAAAAATACCAGCTTTCCCTCCTTGTAGTTTCTGCCAAATTAGGAAAAACAGTCCTGAGCGTTGGGAGGAAAGGGGCCGATGGGCTGAGGATGTACTGGGACAGAGCTGGAACTGGAGTACCCACACCTCCACTGCTCATTCTCGGAAAGAAGTATATTGTCTTTGATTTCTTCTTTTTATTTCCCATCCCCTGCATTCATTTTTCTTCTTTCTTTCTTAAGGACTGGTCATCTGCTTACTGTCTTGCAGGCAAAATTTGTAATTTTCATAAAGTTCCATGGATTATCATCCTGTAAGAAGCAAAAAGAAAGATCCCCTGGCTTTTATGCTCCGCGGTACCGAGTCCTTGCACAAGAAAAGCTCCCACTGGCTTAGGGCAGACTTTTGTCTGGTTTCTGAAGCCACACTTCTCCGTGAGATTCATAAAGGAAACCTTCAAAACCTGTGGGTACGTGCCCAGCCTGTGTGGGCCAACGCTTTGGAGAACACACATCACTTTTATGCTCAGGAAATCAAAACTGGACGCAGGGAAACGATCACTTTAGCTTTCAAAAAGAGCGAGTGCCTGACCTGGAATTTGCAGTATTTAATTTCAGGGTGGAACAACATGACAGAGAGATTTGGCTGTGTTTGGCAGGAGGATGCAAACCAGTATCACCAGGGATGGCTGCTCCATCATGGATGCTCTCGCTGGCTGAAGAGCAAAATCCAGATTCCCCATACCTTTACCCCTTTTTCTATCTCTTAGGGCATCCAGGGCTGACCTGCAGAGTGGGAAGTTTAAGGGAGGCTCTCAGTAAAGGTTCTTGCACAGAGGGATTATCCTACCTTTTTCTATTAAATTTTATTTTTAGTTTGATTTTGTATCTACCAGTGGGTTCTGAACACCCAGAAATTATTACTATCAGTAATTCTAAAAGCTTTTTTTCCTTAATAAAAAAAATTAGTCTCTGACAAAATGGGAGTTTTAATTTGAAACCTGTTTTAATTAAAAAATAAGAACTTGAGTTTTCAACATACGCCTAGATGTTAGGATTTTCCTGCATTTCCCTATTTCTCTTTTCTTCTATTTTCTCCTACCCTTGCTGCTTTTTTGCAGCGGCAAAACAAGGTAAAATAAAATACAAAATAAAATATTAAAATAAAATAGGACAATTTAAAAATAAAATTTAGAAGATCAATTAACCACAAAACAAAATTATAAGAGGAATACAAGAGTGTCAAGAGGGAAAAAGAGCAAATATCAATAATAGCATGCAATTTTAACTCTAGCCCTAAAATAAAATGAAAAAATAGTCAAGACTTTTTTTCTCTCTTTTTTTCCTTTTTTTTTTTTTTAATGAAAACTCTGCACTGTTTCTGTTTCTGGTCAGCACTATTTATAAGCGATCACCACTGAATTGTTCAGCCTCTGGCAACGCCGGCTTCTGACCGGCGGTGGGTAAACAGCAGCTCCCGTCGTACAATGTGAGTAACAAACTTCCATTTACAAAATATGTTTACCCCACTATGTGCTTGGGTATGAATGCTACCTTCTTTTTTTTTGTCTCCAGGTCTGGATTTTCCCTCCAAAGGGTCCTGGAGAGCCCTAGGAGCTCCAGCGCTTACTGCGTACGTGCGTGTCCGCACACACACACGCAATCGTGGACACAGAGCCTCCCACCTCCCCACTGGGACGTGGGTTAGCAAGTTATAAATCCAAACCTATCCCAAGAAAGGAGGTCTGGGCAGCATGGTATTCCTGCTTCATGCTGCCTACAGCTCCAAGCTTTGGCATTAAAGGATCAAGGGGGAAATTGGTGTTTTGGGTTTATTTTTAAAAATAACCCGAATTAAACTGTTGAATGCTGAGGTCTCAGCCACCCCAGCATGTTAAAGGCTGATCCAGCTGATTAGAATACAATGCCCTGATAAGCTCCTCTTTGGTGGCATTCAGGGATGTTGGGGTCTGAAACTGGAGGTTTTCTGCCTGTGCCCACTCTTCTTACCCAGCACAGCTCCAAAATCCTCATTCCCACCTGACACATTGCCAAACCTCTGGGTTACTCCCATCTTAGCAAGCAAACAGGATGAGAATTCCAAATATGCCCCTTCCCTCCCCCCCATACATTTACCCACTTGGAACCATCTTGAAGTGCCGTGGATGTTTCCAACAGAACCGAAGCCAGGCTCCCATCCACACCAGTCCAGCACTGGGATAAACACAGTTGAATGGAGTCAGATTTGTCTGGAAAGGGAAATGAAAGAAGGAACCTTCAAGACTATGTAACTTTTATGTGTCCCTCTCTTTTAGGTCATAGGGAAACAAATTTATCTCCAGTGCCTCTGTTGAAAGAAATGGATTCACAGAAATTTTGACCTGGAGTGTAGGTTAATAGTAATGATAATTTCTTGTAAGGTCATATTTTACCTGGAACCAAGACAATGTCTATAAAAATGCTATAATGAATTGATGAAATGATTCCTGGAACTTTTGTCTGCTGTTTTTCTTCTGCAAAGGAATTTTTGTTTGCAAAGACAGATGCAAGTCCTGGCAACTCAAGTGCTGAAGCATTGAAAGGCACAGTAGGCAATTTCATGGTCTACTGTGTCTTTTATTTTAAAATTTTTAAAATACTTTTATTTTATAAATATAGGACATACTTTTATTTTAAAATTGTGCTGGAGAACTGAGAAAAACACATGGACAAAGTTTGCAAATTAGTGTAGGAAAAGGCTTGTGGGCAGCTAAGGGAGCCTCGAAGGTGAACTCATACCTTGAGCCATTAACTCTCCACCAGGTGCAATAGGGTGCAAAGGGGTGACCAGTTTTACCACTCTGAGTCTCTGGTGCCTCGGGGAGCTGCGTGAAACTCCCCCAAAAACTGTGTGAGTGTCCATAACCTGGGGTTTGAGCAGTGACTCTGCAGGTTTTATGTTTTCCCTTTCTCCCTCCCACCCCAGCCCCATCAAGCACGACAATCCCTTTTTGAACAAGTACTGAAAATGCCAGAGTTTGGACTATCAGATTTTTCCTTTGGACCAGTGAAGTGTAAGGAAGAAAAAGAAAACACCACTTACCAGACACAGAAAATTTAAATCATCAAAGTGAAATAAAACAGAAGCTGGGAAAAGCTGTTTTTAATGAAGACCATTACAGAGAGAGGTGGTGTTTTCCTTCCCTCCATGTTTGTGTGTGTGCAAACCCTTTTCTATCCAGTCACAATCAGGGAGCTGAAAAATCTGTCTTTAATTGCAGATGTTGTAAAAATAATCACATAGGAGACTAAACTAGCATTAAAAATGTGAATTCTTGACTTGTTGCCTTGGCGTGGAACATCTTTCTATTGAACTGCTTATAAAGCAGTAAACTAAGTCAAAATTTCTTCAAGAAGATGCCTTTTCTTGTTATGGTTATTTTACTTCAGAGGGTGTTTCTTGGCTTTGCCAGAAAAAGGAGATGGTGGGGAATGTTTTCTCTGTCTTAAAAGACTGCTTTGTTTTTAATTATCCTTGCTGCAAAATACAGTGAGATCTTTCTGCTTCCATTTTTTTTCAGCTCAGATAAAATTCTCAGCATTTCAGCAATTTTTTTTCTCCTCTGCAGCTTTTTCCCATTTGAACTGTTATTTATTACTTCTTTACTACCTTTCACGCAGTTAAATGAAAATCTTGATGCTTAATGGTGAAAACACTCGAAAGGAATTTAATTTTATTTTCAGGGTAATGTTGCCCTCAAAAGAACAATCTACCTCCAAACAATGAGAAATTGTTTCTCCAATCCCACCTACCCTCCTCCTTCTTCCCTGAGTCTTCTGTTGAGTTTCGATCCCGCTGAGGGAGAAGGGGTATTTTGTTAGTTTGAAATCAGGTTGCTGTTGCCTTTTTAGTACTTTTATAAATCCAGGAACATTAGCTGAAATGAAGTCTGGTGCAAAATGTTTCCTTTCTGTGGGACCTAACACATTGAAGGGTGCCAGTAGGTGGTCACTGTTCATAGACTTTAAAATGCAGATTAAGCCCAGCTGAACTGTGCCAAACCTTGTTCAACCCCGCTGAAGTCCAAAATAAATTCACACCTCCTCATTTCTGTCCTATTAATCAATCAATTCAAGAAACTGCAGTCTGTGGTGGGTATCAGTCAGAGACTTGTCTGTTCACTTGGGCTGATGCACAGCATAAATGTTTTCATATATTTTAAAATTAATTTTATTTCCTCTGTCTATATTTTTAATTTTGTTTTCTTTTGCAAGAATGCAACTGTGACTACCTGTTGTCAGGAAGACCATAAATTTCAAAGTTAAAATAACATTATATTCCAGTATTTGTTTTTCAGGGGAAAAAAATCAAAATAGCAATCTAAAAAAAATAAAGAGGAAACTGTGAACCCTGCTTAGTATAAATGTACAATAATAAGATTTATTTTTACTTTGGCTGTTTGAAACTTCTCTAAGTTTATGCCAACAAACATAACTAGAGTCCTAGAATGATCATAATCCATCCACACTAAGTACAAAGAAGTGTTTCTCTTTTTTATGTAGACTTGATTTTCTAAAGTCAAATTGTTACATGGGGTGAAGGCAATATTAGCTAATATTAATGAGCTCTAATTCCTTGCACTTTTAATATTCGGGTTTCCAGCAGCTTTGCACAGAGCAATGAGATAGGAAGCCCTGAGGAAAAAGGAAGAAATATTCTCTCCACTTTGTACCCTGAAACTAAGGCACAGTGAAATTTAGGCAAAATCTGGTGCTAAGGGAGTGGCAAAGCAAGCAACAAGATTCAGATGTCTTCTTGTTTCAGCCACACAAAAAAATCCCTTCCCCTAAAGAAAAAAACCCAAACAACTTACTTTCAAGTTTTCAGCCATTAGTCTGTTTACACCATGAAAGGTTAATTTCTTTAAAATACTTTGCTGTGGGATTTTGTTGACAGCTTTTGAAAAGTTCAAGTGATCCAACTGTCTTCCCAAACTCTACATCCCCTTTTGTTCCTTTAGAGTTTTCTAATAAATTTATGATTCGTGACTTTTGAGAAATGTGATGCTGTGTTCTTTTTATCAGATCTAGTGCCTACTAATTCTGCTATTTCACAGAATCACAAAATGGTTTAGGATGAAATGGACCTTTAAAGGTCACCCCGTCCAAACCCCCTTCAATGGACAGGAACACCTTCCATGAGATCAGGTTCTTCTGAGCCCTGTCCAATCTGACCTTGAATGTTTCCAGGGAAATTTAATACAATGCCTACCAACATTAAAGAGAAGTTAGAATATTATCTGGCATCCCCAAGATGATGTTTGGAGCTTTTGGAGATAACTTTATGGCTGCTGTAGTTTTCTCCTCTAGCACAGGATCCCATACAAGTGTTGGATCCCATATCACAATTAATAAGTGTGCTGTTTCGTGAGTGAATTTCTTCAGAATTTTTGAGTGAATGACATCTGATCTTGGCCATTCCTTACTGTTAAATTTTATTGGCTTGTTCCAAAATTTCTGCTAATAACACTTCATCTTGACACAGTTCTTGAGCTTAATCCAACAGAGAGGAATGTTTTGTTGCAAGAACCTTTCACTGCTTCTTGACAAAGAAGTGTTGAGCTTTTCTGCTGTGTCTTATCTTGTCTGAGAACTGTCTTTTCATTGAACCAATTGCTATTTCTTTGAGCTCTCTGACAGACAGGTTTTCAAATAAAAGTATTTAGAACATTTTTCTTAAGGTGTTTTTTAATGGTTTTAGCAGGGGTTTCCTCAAATTATTTCTTGTCCTGCTTTATTAATGTTTTCACATTTAACCTAATAGAGTATGCTCTTCTCTTTTTCCTCTCTCTTATAAAAGAAACCTTGTGATCTTTTAAAAGGAGATAAAATCAGAGGAAATTTTAGGGAGAATTTTAGTTGATCAATAATGTAAGTCGTTACAGTACCTCATTTTTAAAAGTCTCCATAGCAACTGCTGTCATTTGAGCCTTTTAGCTGTGCCTTTCTATTTCTTAAAAAAACCCCTGACCTCCTCATTTTCAAGTGGTTCTTGAAGTTAAGCATTACAGTGACAGGTACCTTTTTCCTTTCTTTTTTGCATTATGGATGCTGTGTCTTGCTGAGACTTAAACAAACCTATTCAGTTGTTCCTGTTAGTCCCACTGTTCTTGTAGCAGTACTGCAGAAATTTTTGTAACTGCAACATTATCCATCATTTTTTAGGACCGAAGGAAAATGCTCATCATAATGATGATTATTAGAGGATCTATTTGGGACAAAGAAATATTTTTAAGAAGAAATTGATTGAAAAAATGCCTTTATTTTCTCTTTCTTTGGAGAAGAATGAGAAAAGAGAAAAGAAAAAAAATTCAAATATGAAAAACCTCTCTTAGCCTTCTCAGTTAAAATGAAAGACAGCTTTCCCAGCTGCACCAGGAGAGGTTTAGATTAGACATTAGGAAAAAACTCTTCACTGAAAGACTTGTCAGTCATCGGAACAGGCTGCCCAGGGAACTGGTGGAATCACCATCAGTGGAAGTGATTAAAAGGTGTGTGGATGTGGCACTTGGGGACATGGTTTAGTGCTGAATATGGTGGTGAATGGTTGAACTCCAAGATTTTAAAGGCCTTTTCCAACCTTACTGATTCTCTGAAATCTAGAATGGTATGTGGAAATCTCTGTGGGAAAGGAATGACTAATCATGGGTGACTTCTGTGGCTACAACCTGTCTGTTGGTGTCCTCAGCTGCGTGGACACACAGGTACGTACAAATGTATGGTGGCCTTCAGCAAAGCTGGGCTGGCTCCTTGAACAGATTTCTGTGCTTGGCTCAAGCCTAAACAGAAATCTGCCAAGTCTTCATTGACATCTTTCATGTCATGTCACGTCATGTGGGCAGATGCAAGCTCAGGTGGAGGAATTTGGACAGGAAAAGTGATGGGGAGATAACTAAATACTGAAAAGGGAACGGCTGGGCCAGGAGGGGGTTTAGCACTGAGGTTTCTTAAGGACTACTCAGCATTTCCTGATGGCCTGTGTACATACGGGAGGAGAATGCCATGGCTGGCCACTGAAAGAAACCAAAGGAGAGTCAGTATCAGGCAAGGAAATATAAAATTCACTAAGTTATAAACATGCTGCTGGCCTTCAGCCGGGATGGAGCATTGCTCTGCTCATGTGTGGAAGGAAATGAAGTCTCTGTCTTATGATCTGCTCTCCTGTACTTGTGGGGTCCCTTTGGCTGTGCAGTGCTGAAAGCCAGGGTGAAACCAGTGGGTTGGCTTCCAGAGCCATTCTTGTGTGCCACAAGCATGAGGAAACCCTCCCATCTGAAGTGCAGTCACAGAGCAGCAACCTTGCTGCTGTTAGTCATCACAGAGAGCCACTGACTCCACTGACCTCAGGTGCCATCAATACCTGTTAACAAAGTGGTTAACACCTGTTAACCTGTGGTTTCACTCAGAAATTGCTTGCACTCTGTGTTGAAATGGTCAGGCTAAAAATGGAGGGAAGAATCTGAAAGGTTATTTGGGGGCAGCAGTCCCATCAAACCAGTGATTTCCTACTTGGTGGTAATCACAAATATCAGCTTATTTTATGGGTATGTGTGAGGAAAATGTAGTTGTTGCTGTGTGTTATCAGCAAGAGCTGCTCAGACATGCTTGTGGTTGGGCTGGGGCACTGATGCTAATAATTCAAGTTATCCCCATTCAAGCTTTAAAAGCCTTCTATTGTGGTAAAACTGAAAGCCTCAGGAAATGCTTGCACAAACTCAGCAAGAAGGGAAGTTATCACCAGTTTCAACTCTTTGTATAACTCACGTGCTAAAAATGACTAATGCTCGGAGATATACAGGGCTCTTATTCAAGGACACTTATCTGTTACACAATTCTTATCCTACTGCCAACCAAGGAGACTCTGTCACTGACCTGAGTGGTAGAATAATCTAACCTGTTCAAACAATTTACTAAAATCTCAAAGCCTGTGGGGTCCCATCTACTGGTTATTTATGTCTATTGGTACCAAATTGCCACCAACCTCCATTATCTTAAGTGGCAGCTTAAAGCCCTCAGTGCATTTGTTTTAAATCACACCAATTAAGGAGGACAGTGCCATTATCCCCACTTTTCAGGTGGAATAGGAAGCTGAGTCAAAGTTATATTAGGAACCTCAAAGCTATATTAGGAACCTCAGGCTGTTTGGGTGGAGAGGAGGAGTATAAACAAAGAAACAAAAAATCCTTGTGCAAGTCCTTGTGGAAATTTCCTACAAAGCAGAGCAGCAGTGAATCAAACATAGTCCTACACCTCTGAGAGTTGTGATCCCTAAATCCTCTGGTGCAGGATCTCAGCCCCTGAGAATTGTGCAGGTCTACTGCTAGGTAGACTTGAATCTGCATCGTCAGACTCCGTGTGACCCCAAGGACCCAAAAGCCTTTTCTCCTGAGAGAACAAAGCAGTGACAAAAGAGTGGTAACCACCTATGCATGACTAAAATCTTGGAGGGAGGAATCCACGTTTTGTTAAATAAATTGAGTGTTTGAATGTAAAAAACATTTATGTTCCTGCTGTAAGGCAATCTACCTACCTTTGACTTACTCATCTTTGGAACCACAGGAAATATTCTACACTGAGCCCATGAAGAGCTAAACCCTTCAGTTAGTTAAGGAAGAGGGACCCAGGAAACAAGAGCTTTCTACAGATCCTCATCTAGCTGGTTGCTGTTTAGGCAACCTAAACATCCCTGCACCCAGTCAAACCATTTTCACTGCACAAAGCCTCTCTTAGCCCTGATGAAAAGGGGTCCTTGCCTGGTTTGAAGAATTATAAGCCCACTCCGCAACTAGACTGTCAGCTTTTTGGCTTTAAAATGAGATATTTTTTTCCTCTATTAAAAAAAGGTATAAGTTTTATGTAACTGTAACTATGTTTTTTAATACTGCACATAATCTTAAAATGGAAATACATCTTGTCTGCAAAATCTGACAGGATGAATTACAAATACACCATAAAATTTGTTAAATTTTAAGTATTTTTGAAGCTGTTGTGTATCCCCTTGGGTTTAACTATTATTATATTCTGCAAGATGTTTCCAAAGTGAGTGACATCTTTTGGGGATTCTAGAGGACTGCAAAATGCCTGGACTCAAATCACTTCTCTAGCCCCAGGACTGGCCCAAATCTTCTCATCTCCATGACGAGAAGAGGGAAATGTCTCAATGCAAAATTGCATTTCCTCGTAGGTATGGACACATTCATGGTGGACAAATTAGCTGATTTGCAACTACTGATCCCTGAGTTGTGACCATCTCATCCACATGAACACATTCTTCCAGCACACATGACCACAGAACTTCTGAACAACTTGCCAGGTCTGATATTCCAGATAAAAATTTCAGTAAACTGAGCAGTTTTTCACTGGCATATGAAGCACTACAAAGACACCTGATATTCATTATCTTTTATCACTACCAGTCTTGTCTAGACATAAAAAGCTCTATAAACAATGGTCAGTCTGTGGATTGTCTTAGTTAATGTATCATCATTACTTCAGCCTTAGTCCTCTACCATCAGTGATAAGTAGGTCTCCAGGAAGAAACAAAATACGGTGCCAGAAATTAAAACAAAAGATTCCGAAAGCCAAAGCAATTTGAGGATCAACCTTTAAAAAAAGAAAAAGATAAAAACTCACCAGGAAGAGGAGACAGCTGTAGGGCTCAGCTGGTCACACCTGAATCTCATGAAGGAGATGATGGAAGAGGATACTGGTCAGCTAAAGAAAACTTAGGGGCTCATTGTAACCAGAAAGAGTACTAAGGGACAGGAACAATGCAAATGTAAACCCATTCCATACGAAGAGGACTAAGGTGAAATCAGAGAGTTGCAGGCTTGCAATAAAGTTTGATTTTGACAGTAGGCAAGGTCTTGGAGACATTAGCAGAGGATGAGATCACAAAACATCTGGAAAAATATGGGCTGATATAAAGGAATGGGGAGAGTTTCTGGAACTGAAAGTCATGTCTGACAAAATGGGTGGAATTTTTGGAGGCAGATGAGAAGTGACATGGTGAGTTTGAAGTTCTTCACAGTTTTACGGAGGTTCTCAGCACTTTGCCAGCCAGTGGATGTAGCTGTCTATGATAAATAGCGCTGCACATCTTCATGAAATAAATAGAAGCCTTACACCGTGATCTGGAGTAGACCGAAGTGGCAGAAGAGATAGATTAAAAAGGAAAAGTTTTTTATGTAACAACCCAGTTTGACTATGATGCTTCCTGGATCTTGTTCCTGAATAATGCTTAGGCAGCAAAGCTGGCAGACTAAAACTGGAGAGCAATGACAAGAGGCCAAATCTGATCTGAATGGTCTTTTCCATTCTGTTTTGTACATTCCTACTTTTGAATTAGCTTATTATCCTTTCTTTTTTGTTTCTAAAGGTGTCAATTTTCTAGTTGAGCAGGGCCAGGACAGTCTGCTGCTTTGAGCTGAGGTCTCTAAGTAGTCTGAAAACAGCTTTTTTTGCAGGTGCTGTTCAAACCACACATGATGCTCAGTTGTGGAGAGAGCTGCTGAGCTGTGTAGAGCCAAAAGCTCAGATCCAGGATCGTGTAGGACCTGGGAGGTGGGGAACCCAAAACTCAGTCTGCTCAGTCTGTGTGTTTCCTGCTGAAAAGTTCCAGTACCTGGCTCCAAGAGGTGTGCATAACATAACCACAGAGAGAACTGATTTTAGAACTGCAACTTTTAGATTCTTAGGAGCAAGATACTGGCCTGTCTTTGTTACCTCTGACTCTAAAGCTCTCTTGAGAAAACTTTGGTGAAGACAAAGTCATGTAGATTTGGGAAAGGTTAGAACTTGGATCACAACAAAATTTGATTGGTACATATAACAGTCCACAAAAATTCTGATTAAATAAAAGTGAATTTATGAACTTTTGGGCTCTATAATGAGAATTTCAGGAAAATACCTGGATTGCTTTGTTGTCTGACACAAAATGGGCATCTAAGTGAGCTGGGTTCCATTCCAGAATGACTAATTCTAGACACCTGGCTCAGCCCTGGGCTCAGCCCTGTTTTTTTAGACATACAATACCTTCATTTCTGGAACTAGCTTATTTGATTATTTACAGCATATTTCTTCTCTGTGCTGCTTTGCCTGTCACTGACATGGTTCAAATTGTGCATTAATTCTTGTGCTCATTCCCTGTGTATAACATGTGAGTCTGGCACACACTGATCAGGGTCTAGGTGAACAAAATAAAAATAAGGTGTTCCTGAGGGCCTAATACCAAAATCTTACAGAGGGAGTTAATCACCCCATGAAATGCACATAGACTGTTTTTTTAGACTGATTTCTTCTACCTTATCTTTCTATTTTAGTGTTTGTAATGTCACAAAATCAGCTTTTCCTGTGGTTTTCCAATTACTTCCTTTATTTGTCCAAGGTGGAAATAACACAATAGAGGGCTTAGCTGCAGAGTGAAAGTGTTTCTACACTCAGTACTACACACAGAAAGTATAACGGGCATTTGAAAATTGAATTCTAAAATTTTCTTGGAGGTAGCCTGAACGGAGCCTTAAGGATCAACCAATTCAGGCACATGCTACCTCAGCCTCCCACGTAATGTAATCTGTTCATAAATTTGGTGTGTTCCTTCATAAAAGGGCTTAGGTTTCTTTCCATAACTACTCCTATGGGAAGGCTGCTTCAAGCCCTCACTCTTCTGACAGTTTGAAACTCTTTTCTAATGTCCATCTGATATTTATTCATGGACAGTTAGTACCCATTTGTCCTCGTGCCAAAATTGTCCTGTAGTTTAGTCATATCAACTCTCAGCCTCTGTTCTGAAATTTAAAACAAGCCTCTCCTCCCACGTAGGAAGTTCCACATTCCTTAGATGATCCCAGTGCTCTTCTCTGCATCGTCCTGATTTCCAAGTCATCTTTCTTGATCACAGGTGACCTGAACTGTGGCTATTATTCCAGAAGTAAATAGTTTTGTACCTGTGCAATGGTTGTCACCAAACCCACAGTCCCCAGTTTGGCTCACCCAAGTGAAGACATGTCCATAAGGTTCTGATTTTAGCCAGGCTGGTTAGTGCAATAAATACAATTCCCAGTGTGCTTCCACAGTGCTTTCAGCTCCATCTAGACAAGAGACAGGTTTAAAAAACTGTAATAAAAACCTTCTTCTTCCATCAAGTTCTCATCAACCCACATTAGGATTTAAGGGTCTTTGGTAGGAATACAAATTTCATATTTGCATCTGAGCTGTTTAAGGGTTGTGGCTCAGAGACAGAAGCAAATTATAGTGCTTTTGCAAGCTGCCATGTGCCAGCTGACCTGCCACAGTTGGCTGTGTTTGTTGCAAATGTGATATAATGCAACACAGAGGCCGATGCTATGCTGCAGAAGCTGTTGGATGCCATGGATGGGGATTGGAAATCATCTCCATAAAATTACTAACTTTAATAAGCTCCAGGCTAAGACACCCAAATTTAATGCTCACGTGCATTCCAGCTTCTGTGTCAGCCAGAGTGTGTCAGGACAATCATAAAGGGATGGAATAGGGAATGTATTCAGCTGGACCTTGGTCTCTGAGTCAGGAGGGCTGTCAATAGTCGACAGAAAGGGAGGGTGATTTGCAAATAACTTCCTATGCCTCTTATCTTCATCCAGTCTGCGTTACAATCTGCCCTATAACTTGGGACAATGGAAGAATTCAGATATACCTTCATGTGTTTTTGATGGAGCTGAACCTGATACATGGATCAAGGGTCAGCTCCAGTTATAACTTTTGCAAGTATTTTTAATGCGTGCTGTGTCAGTGTAGTAGGTGCACAAAAAATACCGTGCTCTTTTCTCCTGCTTCTTGAGAGCAAGGAATGAGAATTGTTCTTTGACTGTGTGGTTTCTGATGCAGAGTGCTGGATGGAGGCTCTGGATAATTCTGGGTAGCCTGGTGGAGGTGTTCCCACTGCAGTTTGAGGGCACAGTGTTGTTGTGGTAACACTGAAGTCCAGTAAGTGCTTCAGCTTGTAGTAAATATATATAAACATTATGTGATTCAGCTGCTTATTGCCACCTGAGGTATCCTGCCCATTGCAGGGGATTGGAAATAGATTTAAGGCTCCTTCCAAGCCAAACCATTTTATGGTTCTCTGAAGTATCTCAGCAGTGCCTTCCTAATGTCCTGCAGGACCCAGCCCCTGTGTGTTTTTCTTGTTTAGCCAATCCATTTCATGCTGTGAAATAGATCTTCATTACCTATCATGTGATCCTGTGACCTGTTCATAGCTGTTTGTATTTATCTTAACCTCACAGTTAGTGTCACCCTGTGGATATATTCAGTGATCACCACAAGCAGGCTTCGGTGAGTGGGACCTTCCCTCAGCCAGGGACTTTGGAGTAAACCCCAGGAAGGGTTGTCAGGAAAGAGAGGTCAGTGCTTCTCTTCATGTCTGGAAGAATCTTGCTATAGTGATTCCTCTGTCAAATAGTGCTACTAAACAAGCCCATATCCTTTTTTAAGCAGTAGAGATCCAGGATGCTCCCAGAGTTTCCAGCCATTCACATCACCTTGCACCAAATAATGGGATATACTGATGTATTTTGTCCCTCAGAGTAATTTCTAAGCAGGTGCTGTGGGCAAGCATTCTTATACTCTTCTGTGCTTTGAAACAGTCATCCAAAGCCTTTAATCCAAGCCAAGCCACAGGTCAGAGTTGAGAAATGGTTTATAGCTGCAATATTTTTTCCCTATGTGCTTCAGATAAAGAAAAAAGCAAACTCTAGAAAATGCTCTTCTACCTTCCCACCGCTTCCTTTGAATTCTTTTGTCATTTTCAAGATGGGTTGATTTCATTTCCTTGAAATATTGCAACACACATACAAAAATTGCTCCCCAGCTGAGAAGTTTTTATATCGAGTTTCATCCCTTCTGCTGTTCCTTTATTTTTTTCTTCTTCAGGAAAAGTTACAAACCCATGAAAACAGGAGGGTTTATAATAAAAGTGCTGGCAGGGCCTTACTGTAGCATTTCCAGATGTGCTGGTGCAATTAGGGCTGGTCAAATACTGTTGGATGAAATCAGAAGTGACCCAAAGTCTTTGTCAAAGCCTTGAACTGAACCTTGAGGGGACTGAAAGCATTTAGTTGAGTTTTTCTCTGTGTTTTGGTGGGGGCTGCTGCATCCCATTTTAAGATGGAATTGAATGTGAAGGACATTTTTTGCAGCACAGCATTTCTGCCTCCAGTCACAGGTAAAATGGGAAGCCCAGAGGCAATCAAGAACAAGGTTCTCTCTGCCTTCTCTCACATCACTGGTGCTGAGGTAAGCAGCTCCTTGCCTCAAACACCTCTAGACTTTGGAGACCTTCTAGCAGCTTTCTAGCTGTGTAAATAGCCAAAGCAAAAATTTTTTGTATTTGGATAATTTGATGGTTTGCATCTAAAACTGACTCTGGATTAAGGCTCTGCAGTGCAAGTTCATCTCACAACAACCAAAGGATCTTATTATGGCTTCAGATATGCGCAAACACACATCCCACTTAAGGCTAGGGGAGTCCCAAGTGTGTATCCACAGCAAGGCTGACTGATTTTTATATTTTCCTTGGTTTTTCACTTCCTTGTTTGAGTCTGGAGAGGAAATGGATAATGGGAAAAATCAATATCTTCCCAGAAGGTGCTTTGGGGTTACTGCAGTGGATTTGCTGTTCTGCAGTGTGTGTGGACACACAGCACGAGGATTTGAGAGAGGCAGGAATAACAAGGAGCAGAGCTTCTCCTTTGGGATAGAGGCACTGTCTCTGATACCAAGCTCTGCAGGAAGCCAGAAAACCAAACCAATTTGTGTCAGAGGCTGGAGAGAGCCAAGGTGTCTTCAAACCTGTAGCTGAAAACAGAGGAGGTTTCTCATACCTGGGTTTGTTTTTCCATGCTGTCCTCTCAACTTGAAGTTGGAATCCCCCGATTAGGTTTCCTGCAGGACACTCCCTCCATGTCATGTAATTTACTCAGTGAAGAAAACAAATCCCAGCAGGGTTTGAGTTTTCCGAGCCTTGTGTGACATGCTACTCTGCATATCCATTCCAAAGCCACGTCTCTGCTCAGCTAAGGTTTCTTATTTTCTTCCCAGACCCAGTGGCCCCCTCTGCCATTATTGAATAGCTGTATATATTAAAAAACAAATTAGTAAGTAAGAGCTCTCCAAGAACACCCAGGTGCTGAGGAAGTTGTATCTGTGCCTCCAGAGGTGGCACGTTTTCCCCCTCAGATGATACCTGATCTGGTGTTATGGTACAGTGTTAACTGAGCATTATCGTGCTCAGAAGAGCTACAGCTCAGATGAGACATAAATTTGAGACCCTGCTTGCCTGCAGTGAGCACTTTAACCAGGGAGAAATTTGTGGGAAGGCAGGAGGGATGATGAGGAATGGAGGGAAACAGGGATTTCTCTGGCTGTAGGCTGCCCTTCACCAGGATTCACACAGAAGGGTTTTTTATCTACTTTTTCACAGATGTCCCAAAAATACTGCTGCCCACCTTTATACTTAAAACCTGCCCTAAACATAAAACACTCTTACTGCTTTTTTATCTTCTCTGTAGTGATCACAAGGGTGTAAAAGGGAGTGAGAGCTGAAAGCCATCAGACCTCTCCACTTCCATGCACGTGGAAAATGTGAGAGTGTGATCGCTGTCTTACAATCTCTTGTGGCAAATGGACAGAGGGACAGGGCTCTGGTACCTCCTGAGACTGCCCATTGCTGTTACATGGCACTAAATCCCACCTCCACCTCTCCAGAGGTGCCCAGCTTGGCAGCCTCAGTGCCAGGGAGGGCTTGCTTTTTGCTAGAAGCTGACAAAGAAGTTGAATACCTCTAGATGTGCGAAAAGCACACAAATCCTCCAGGATTTACTTCAGTGGAGAATTTATCAAACCAAGGAGTAAGATGGATCTTTGGATCCCTGCCATTTTAAAGCTCTGAAGATTATTTCTGGTTACTGAAGTTTGACCTCCGCATTTCAAGTTGGAGCTTGAACTCCCTGGCCTAAATCTAAACCAGTCTGTGGTGTAGCTGTGGTTTTCTTCCAGGGTCAGCAATGGCTTAAATCCATGCCCAGCTCAGTAAATTGGAAACGGCAGAAGAAGATTCCAGGGTGGTGGCCTGAGAGGAAGATGAACACATGAGTTCCAGATAATTACCGCTCTTTTAAAAAAATTTCAGATGTCTTGAACCTGTTTCTCGTGTGTTCATCTACTTCATGTATTAGGCTGGAGATAAGACTACATAATTAAAATGGTTTCCTTCAGCTTGAAAGGTCTGTGAAGGGTTTGCAAAACTGGTTGGCTCTGAAGACTGCCCTGGAAATCTCAGGGGAAAAATATTGCAGCATAGAAAACTGGTTGTGTTTATTCAGGATATAATGAATGGACAGAATAAATACTCTGCAGAATAAGCCCCAAACTCTGTATTTGGGTAGCATTGCATGCTCTATTTAAAATACATTTATTTCTAATTTTTTTTTCCTTGCCATAATCATCTGGATTGTATTACAGTAAAGAGATGAATAGCAAAGATTAGCAAACTGGTCATCTGTCCACTCCCAAACTCAAACCAGGATTAACTATAAACTTTCTGGCAATTACAAGCCTGGTACAAGATTCAAGTCATTAGTGAATACATTGTACAGAGCCAGATCAGATACTTGAGGAAAACTAATGGATATATATTTTTCCACTTTGACTGTGACAATTACTAACTGCTTTGTGATTACGAACAGCAGTAGAACCCCTTTACTGTAGTCCTGTTCATGTTGTTTTAGGTTATACATGAGAAACTCAGACAAAACAACATCAAAAATTTATTAAACTGGATATGACATACAGATATTTAATTCATCTTGATTTGTTCTTGCAAATTCTTCTCAGATATGCTTTGTAGTTTTATGTGAATTTACAAATTGAGATACAACTATTCTTAGGCTTCATTTTAATGAAGAAAAAATATTAAAGATTTTAAGAGTTCTCCTAGAAATTTATGTTGAGCCAACTCAAGTGTCAAAGACTTCTTTTCCCCGTTTTCAAAGACAGGCACTGAATTTGATGTGGTTGTCCATAAGCTCACTTATGTTTCAGGAGTTGTTGGAGATAATGCCTAATGTTGTCTCACACTTGGCTTCTCTTGAAATTTCCAGAATGAACTGGACAAACTGTCTTGCTATTTATGTCTGTGCTTCTAAATTTCATTTCCTGGGGATCAAATCCAAAATTAATACCTGTATAATAAAATAATAATAGCAACAGCAGACAGCATTGCCAGTGCTTTCTGCTTTTCCTGTTCTTTATATATTTTAGCAGATTATTATACTAATAGTGCTTGCTAAGTAGAAAAGTAGTATCATCAAATAATGTTCTGATTTTTTCCTTGTCACAGGAAGAGACAAAGCCTAGAATAGGTTTTCAAAGTGCCTGAGTCCTACGCCTGCATTTTCTCCCAAAATAGTTGTATTGAGCTGTTTTATTTGAGGCAAAAGTGCTCAGCATTAAGTTAATGGCCCCTGCTGAAGTCAGCTGCATCATCAGCAATGCTGGGTGCATCCAAAGCCTTGACTCTTGATTTTGGTTGTTTTATACCTGTATAAAATGTACATACAGATGTATCATGTGAAAAAGAAAGTTTTATGCCTTTTTGCTTCTCTTGACTCATGATATTTGTGCCTGTGATCCATTTCCTATAGGCGAGGTGAAGCAACCACCTTGTTTTATGGTTAAGGGAATTTAGCAATAGGGCTACGACCAGAGTGTGCCAGTTAATCCCAGGGTCAGAGAGCGTCCCCTGGCAGTGTTTAGGTTACAGAGATGTACCCTCAGTGCTGTAAGTTCAGCAGGGGGAAAATTGGATCCAGGTTTTTGCTGTTGCAAAGTGATAGGAAAATGTCACAGACCTTGAACCTTGCATTTAACTAAGCAAAGGATGTTGTCCCAAGCTGCTTTTTGGACCCAGTGCATCATCGTGGCTGGCCAAAGGGCTTCTGGGATGACTTCTCCCTTCAGTGCTCCCCAGAATTCTGACTTGGACTGGAAAAAGTGCAGAACAGCTTTTTTCTGGCATGACTCAGTGCCAGGCCTTGAGACTGACAGGTATGAAAATATGAGCTAATGCTTATCAGATGCACATCTGGAATCACAACAGAAAACTCCAGAGGCAAAGACACCCCAAGTCATCTAAAGCCAGCTCGGGACTTCCTAGGATGCCAAGCATCTTTACAACAGGCAAAGTATCTGATAGCTTCTGATGCTTCAGAAGTCTGGATGTGAGCTGAACCAACTGTTGCTGCTTTGGTTTGTTTTACCTTAGAGCTCAGTTTTCCAGTTCTCTTAAAGCAATACAAATAAGGGCAGCAAAAGGAAGCAGTGACGCTGCAGTGAGATGATTGTAAGTTCAGAGAGATGTGAACTGGATGGATGGATGGATGGATGGATGGATGGATGGCAAAGTTGGTGCAAAAACTGGACCACTGAGCTTGTGGAACAATAGTCATCAGCAGGATGTGCAACTGGTGACCAGTTGCTGGCATTTTTCTTCTGGGATCAATAGTGGGACTAATAATGATGATCATTGTAATTAATGGCTTTGGAGACAGGACAGGGATCACCTCACCAAGGTCATGGATAACATTAAAATGGGGAAAATGACTGGAAATTAGAAGGTAGGGATGACATTCAGTTGGAATCAACCTAAGGGAATGTTTGGATAAGGAATTTATTGTTTCATCAGAGTTTGGCTCTAAATATATATGGAAGATGAGAGATGGGAACATACTTGCGCCACATTGTCTCTTTCCTGTGGAAATCCTGAAGAATAGCTCAACATAAACGATCCTCAGGACTTTGTTTGGTTATTCCTGTGATGCCTTTTCCTGGTCTTAAAATCAAGAGGCGAACATGGTTAGAAGGGGAAAAGGGCATTACCTTGGTATTTATTGTAAGGATCCTTAGGTGCACCACGACCAGGTCGAATACACCTCCATGCACCCCCTCAATGGCCACCACAATCCTTCCTCTATATCTGGTTTTACATTCTAGGTCTTACTAATTAGCATATCTATCAAAAATTCCCCAATGAGAGGCTCGAATGAGCCCCCCTCCCCAAGGAACCTTCCCCTGAATGGTTCTATCTTAGTTTACAAAATGTGTTCTGGAGAGGACCTTGGGGTCTGGGCACACTGGCACCCTAACTACAAAGCCTCTAAAATGTTCAGTCTCTTAGCTTAACAAACAAGTCCAAGAATGTAGGCAAAAAGCACCAAGAATACAGAAGTTGCAAAAAGGTATAACAGGGGTATAAAAGAAAAGACAAAAATCATCATAACATCACCTGCACTGAGCCCAAACATTTGTGGCTGTGAGGAATTTATCAGTAGGAGTTGTGGGCTCCTGGAAATGAGAAAGAAAGATGGAATGACAGAGCCTGTTGTCAAAAGAACAAAGTTTCTTAACAGTTCACTGTGAATATTTATCTAGAAACAAGTGCAGTTCATATTTTCTACTCTTGCTTGCAAGAACTTTCCCTTCTTGAAGTGAGGATAAATTAATATATTTTGCAGATTTTAAGAGCTTCTAAGGTATAGGGACATTAGTGCCCTATACCTTAGAAGACAATAAAAATAGTGCAAAATTATAATCAAAATATTTATGTTGGTGAAAGCAATTTTTTTTTTTAATATGAGTGAAGAATTTAAAACTTGTAAATGGAGTCACAGCACTCGGGGGTTATAAATATGGAGATTGGAATTTTCAGTGGAAGTCTCACCTGAGATACAGTTGGAAGACCTGCCTCCTGCTGACTGAGGAGTAGCTCCTCGTGTTTCTCACCCACAGGGTGCCGACTGAATTCAATCTTGCCCATTAGCTCAGCAACTACTTTGCTGAAGGGGAAACGCCATGAAGGCTGAGTTCCAAATGGCTTCAAGGTGCTGGTGACTTTAACAAACTCCACAGACACCTTTTAGTGGTTAAAGGACGTGTTTATTTCTTGCATTATTGGTCTGATTAAAACAGTTCCTCTTGCAAGTGTGTAAAAGGTGGCTTTAAAACAGTGCTTGAACACCTGCAGGGCAAGAGCCAGTCAGGTTGCTTTCAGCTACCTTTTCTAAGCTTGTTGAGCAAAGCCAGGCTTTGTGTATGTGTGTTACAATCCTTAGGGGTGCACTAATCAGGATAAATACCACGACTCCTAAGCTGACTGACTTTCATGGCCTTGCTTCATGGTGCTTCTTTCATGCTCCACCTCTTGAAATTCTGAAATCTCTGTTTTAAGCTTTGTCAAAAATATTTCTTGTATTTCTGAAAGTAAATAGAGAAGAAGTGGAAGTAAAGAGGGAAAATGTTTTTTTCACATGAGATTCAGGCTTAGCAAGGAGGCTACCATGTGAAACAAAAGAGAACATAATCTAGGACCAAATGAAGAGATGAACAACAGATTAGTAAAAGAATTTTAGATATGGAAAACACTGGGTTTGAGATCCAGTGGGGATCTGACGTGAAGACAGCGGAGGTATGAATGTTTTAGGTGGAAAAAACCCCAAACCAGATATATAGGTAGAGGAGCTGAGAAGAGAAATTCAGAACCTTACTGATTGAGAAGATTTAGGCATCCCGGGAACATAACTGTGAATACTTGAGGGTGGTGAGGCCCTGGCACAGGGTGCCCAGAGAAGTTCTGGCTGCCCCATCCCCAGAAGTGTTCAAGGCCAGGTTGGACAGGGCTCTGAGCAGCCTGGCATAGTGGAAGCTGTCCCTACCCATGGCAAGGTGTTGGAATGAGATGATTTTTAAGGTCCCTTCCAACCTAAGAATTTCATTCTATGACTTCCAGGAAACTGGGACCAAGAGCCCTGAAAGGATTAGGAATGGCTTGAGCCTGAGGCATAAACTGTTGAGAGTATAGACTGGGACTCTTTACAGGAGATCTATGGAACAAGTACCCAGGGATGTGAAAGGAGCTGGCTTGGATGTGCCAGGGAGGATACAGGTCTGCTGAGTGAGCTGAAGATGTCCAGGCTCATGAATCCATTTGAGAACGTCCTGGTTTCATAGGAATCCACATTGTCACAGCTGATAACTCCCAGCCTTCAGAGGTACCTCAGGGGCTCATGACAAAAAATGAGACAGCCTGACCCTCATCCTGGAATTCATTTCATCTGATTAGCTCCACAGTGGGAATGCTGACATCTGAGCCAAGTTCCCATTGCAACCCCGGGAGATAAAATAGGTGCTTGAAAGGCATAATCTCATCTGAAGTTACTCATCAGCCACTCTAAGTCTTTCTCCTTGTTAGGTGGATCTTTTTTGTGGTTTTTGCTATCAACTGTTGCTGCAGCCCACAAGGATGGTTGCAAAAGACTTCCAACACACCAACATCTCCAGATGACACTACATGTCATATTTCTGGCTTTTATCTAGCTGATATAGCTTTGAGAATTACAGACAGCAGCTTTCTATGTTGAAAAACTCCCCAAAACCTGAAGTCTCAAATCCTGTCAGAATACGTTTAAGCCAATAAAACCAGTGGTGAATTGATGGTGAGTTGAACTGGATTCCTTGCTGACCTCTTCAGAAGAGATCAGTTTGATTTTGTAGTCAAAATTCCTCCTGCCAACACACAAACACTATAAAATTTGGACCTGGAAAAAGTATAAAAGAAGCTGAGTGCATGACTATTGTTCAGGTGTTGACAACCCTTTTGATGCAGAAATTTTCTGTTCTGCCTCCATCAAATGCATCACCCCTTTAGGTACTGGATTTCACACCACTGGCCTTTATCCTGGAAAAATGTAACAGTCTGGTCTTTATAAATCTTTGATGCAAGACCAGTGTTGGCACTGCAGCATGCTGTGGAGTTACTAATTATTTTCACAATGTCCATTAAGTTACCCTGTGAGTTCACACTGCATTAAGTAAACACACTATAGGATTGTTTGCTGTCATATATACCTTCTATGATGGTTTTAGGAATGAGATTATTTTGCTGTTCAGTGTGGGATAATTTTTAGGCTTTCAATTAATAATGCATTACAAAGGGAACGATAAATGCATATTAGCTCTTTGATCCAGGAAGAAATTGTATAACTGTGTCTGGCCCAAAAGTCTTTGAAAGATTCCAACTGTGCAACAGATCTCGGGTTAGGGATGTCTGGGTTGCAGCAAGACTACACAGTGTGGTGACAAGCAGAAGTACCAGGTAGGGCAAAATAGCATGGGAATGTGCATGTGTATTCCCAAACGTTCCTAAAAGATCTCAGCAAGAGCTAGAAACTGAAACAGCATCAGGCAGGTCATGGTTCAGTGCTCAGCCCAGTGGTTCATGCTCAGATTTGTGTCCAAAATATCAAACCAAAGAATTTTTCAGCTTGTCCAGCCAGGCCAGCTTTCCTCCTCTTCCCAGCACAAAAGAAACCCAACAATATCAGCAGTGAAGCCAGAAGGATCTGCTGCAGCACCCTTTGCTGCTGAAACCTCTCACTCCGCTCAGCGTATCTTCCCTGCCCGTATAGGATCCCGTGTCCGAGGGCTGACTGGAAACACATGGCACAATCCCACGTTCATATGAATTCAACACAAGAATAAAGAGCACAAATAAGGCCAGGCTGTCTGTCTTATCCACTTGCATACCTTTCACTTAGAAACTTGCTGAAAGTCTCCCCAAATTTGCCGTCAGAGCAGAGGTGATGCTTGGAACTGCGTGAATGCTTGGAAAGGGAAACTCCCTGACCCAGAGGTCTGTTAGGGGGGAGAAACCAGACAGAAAAAGAAGGTGACTCTGGAGTCCCCCTCATTTCATCTCATTCAGACTACCAACTGCTCCCCATGTCCCTGAACTTTCCCTGTTAGTCTCTTGCATAAGATTGTGTTATTTGGGGCAAGGACAGTTTTCCTGTTGGGTTTTTGCAGAGCTCTCACTGTAACAGCTTTCTGATGTGGGTGCGAGGCTGCTGAGAACAGTAACAATGTTACCCAGAGTAAAAATTATGTTATTTTTCAAATTTGTGCTTTATCCTTGGACTCGTCTGGGTTCAGCTCTTATTTATGGATGCTCAGTTATTTTTAAGAAAAATTAATTCCAGACAAAATGCCCTTTTTCCTATTTGTTCCACACGGAGAAATCATTTGGTCAGACAACCTGCTTCACCAGGTCCCAGAAGAAACCAAGATCCAGTGAACTTATTGTTGGGGTAAACACTATTCCCACTGTGAATTCATGGTGATGGGCAAGCTGGAAATTTTTTTCTTTCTTGTATTGACAACTTGAGGGCAACCATAGAAAACACCGTAATTTTCATCAGATTCCAGTGCCTCCAGCACCTGAAGAAAAACTCATTTGGCCAAGCTGCAAAAAGGAAAAGGGTGTGGGGAAAGGAAATAATAATTGCCTCAGCTACCAATGTCTCTACCATTTGCATGCTGGAGCTGCTCCAAATAACTTTGCCTCCTTTGGAAGTTGCTGTTTACTCCAGTTGCTTTGTACTGGGCTAACGGCTCCAATAAATTCCGTGCCATTCCTATGGCTCAGGGTGGCTGTCATCCGAGTTTATGAATGTGAGATTTGTTTGGCTCTCCCCCTCCATGAGTGATTGGGGTTAGAAAGTGTGATTATATTTGGGCAGAGGGAGAGAGATGCTGCGAGAAGGCAAACTGAACAGACATTGTGAATATTTATTTTTTTTAGATGGAAGGCAGTTGTATTTATGTGCAGTTGTAAAACAGAAAAGATATTGGTTTCTGCTGCAGGAATTATATACTAACTCCAAAAAATGTACACAGTGAGAGCTTATAATAGAAACTTATTCCAGCAGAATCTTTTTTTTTTCAACAAACATGTAGATTGGCATGTGGAGCATGCTGTGCTGAAGAGATCGAAGCTTGATTGTGGTTTCATATCTGGCATTCCTGAGTGAACAGAGAACTGTGGTCCTTATTCATAGAATTTAGGGCTGGGGGTAAGACAGGGGACTCTGCCATGCAGCATGGTTCTTGTTTTTGCAGGGAATGGGAAGCCACAGGACCAGCCAGTTCCGCTGCCCTTCAATTTAACTCCTCTGCCCTCTGTGAGACTTTTACATGTAGCAGCACGGCGGTAAAATGCCAAAAGAAAGTGGAAAATTTTGTCCTTCTAAGTCATATCAAATCAATTAATTTGCTAAAGCAGGCTTAACAAATGTAATTCATTATGAAAACACAGGAGGAAGCTTTTCTATTTTCATGGGTTGCTTGGGCTTCACATGAGGATATCAGGAACGCAATTTGGTTATCCATGCTGGAGTAGCACATAATGTTATATGCTTAGGGATTTCAGGAGAACAAGGCATTTTCAGCTTTGCCTTTCCAGTGTGTGCAAGGCTGAGGCCTTATGAAAGAGGTGCTGCTTCCAGTCTCTCCTGGAAAACTCTGTCATGCCAGTACACTGCAGTAAATGGCTCTTGTGGTGAAACAGATGGTCTGACAGCTGCTGGAGAGCCATGAAGACATCATCTAAGTCAGGCTGGCACCACCATAAATATGGGAATTTGTGTGGTTACGTTAAGTGCTATCTCCTTTTCGTGCCAGGGAGGGGGATTTATTTTGTGAAGTTCATCACCGTGAAGAGTTGGAGATGTACTGGGGAGATGTCACGAATCATCACTCTCTAAACATTCACTGCCATGGGTCCTACCCGAGAAACCGAGTTTTAAGTTTAGTTCAGGGCCCTTCAGTCCTTCAGTGGCCCCCGGCTCACATTGCTGAAATTTCCCACTTTTACTTTCTAAGGAACTGATGGTGAACGTGACAAATTTTTAATATTTTGCCCATTCAAATGGAATCTGAGATGATTCCAAATTCCCCACTCTGTTGTTAATTAAGACTTTGGATCACTAAACGTTCTCTTGCATTGAAAAAGTGTCCCTGATCTCTTCAAGTTTTAGCATTTTTTAATAAAAAAAATATCAGGGGCTTTTAGGCTGGCATAAGTTAATAATCTCTATTTTCTTATCTTTTCAATGACCTTATTTCAGCCTTGCTCATACAGCTCATAGAGGCAATAGAAGATCCTCATTGGGATGGGATTCAACAGCATATACAAAAAAAAACCAAAGACATTTGTTTTCCTGTTGCTTACTGGATTTGCTGAGTGATGTGCTGCTGAGGAAAAGCTGGCTGGCTCTGCAAGCAAGGGACCTGGGGTACGTGCTCTGCAGGTCACCTAGGGAGGTATTTGGGAACTGAAGGAAAGCAGGGCAGAAAGGCCCAAAGCAAAACAGATGAATTTGATGTATAACAGTGATTTTCAGACAAGTTAAGACACATTTTCCCCTGTAATACATATAATACACAATGTCATCTTCAGTTCTACTTTGTACTCCGCATCCTTGAAAAAAATCCTGGAGATTTTTTTCAGATTTTAAATTTGGATAAAAAGTTGATATGTCCAATAGAGAGAATTTAAATATTGCCCCACTGATGGGATTCAGATCATCCAGCTCCTTTGGCTCTGGATCTATCCTAGACACACTGGGATCAGTTTATAGCCAGTGGAAAGAAACTGGTGTGTCCAGGAAGTGATTTCTGAGGCCTGGTTTAGACATTCCTTTAGGCTGCGAGGACCAGCTGGAGGAGCCCCTTCATTCCCAGGGCCTGCACACGGAGCCAGCCACCCCTTGGGGTGCAGGGTTTCAGGGATCCTGCTCCTTCTGTCAGGAAGAGTCTTAACCCTTTCATAAAATGATTGTCCTCCACCCTAAAACCACCAAAGTATTTTGCTAGCATTCTCACTGTAAGATGGTTTTAGACATTGGCTATCTGAAAATTTAAAAAATGCATCTAATTTTTAGAGTAAATATACTTCAGGCCACGAGAAGCCCATTTGCACCTGAACCCCCTCTTTCACTCATTAGCTCCTTTTCCTTGGTGAGAGGGACTGATCCTCACTGCCAAAATTCAACTGCTTTTGGGCTCCTTTCAGGAGGAGATTTTAGTTAGACTTTTTTTTTCAAATTTTCTTAACCAAACTCAAGATGAATGTGAACACTAAACCTTTCAGCTAGAAATATTTGAGTGATGCCTGGAAATATCTGAAGGATGCATTCAGTGCCCTAGATTAGCAATCAGCTAAAAGTATTTTTGGCTCCTCATACTTTTATTCAGAATTTACTTAAACAAGTTAGTCAGGTTCTGAAGCAACCCATATTGAGACTGAAATATGGAAGTTTGTGGGAATATCTCACAGCACAATGGTGACTGTCATGCCTTATTTTTCTTAAAGAGATGATTTCTTATTGTACAGTGCATCAAAATAGAGTCCTATGTTTTAACTTAGCCTTCTGAAAGACAATATGGGCCTGCATATCCAAAATCACAGAACTGACATATTTAAAGGGGTAAATGATATTGAGTCTTCAGAGGAAAAAAAAGAACCTACAGAAAAATTAAAACAGTCTGTTTGAGTTGCCATTGAACATATGGATGCCAGATTGCAATGGTGAAAGCCCTCGCATGATTTGAATGCTTTGACTTTTCACAGAGGCCTAATTATGATTAAGAACTGCCCTCTGCAATGATGTGCAAATCAATAACTCGTTTTCCTACGCAAAGAGGAGAGAGTTCTTTGGGTTGCTTGGCTGGACAGCGATCAAGGACGTTGTTCTTAAGCACTGATTGCCCTTCATGGCATATTATTATTTGTAGAAATAGTGCTTCCCACTCCTCTAATGGTGACATCATGAAATTAGTGAAGACAAGCCCCCTTTCTCAGCAGGACAGGCGCCAGGATCAGATGGAGACAACTGACTGGTCCCGAGGCAGATGCTTTCTGGGTTCTGACTGCTCCTGGAGGGGGCTGGTGGGAGCTCTCACCAACAAGCTGAAGTTGTACAGCACCAATCTTAACAGCTCATTTTAATAATACACTTAGCTGTTCTCTTCCCATGAACTTGCTTTCACCATCTTTTGAGAGTGAATTTGTGAAAAAGAAAAGAAAAATGAAAAAGAAGCCTCATAAAGCAAGGATATGCAGTTGACCTGCAGTGTATCTGACCTTGTAGAAATGGAGAATTTTAATTCCCAGTTCTTTCAGGGAAGCCACCCAGACAAAGCAGATTTACCAAACCATTACTGTCCCACACAGAAATTACAGTTGGATTTGAAAACAGAGGTTAAACTGGATTTGGTCAGAGTTAGGAAAGGGTTGGGTTGGATCTAGAGCATTAATGAAGTAAAGGTGATGATTGGAGAAGAGGTGAAAATAAATCCAAAATTTTAAGAGAGACTAATCTCTAAAGGAATAGCCCAGGGCATCCAAGATGTACTTTCTGACAGGACTGGGGAAGTTCAAGAAGGCTGGAATCAGGAATGATCACAGAAAGATCATTCAAAATGCTCCACCGTGGAAGAAGAGAGCGGAAACCTCCAGCCCAGTTTAGAGTCACATCATCTTTGTTAGTGCTTGTCTCTTCAATTAGAGAGGAGCTGAAGGCAATTATGCTACTAATTTTTGTGGCTCTACTGTGTACCTAGACAGGGCAAATACAGGCTTTGGAACTACGTTCAGATTACTTATTTCCAAAATCTGTTAATAATGTATCCAGACTGCCAAGCTGTTTAATTTCTTTCCTTCTTTTGACTGCGTAGTAAATATTCAGGCAAAGCTAAGTCTGCTCAGGGCCAGGCCAAAAGCCAAGTGCCTGGGGCAGATGGGAAGCAGTCTGGACATGGAGGTCGGGAGGACTGGATTATGAGAATTCCTGTAGCCTTGCAGTGTCCTGAGGAGTCATTCCCTCTGTTTTGGTGATGTAATGTGTGGGCCTCTCCATCCCTCAGGTTTTCACTGACTACCTTAAGAAGACAAGAGTGATTTTAGTTCCACAGATTCATAGAACCCCCAAGGCTGGAAATGACCTCCAACACCATCACAGTCCACTGTCAAACCAGCACCACCATCACGGTCGCCATTAAACCACACCCTAAAGTGCCACATCTACACATATTTTTCACAGGATCACAGAATAGTCTGACTTGGAAGAGACCCACAAGGATCATTGATTCCAACTCTTAGGTGATTATATTCCCATGGGGGAATTGCACCCATACCTTGGTGTTATCAGCACCATGCTCTGACCAACAAAGCCAGTCTGAGAGCCTACACTTCCAGGGATGGTGACTCCACCACTGCCCTGGGAAGCCCTTTCCTATGCTTTAGAACCCTTTGTATGAAGAAATTTTCCCTGATACCTAATCTAAGCCTCCCCTGGTGCAGCTTGAGGCCATTTCCTCTCATCCTGCCACTTGTTACTGGGGAGAAGAGACAGAGACAGACCCTCACTACAGCTTCTTTTCAGAGAGTTGTAGAGAACAATTAAGTCTCCCCTCAGCCCCTTTTTCTCCAGGCTGAGCCCCCCCAGCTCTTGATGACATTCCCAAGTCCTGTCTGATGCCACGCACCAGGTACTCCTGAGTGCTCTTTCTGAACCCTGCGCCTTTTTCATGAGGGGTTTTTCTCCCCCCAGTTTTGCTCACAAGGTGCTGCCTTGAGACACAGATGGATTATTGCACTTATGCTGAGCATGCAGCTGTGTGTGCACCATTTGTAAGGATCAGAGCTTTGTAGCTCCTTGGGAAGGAGGTGTCCTGGTGTGGGAGGTCCTGAGCAGCTGTTCAGGGATAGCTGACTTAGCTCTTTAATGCCCAAGCAACTTGCACCATTATTTTCTCTGCATCTGCTGCCTGAGCTCCTCAGATGTGCCTTGCCATGGGTGCTGTGGCAGTGTCTTAGAGCCTGTAGTTCACCCCAAGGACAAACTCTAGTTTGGGGCAGCCTCTCAGGGGCACAGAGCTCTGAACAGCCAGTTGTCTCAGCAAACTGCTTCATAGCTCCAGTCCCCAAGGGGCTACCTCTGTGCTTTTGACCTTGAGCATCTGGCTATATGTAAATATAGATATATATTTTTATACACACACACACTCTGGACAGTTTGCTCCGTACTGCTTACAGTGCAGCTCCATTAAAGCTCTGTGTTTTAAATGCTTCCCAAGAGCCACGGTTTAAATTGAGTGGAGTTGACTACTTGTATGAAAAGTCATCTTCTCCTGAATCCAATCCATATCCTGGCAAGTGTCTGCCAAAAAAATTATTCCCACCTCCTCTTCTCATGAAATATGCATATAAAATGCCCCCTGAATGGTACCTAAAAAATTCATAGTTCCTGACCACATTATAGTGGTGGAACCTAGCAGTGTAAAAGATGCCTTGTGACTCCTACAGAGACGATGCCCTATTCAGGAAATTAATATACAGGAGAAGCCTAAGCACACAGGCAAGATTCATATATATTATTCTGCAAGGGCTATTCATGTATTTGGAAAGAATGCTGTAGCTGTTCCCATTTACAATATTTAGTGTGCTTGATAAATGTTTGCAGTTCAGAGTATATAAGTTTATCAGGATATGTACAGACATACATTGAAATTCACACATTCAGAATCAGGATCACAGAATCATAGAATGGTTTGGGTTGCAAGGGACTTTAAAGACCATTCCCTTCCAAACCCCTGCCAAGGGCAGGGGCACCTTCCACTATCCCAGGTTGCTCAGAGACCCATCCAACCTGGCCTTGGACACTTCCAGGGATGGGGCAGCCACAGGGTGCCAGGGCCTCACCACCCTTACAGTGAAGAATTTCTCCCTAATATCCCATCTAACCCTGCCCTCTGTCAGCTGAAAGCCATTCCCCCTTTTTCCCCATGCCACTGAAAAAAGTCCCTCTCCAGCCCTCTTGGAGCCCCTTTAGGCACTGGAAGGGGCTCTAAGATCTCCCCTGAACCCTTTTTCTCCAGCCTGAATAATCCCAAACCTCAGTCTGTCTCCAGAGCAGAGGTGCTCCAGCCCTCAGAGCATTTTCATGGCCTCCTCTGTGTGTCCTGCATACTTTGGGGGGCCCAGAGCTGGATGCAGAACTCCAGGTGGAATCTCACCAGAGACAAGCAGAGGGGCAGAAGTCCCTTCCTTGTGCTGCTGCCCACGCTGCTTTTGACACAGCCCAGGAGAGGATGGACTTTTTGGGTTACCTGTGCACATTCCCAGTTCATGTTGAGCTTCTCATCCACCAACACCCCCAAGTCCTTCTTGGCAGGGCTGGTTTCAATCCATTCTCTGCACAGCTTGTACTGTGAGGTAAAAGGCTTTAAACTGCATTTCTGTTAATCACAGTCTCATTGAGCAATAGGAGAGTAGCCCTGTGGTTGATATATTAGCATTTTCTTAACAAAAAATGACCCATGATTGACTGGATTTAGAATTTGTAAATATTTCTCAACAAAAAAAATAATTGAAGGACTGGAAAAAATTCTTCAACCTCTCATTCTCACTTTGCTGGGAACCTGGGGAAAATATTCAGCTTTTTCTGTTTTGAAATACAAAGAAGAAAACCAGTTAGTAAGAGCTCTGTAACAGAGATTTATGGTTAATTCCCAGAAACTCCACAGGGGATTGGGAACTGGGAAACTATCATTTGTTCTTGCTGTCCAGTTTTCGATCTCTGAAGTGGAGATAATTGTCTTTCTTTCTGTAGGGAGCTGAATTGACATTCCTGTCCTGGATTTTTAAACCTTCAAAAAGTTTTCAGCTTTTAGTAAAGGTCAGTCTTTCCCTTATTTATTATCTACAATAACCTGTTAAGGGAGTTTGGGGATAAATGACTCATTATTACAGTAGCACTTAGGAATCTTCTCTGAGTCTGCAACCTGTTGGTGAAGGCCCTGCATCAAAGTGTAACAGGAAACACTGGCTGCTCCAAGGAGTCTTGCAGGCTAAACAAATTGAAGAGAGGAAGGAAGTCTGCAATTTGTTTTTCTCATTTACCAGGAGAACAGAAGCACAGCGGTATGGGATGAATCATTAGGGATCCTACAGTCAGGTTGTAGGACAGCCAGAACCTGAACTGACATCTCCCGCCTCCTAGAATTGTGTTTGTCCCACAAGATCTCCTTTCTTTTCTGTTGGTGGAGCCTGCATTTCCATTAAATACACAGTTTTTCACCGTGGTAGAGACCTGTCAAAGAGCGTGAAGGAAAAGCTTGTAAACAGAAAAACACGAAGGGAAGCCTGCCCTGCCACCTTGCATTAGTCACCACCATTAATTCCTCCTTGCTGAGTGAAGGGAAGAGTCTCCAGATCCATACAGAGCTTAGCAGGAAGGACTCACCTTATCCAAAAGGCACTTTTTGCAGCTTGCTGAGCACTCTGTCCTCACAACAGCGTGTCAGAGCCAAGGCAGCAAGTGGGGAGAGTGTGAACACATCCACTTATCAAGTGAATACACGCTCCTCTGTGTGAGTGAGACTTCAGGGGGTGTCAGTCCAAAAGGCAGCTGTCTCCACTGGCAGGGATTTCCAAAAACACCAGCTTGCTGCTTCTCTGACTCCTCTAACCACTGCACTGTGGCCAGCATGATATCAGAGCTGCAAGAGGCCAAATCAATGCCTGGCTCCCCTCCCAAACCTTATTAAGCTGACTAGAGCTGTTTGCATGTCGTTTTCTAGAGAAGTGATTTGAATTTGTGATTAGTCAAAATAAATTATTCTTTTTCTTTTTTTTTTTTTTCCCCCAGCAGTCTAATAAAGCAGGGACTGTAGTTGTGAATAATTTAGCTGGTGGGTTTTGCACTCATTCTTGAATAACTTGCTTTGAGGAAATCCTGCCAGAAGTCAGTGGAACTGGACTCACACACTGGTGAGGAACCCAGCCCACATTTCTGTCTTCGGATTGCTAGATCAGTTCATTTAGAAACAGATAGGAAAAAAGCTGTTTTGTTCAAATTAGTCAATTCCTTCCATCAATGCCCAGAGCAGAAACTGTTCTGGCAAAAGGTAATGTTTCAAAATTTTAGGGATTTTTTTTCTCTTTCTCAATTCTAACTTTTATTTATCTTTTAAATTTGATTTCTGGCTAAGCTGGACATAAACCAAAATGTATTTTGAAATTCTAATAAATTTCCACTTGCAGCACTCCTGAAACATGATGGTTCTGAACAGACATGGGATATTTTGACACAGAGATTTTCCTTGTCCCAACAAGTGCTAAGAGAAGAGACGACTTGAAGCCCTGCTACTACAACAGTCACCATCCTGCTGGCACACAGCTCCCTAAGTCATGATCTGGTCCAGCTAGATCCAGATGAGGATAACTGGCATTTGGGATGTTTCCCCACCCTTAGAGACTGTCCCCCTTGCTCAGGCTCTGAGTCACAGCCTTGCAGCAGGGAACCAGCATGCTTGGAGAGCTCTGGCTCTGGCCAGGCTTTCCGAGCTCCCAGGCTCCCTGCTGTGGACCTGGGAGCTGAGCCCAGATTATATCTACTCTTCCAGGCTCTTGGCTCCAGGAGAGACTGTCTGGAAATTTTGGCATCACTCCCTGCCCTACAGCTACAGACTCTGTAATGCTGAAGACCTTGGCTTTGGGGAAATCTTCCTGGTGGGTCTATCCAGGGGCTGTCCTACCTGGAAAGCTTTCTATGAGTATTTGATCTTGGTGGGTCTATATGGGGGCTGTCCCTCTTGGAAAGCTCTCTGGATGAATTTGAATCGCTCTTTAGTGCCAGAAGAGCCAGTGCATGAAATCTTGGGCTGTCTCTTGTAGGGGAGAGTTCTGTCTCTGGCTCGCCTCTGTGGCACGGGGCAGATGAGAGCCTGAAGGCCAGGGGTTTGTTCTGGGAGGTGGGATGGGTGGGTCTGAAGCTCTGAAGACTGAGGTTGTAGGTGGATCCAGGTATCCCACTCCACAGGTGGGAAACATCACGATACCAACTGCACACTGCACCCCACTCTCATTATGAACCAGGGGGGAGGCAAAATTCTCCAGATCCAGAAACACACTTGGGGTGGGTGGACATTGGCCCACCAAGCTGCACTTATCACTCCCCTCCCCAGCTGGACAGGGGAGAGAAAATAAGACGGAAAACGACTCATTGGTTGAGATAAGGCAGTTTATTGAAGCAAAAGCAAAATTTTGAGCATGCACAAGTGAAGAGAACACCCAATAATTTTATTATCTGCTTCCCATTGGCGAGAGATGTTCAGACACTTCCTGGGAAGCAGGACTTCAGCACATGGAGCACTTGCTACTGAGGGCAAACACTGCAAATAGATTCACCCCTTTCCTCTTTGTCTTAGCTTTTATATCTGAGCTGATGTCCTATGACATGGAATATCCCTTTGGGTAATTTGGGGCCGCTGGCATGTTTGTGTTCCCCCAGGATCTTGCCCACTACCAGACTCATGATGGGAGGGATGATGGGAAGACAGAGTTGATGCCCTGCCCAGCAGCAGCCAAAACTCTGGTGTGTTCTCAATACCTTTCCAGCTCCCAATGCAAAGCACAGCACTGGGAGGGCTGCTGTGGGAACATGAACTGTGGCTCAGCCAGACCCAAAACAGCACTGAAAAGATTTCATCCTAACTCCCAATCGACTGCATTAAGTCTCTGCTTCTTCCTCATCAAACAGGCTCACTAATTTTGTCCAAAAAATCCTGGAAACTTCAAGACTGTGTCTATTGGTGTAAATTTTCATTACCCTTTTTTGTTATGAGGTAGAAAACCATCATCAAACTAACAAGGCAGTAACTGATCTTTCATTCTACTGTCTTGTAAAACTGTTTCCAGCCACAAGACAAAAAACTGGGGCAGCAATGGTAGGTTCTTTCCTTCTCTCCAAATTCTCTTCAACAAGTTGTGAGGATTGATGCCTAATCAGGGTAAGGTATTGACTGAAATATTATTACCATAAGAAATGCCTCATTTTCTCTTTACTTTTTAAAATAGTCTAGAAAATGAAATGCAAGACAACTTGATTTAATTCCAGGTAAAGACTCCTAGCTCACAGAAAAGTAAGAAAACATTCTTGCTTCACAATGGTGTGACTTTGCCTCTAAATTAGAAAAAGGAGTGTTTTGGAAATGTGGAGGCCAAAGTTAAGGAAGAGCATGGTGGGGGAGGATCTCCTGGCATTCTCAAAGAAGCAGATGGAGAAGAGCACTGGATCTCTGCAGTCAGGGGCTATATTAACAGTGCATTTAGAGGTAGTTTTAGACAGTACATTGATGACTTTGGGGGTGATTTTGGAACTCTGTAACATTATCCTGTTTCCAGATACTTGCCCTGATTTGTTTTGTATATCTCTGAGTATGAGGAAAGTTTCAGGAAGAGGGAGTGTCCTGTATTTAGCTGAGAGAAGCCTGGTGAGTCTAGGTTTCGCAAGCTTCCTGAAGAAATCTTCTCAGGGAAAAATACATCAATTCCCAGCCCCTGTGTAGCAAAGTCATGGGACTGTTGAAAAGCTGGTGGATGACTTTGTTTCAAAATTTCCAAGATGAGAAGACCCTCTCAGCACCTCTGAGGGCTGATGAATGGCAGTCTAGTCCCACTTGCTGAGGAGCCAACATGGAAAATCCACAGGGGGGACGTGAGTGATGGAGTTTGTAGTTTGATGCTTGTTTGAATCACAGTCTGATGAGAAAGAGAGAAGGAACAGCCAATACAAACTGTCCTCATCCTGTTCTCCCAGCAGTCTAAAGCCTTGCTTGGAGGTGAGCATACTGGAAATACTATTATTACTCAACTCCTGCTACTGTGAGACCGCCAGCGACTTGTGCCGAAGGAGCCAACTTAAATGACAATAAAGTAAAATCCTTGGCAGCTGGGAGTGTTTGCTTCCCGGTGTCTGCAAAGGGAGCTCTGGCCTGTGCTCCGCACTCACGCTGTTTTGGAAACTTGAAGTTGTCCATAAGGCATCGCCTGTGCAGAGGCCCTATCGCCAAGCAGCAGGAGATGTTGTCCTTAGCTGTGACAAATGATAGCCAGCGGTGATTTTGGGGAAGAAAGAGCAGCTTTCAGATCTACCCCATCTCGCAAGCCGTGGAGCACAGCCGAGCTGCAAGAGCCCGTGGTCCTGCAAACACGGCGGTGCCACTGGGATGGGCCAGAGCCTGGGAGCATCCACGGAGCCGTGTGGGTGGTAGGGTTTGGCGTGGTGCTCGCCGTGTCACGTGTCACTGCCGATATTACCGGGCCAGCTCCCGCAGAGCTGCGCTGCACTGGCCGAGCCGGAGCTCTCTAATTACCGGGAGCTTTCCTTATGGTCTGGACTGCTCCGTGTCTGGCTGATCCTGCTCAACACAGCCCTCCTCACCCCACTGTGCTTCCCACGCCTGGCCTGAGGGGGTGATGGGCACCTTCTTATGAGTACTCATTGCTTTTCTGAATTAAGCTGGGAAGGTCTGATCCAGTTTTCAGACAAATATGGAGAGTCTTTCCATTGATTTCAGTGGCTTCTGGAATGGTCCCTTATTGCATAAACTCAGATCTCCGCTATTTCACACTTCATTTCCTTCTATTCCCTTGGGTGAAGATCACCAACTCCTGTTGATTTACTGCCCTTAACTTCTCAGGTTTCCCCATTTTTAATTTTATTTTTTTTGAAACTTGGAGTTTCTTTCAAGACCACATTCAGATTTCTCCATAAAAATTCCCTGAGAGGAGGAATTTCCCTATTATTTTTTATGGTTGACGAATAATGCACCAAAAGGAACAGAAAAAAAGGCCTTTGACTGCCCTGTGTCTCTGCTAGTGTCTCTAACTCACAGTAGTCTCACACTGGTCAGCTTTGTCTCCTGTTCTTTTAAATATTACTAAGCTTTACCTGGAAACACCACACTTCTTTCATGCATAAATATAGGGATGCTTAAACCCAGACCCTGATTACAGCAGTACCTGCTGAATTTTCCTTCACAAATTTAAAACCATGCATTCCTGGTTACTGTCTGGGCACTGGAAGACACATTTAACTGGCTTTAATATAAATTCTTATATAACCTGTTCTTCCTCCATACCCAGCATCCCAGATTCACAGCTCGGATTCATTTTAAGCTCCAATGGAATTTTTTCTGCTGATTTAGAGGCAGATATTTTTCTCCCATGCTGTGATTCTTACACTGAAAAGCTAATTGGAAATGGCATTTTCTTAGCCTGAATTCCTCCTCCTGTACATATGGAGAGCCACTGGCTTCCAGTCTTCCAAGGCTTGCAGAACAAGCATATTTAAGACAGACTCAGCTGCCTCTCATTCCCTGTGCAGTCAATAAAATTATTTATTTTCCCTTCACTTGTTTCTAATCAAATCCACTGGGGTTTAATGAGTTGGACACATCTCTGAAAGTCTCATTCTACGGCTGTAAGGTACATAGAAAATAACGGTATCATTTATTCTATGGAATCCCTTTTGAAAGTAATGTTACAGGATAGGAGGCAACTCCTTGCATCTCAGATCCAAAACTACATCTGCAGGAATGGAAAAGAAAAAAATCATTCTGGGTAGTGTGTGTATGTGACAGGAGACTGCAGCTGAATGAACAGGTGACCCCTGTGCCCCCTTTGCTGCTCAGTGGCTTTTCATATCAGAATCAAGTTTAGCTTGGATATTAGGGAGAAATTATATTTTGTGAGGGTAGTGAGGTGCTGGAACAGGCTGTCCAGAGAAGCTGTGGATGCTCCATCCCTGGAAGTGTTCAAGGCCAGGCAGAGAAGGATGACGCTGTCCTCTAGGGATGGTATGGATCACCACCTCTTCAGAGGTGATGTGGAATGGACACAGCTTTACCATATATCAAATTTCACTGTGAATCTATTAAGTTATCAACAAATTTACTGATCTTTCCTGCGCAGTGAGGCACAGGTCCCAGCTGCCCAGCTCAGACCCACACCTTGTGGTGATACCTCCCTGCAGTCTCGTTGTGCTGCTGCAATAGAGCTCAGAGGTGTGAAAGACGAAAAACAGAGAAATCCTCATCTTCCTTCCCTGTGTTTCTTGGTCTTGGTGTCACCATCCCCTAAAGCTGGGCCCTGGGAACAGGTCAAAGTGGAGAGAAAATAATTTTTCTCCCCCCATCATGCTTGGATCTTGATATCAACTGAGGAACAGCAGCCAAGAAATCATAAGCAGCAGCTTCCCAAGCCCCTCTCAGCTGAAATTCACCTCTGTTTTAAACTGAACAAGTCAACTTTCCCAAGGGCTTGAGGGTTTCACAGCCCAGGCAGGGACCTATTGCAGTGTGGATTTAGGACTTCCACAGTCTGGTCAGAACTCACATCTGAATTTGGATCCAAGCAGGACATGTAGTCTAAGCATACAAAAAATCTTTATTGAGATGCCACCAAGGATATCCTAATATTTATTTCCATTATCTCCTGAGTTCCCTAAAGGTAGCTGACAACTTTATTCAACTCTTCAAGAAATTCTGCTACTGGCACCCTGTTTAAACACTGTAGAGATTCTAGGGGTGATATAGGAACACTCAAATACCAGCAATTGCCTTCACTATGGAAGTTCCTGAGGAGACAGCCCCCATCCCAAGGTGCCAGCCAAGCCAGCCAGCCTTCTACTCCACCTCCATGGGGTACCCACAGACATGGACAATGTTTGTGTTTGTCATAGAGTCATACAATCACAGAATATCCTGACTTGGATGGGATTCACAAGGATCGTCGAGTCCAACTCCTGGCCCTGCACAGGACGGCCCCAAGAATCCCACCCTGTGCCCCTGGAGCATTGTCCAAACAGTTTTTGAACCCTGGCAGATTTGGGGCCATGACCACTGTCGTGGGGAGCTTGTTCAGTGCCCGATCACCCTCTGGGTGAAGAATCCTTTCCTAATTTCCAACCTAAACCTCCCCTGACACAGCTTCATGTCCTTCCCTCAGGTTCTATCTCCATAAATCTGGGGAAAACCAGTCAGGACCTAAGGGTGGAAATCTGTGCTAAGTCTACAGATAACGCTCAAATTCAGCATATAAATCCCGTCAAGCCTTTCCCTTGATTTCTTGCTTTCATGCAAATCCTGATCAGCTCCTAGGCAAACCTCACTGGGATCTGGATGTCAAGACTGATGTGCCTCTTGGTGAGGGCCTGTCCACACCTCTGATGCCGAGGAAGCTTTGCTCTGGATGCCCACTTTGAAGTTGAGCTGTGCTTTCATTTGAAACAGAGCCGGGCGGCTCAGCTGTGGAGCAGAAGGAATTGGTGCTCCATGGCTGGTGGACAAACTCAGGGAGATGTGTTAACAGCTGCTAATGTGCTGCAGCTCCAATTTCAATTTCAGGGCATTGTGTGTTAAAAAAAATGTACTTTTTCCAAAAAATCAGACATTAACAGTTAATAACAAGGGAATGTTTCTCTCGTTTTGCTTTTGACATAATGGAGCAGGAGGCTTGGTGAACCAGGAAAGGCTCCATAATGCAACATCCTGATGCTGACATGGAGCAGAGAGCAGATGAAAAAGCCACTACTCTGCCTTTAATTTATAGCACATTTTATTACGTGACACAGATTTAATAAGTGAAAATATAATCAGGGTAACAATTACAGGGGAAGCAAAACTTGGAACTCATGTCAACGTACGAGGCCCCAAGATTGCATCCAGAACCTCTTATTTCCTCCGGCACTCTCCTCTCTGGGTCTCAACTGCATTCTCAGCATCAGAGCCATGAGGTTGGGTTGTGGAGGAAAGCACTGTGATTGCTTCGTTGTGTTTCTGCTGGGAGAGGCAACATGTGCAGAGCAATCTCTGGAGACACTCACTTGTATGGTGAAGTGTTGGAGTAAATTAGACTTCAGCACCAATCAAAAAGGTTTTGAAACAGGTGATTTGATACTCAGTTAACCTCAACGGGATAATGGAAGAATGAGCACATCCACACATCAAAGGTGTTCCGTGGATAGTGGACATCAATTGAAATGCCACAGAAAAACAATGTGCCTGCAGCCATCAGGAAAATTCTCAGCAAAATCTCAGGAAAATAATGTGTAGGAGATGGCCTTGCATCTGTATTTGTATCAGAGGGGCTGTTGCTGCCTTGCAGATCTGGTGACCTTCAAGGAAGACATGGGGTAAATTGGAAAGATTCAGAAAAAATTATGTAAGTCATTCAGGATCTGAAAGACGGATCTGATAGTGCAGCTGCTTACTCTGGCTATGGGGAAACTAGGGAGGGATTTTAAACTGTGTCTGCTCAGTGGAGCTGGCCTGTCTCACCCTGGGCTTTTGCGATGTGTCCTCAGTTGATGCCTTGTGTGGCTACCTTGAAGCAGAGACTAGACAGGAGTAAGGGAATAAAGGTAGGTATTTATTTGAAAGGCCTTCAAAGGTACACCCTGAGGAGCCACTTCCAAAATGGAACCCAAGATGGACAACAAGTCACGAGTTCTTCACACTTTTATATGTTTGGTTCATTTGCATATCAGCATAAATTAGCCAATTAAAACTTTAGCTAGTGATGTAATTTATTCAATTTCTCCACTTCTCTAGGGGCTCTAGCTTTGGGCCCAGGACAATCTGGGTGTCCTTGAATAGCAAGCTCAGAGCTATGTTGTGTCTATCTGGCCTAAAAGAGCAGCTAACGAGCTAAAATAAACTTCAGAGTCACACATTAGGTGATACAGAATTTGAAAAGTATAAAAGTTAAAGCCTACGGCATCACTGCTAGGCCTCCATGCCTGCAGCCAGTGTTGGGAAGCCCTCTGAGATTCACGCAGCAGGTTCAGCCTGTTGCCCTGAGCTCTGACATGTGACAGAGGCAATGGCCTCTGAGCTCACAGCCAGCCTGGGAAGTGGCTCTCTGCTGCTCTGCCTCTTTCAGCTGCCTTTTCCCAGCTGTGATTCCTGATGGGGAACGGTGCTGTTGGCTGAGGCTGGGTTACAATCATCCTCCCTACGGGCAGGAGTAAGGTGGGAAAGGCTTTCATGTAGAGAAGCACCAGGAACCCCCCTGTTTCTCATCTGAAACTAGAGCCTGACTCTGCAGTTTCTGCCTCTGTGCACAGTGTGGGATATTTCTGTCAGCTGGTCTGGCTGCAGACTCTGGTCTCAGCTCAAAGGTAGCATCTGCTGATGATTGCTGATCTGCCTGTGAGCCAATGCCACCTGCCTCTCAGCTGACATTTGTGGATTCTTAGGAGCCACAGCCCCAACCACGGTCTGCAGGTACCACTCAGGACAAGCACAGCACACCACAGAGTATCTTCTAAAGTTATGGCAAGCTGGAATGTCTTGAATTGGGACTTGAAACTGTTCTAGGCAAAAACTTGTAGGGGTAAGACTCGCCCATTAGGTCTGTATGCCCAAGGTTGTGATGGCTCCTGTAGGACTGGATGCTTGGGTGGTTTCCCAGAAAGTGTTTTCCAGTTCCCATACAAAATGGACAAATCATTGTATGAAATTCTATGTTCTGTGGTGTGCAGCAATCTAACTAGATGGTCCGAATGGCTCATTCCCTCTGGTCGTTAAAACAAGGACTAGTCTAAAAATAAAAAGCCTTGAATTTCCCCCCTTTCCATTCTGCAGTGAATGCTTGGAAGGGGGAAGGAGACTGGATCTGATTTGGATCCAGAGGACAGGTTAGAAACAAAATAATAAGAAGCATTAAACTGAAAATTAAGAGTAGCCAGATCACTGAATTTTAAAAGAAAAACAAACACACAATAAAGCGATACCTCCGCTCCTTGGACCAGCTCCTACTCCAAACCACCTATCACATCTCATTAGAACAATGTTGAGCTCTTTGGAAAAGAGGTGCCTGCCTAGGATCCACTTTCAAAGAAAACTGTTGGGAGTTTACTCAGAGATGCAGAAAAAAAAAATTTAGAGCTTTTATAAGAACCAGAGAGAGTAGAATTCCTCACTCCAAAGCAATTGTTATATTTTAAATATTCTATTAAAGAATCCATTTTCTTCTTTTTCCTTAAATGGCTGGGGATAGGTTTCAATGTACATCTTGAATCAGGCTTCGCAGTGTTAGGATTTCCAGTGGCATTTGGTTTTGATAAACCTCTTTTTTTTTAAATTTTTTTTTTTTTTTGCCTTGAAGCAGTTTGTTCTCTTGGCAAGAATACAGAGACTGGCAATTGTAACTCACTTCTTGTTGCCAGCAGTAAGGAAAGCTTGAGGTCCTCTTTTTCAGCTGTAGCACGTTTGGATGTTTGGAACCAGAGCAGTGAACAGAGGGGGAAGGAGGAGGGAGAAGGAGGAGGAAAAAAATACCAGGACCCTAAATCTGTTCTTTTCCCTACTGTAAATTACAACCCTGCTTTTTTAATTTCCTTTCCCAGCACAATGTTATTCATTCACCTCCAAAATAAACAGGGGGCTTAGAGACCGAAAAGTTTGGGAGAACAAACTGTCCTCTTTTCACAGTCTTTACCTGTCAAGAGCCTGATTAAACACATATATGCTGATGCAAGTATGGCATGGTGGCCTTTGGGAAGCTTCTGCCTCCCAAGGGTTGACACAAGGCCCATCCTGAAGCTCTGAAGTCTTCAGAGAACCGATGGGTTCTTGTTCAGCTGAGCTACTGAATGAGGCCAAAAAGACTTTTTTTTTTTCCTGTAAAGGCCCTGATTTTCAAACACAAAACCTTTGGGACCAGCTTGAAAGAGACTGTGAAGAAAGACTTTTGAAATCCCTGATTTGGGAAGATAGACATTTTCCTTCATGAAAGGTGAACTGGGAGATAGTAGTCCTTTACTAAACCCCAGTCCATTCTAATTCTCTAAGCGTGTGTTTACTGTTTCTGTTTGGCACAACAGGCCAGTCCTCTCCAGCACAACTTCATGGATCTTCCAGAGTAGCCCCGTGGAGGGATGTGATTATATGTTTGTTTCTTGATGAGGAAGTCAGATGTTCCTGCTTCATAATTTTTATTTCCTCAGTAGATTTCCAGCATTTCCTTTAAGGAGTCTCTGTGGTCTGGACTAAAGCTAAAAGCTTTAGTAAAGGTAAAGCAGGACTCATTTCACACAGGTCTTTTCCCATCCATTTCCTGGCCCATCTCCCACCCATCCAACCCTCTCTCACCCACCTACTGACTTCCACAGTATCTATAGAAGTAAAATTCATCACACAGTTGCTAATCACAATTAGCAACCAGGCTTACAGAGCAGGCTAAGAAGTGGACGATGTCAGCTCTGTTTGAGACTCCACTGCTGACCAATTTATTAACCCCTTTGACCATCTTGACATGAAAATACCATCGCAGAGGTGGGCTACTGGAGCCCTCCCTAAACCTGTTACTCCAACAGCAACCTCACTGTTGGTGGTGGCAGGTTTGGGAGAGACCCACAGAGGGTAAGAGAGACCTGAGAGCTGATTCTCTCAGTGTAAGAGTAAGATGCGCAGACAAATACACTTTCAGCTACAGGGGAAAAAAATAGAGGGGAGACCCACCTAGTTTTTGTCCATTTACTGTGTATACTTGGTGCACATAACTTTTTGAGGTCATTTTCTGGAGTTTCCTGTCTTCCTTACATGTAAGTGACTGGAAAGGTTTTGGAAAAACTTTTAGATTTTTCTTATTTACATAAGCAGGTTGTTGTTGTTGTTGTGTGTTTCTTTTTTGTGTTTCTATTTGTATCTAAATAATGCTGGAATACAAAATAATGACTGGTTTGTGTAAAAACCATCCAGAAGTTTCTCTATTCCAGCTCCATAAAGCAAGAACCAGAGGAGTTTGCTGTGTCCATTTCACAGGAAAGACAGTCAAAATGGATGCAAAGAAATACTTCTGTTTAAAGCATATAATCACCCTAAGGAATTCCCTGCCACAGGAAATCATTGAGATAGAGTTGAATATAGTCAGAGACATATTTTTTGAGGCTTGAATGTTCATGTGAACAAGCAACACGTTTTACACACTTTTTCTCACTGGCCAAGAAGATGGGTCAAATATTATGGGGATTCAAAATACATGGCCACCATGCAAAACCTTTAGTGTAGAAAGGTAACCATTTTCACACTATGATTCACTATGCAGCTTGTAAAAAAGACCTGGCAGCCTAATCAAAGTGCATTAATATCTGGAAACACACATTTCAGAGATCAACAAGCTCTAGAGTGATACAATAGTACTGTAGAGTTATGCCAATATGTGTAAGAATTTGAAGTACCAGAGTATGTTCTCAGAGCTTTAACCTTAGCTTTTCTCCCTTGTCTTAGTATTTTGTTACAAAACAATAACAGTTTTCCCCTTTTTTCTCTCCTTCTATGTGGAATACCATCTTAAGCCTGTTCAAGATCACTGTGCACACACAGCCACTCATTCTGTATTTGAAAACTGCAGAAAACTCAGAGATAGGATTTTCAAGGGTGATATTGAGTTTTCCAGTTTATTGAGATCAAAACCAACCCATTTCCCAGGCATCCAAGCTCAGAGCACTGAACACACTTTCCCTGAAAACTGTCTCCTCTGTTTTATCTCCAGCACGGCTCCTAGAAATGATGCACTAAAAAGGACCTCATCACTTCAGGAAAGTGCTATTTCCTCAAGTAGAATTTTTCACAGAAGTGACTTGCTTTGATTTTCATTAGCCCGCAGGGCAATATGGAGAATGCGGGGTGTGTATATCCCACCACAGCCTGCACAGACTGGTATCCCGAGGGTACCAGCCATCCAAAAGGCACCTGGGAGAGCAATCATCTCTTCATTGCACTGATGGAACTCGCAGGGGCCAATGACAATATCCAAAGAGTGTCCCTCTATGGCCTGGAACCAGAACCTTGCAGGCACCATGTCCAACAGACAGGATACATCCAGCACCCCTCTGAGAACACTGAGAGGTCATGCTACAGGCAGGTCCACGTCTGTCAGACTGTCCAGGCTGTCCTGTTTAGATTAGATGGGATATTGGGAAGAAATCCTTCCCTGTGAGGGGGGGGAGGGCCTGGCACAGGTTGCCCAGAGAAGCTGTGGCTGCTCCAGCCCTGGAAGTGTCCAAGGCCAGGTTGGATGGGGCTTGGAGCAACCTGGGATAGTGGAAGGTGTCCCTGCCCATGGCAGGGGAGTGGAACAAGATGATCCTTAAGCTTCCTTCCAACCCAAACCTTTCCATCATTCCATGATTCTATTCTCATCCATCATTTAATAGCAGAAATGGGGCACAGTAGGCTCAAGGCTTGGATGCAACATCTCATGTCCTTCAACCATGTGCTCAGGTTGCTTTTCTAGTACAAACTTGCCAAGAGAGGGGAAATGAGACATTTGGGATGTTGCTCTGGTGAAGGATGTTGTTCAGGTAGAGTTCAAAGGGGACTCAGGCACTCCCTCAAGTCCTGCAGCACAGAGACAGTTACAAACATCTCACCGTATTCACACCTCTCAAGGGAAGAAAACAGCTTTTTTTTATGGCCAGATGGAACAGAACTTAAGACAAATTAAGTGAAAGAAGTTTTTTTTCAGACAAGGGCTTTTAACTGTTGTCAAGCTAGAGAAAAGACTTTTTCAGAAGTGTGAATTAGGCCTAGACAAGGGGTTTTGAAGTAAAAATTAACTCCCCTTGTCTTTTATCCTCTCAGTTCTGATCTGCTGTCATTTGCATGTTTTTCCTTCTGGTCAGCAATGCCAGTAGAAGGCTGAAGAACAAATAGACTTCAATTTTACCAGCTCTTTCCTCACAAGTTAGGGAGAGAAAAAGAGGAAGGTATCATACCTCTATAACTGGGAGATCTATAGTCAACAACTCTGCCCAGTGCCTGTCCCTAAGAATTCCTAGGAATCACTTGAAAGAAATACTGAAGATACACTGCAGACAGAAGAGGTCTAAGCATCATTATGAACCTGCTACCACCCATTACCTCCCTTCCTAGGCAACCTCACCCTCATCAGGGTTAAACATTCTGGTGGTTGTAAGTAACTTGTTTGAATACTGAATATTTGATCTCACTTCTGCTCCCACCAGGGGCAGCACAAGTGGGTATTTTAGCAAAGCCCAGCAGAGAAAGACTCAGACTGGAGTCAGTTAAAGACTGCAGTGGACTGGAGTCAATTAAAGACTGCAGACGTCATTCTCTATCTACCACACTTCTATTGGTACCTTACATTTCAGGAATTAATTTAGGAAACCCAAACAATAGTATTCTCTTTAAGGATAAGTTGGCTGCAGTCCTGCATATCTTGTGGGCTGACCTGAAACTGTGGCCTACAGCCCATATAATGTCTCATCTTCTTGGTCTGTGCCTGAATCCACTTCCCCACATGAAAGCATTTGCAAAGGAGACTCTGGGTTTATGGTGGGAGGTGTCCTTGGAGGATGAGAAGCAAATGCAGAAAACTGACAATGAACCAGCCAAATATCCCCAAATATTGAACAGCTTGGCTGATGGCTTGCACCCATTCCACTGCCAGTGGATCAGACTGGCTGTTCAGTCTCAGCCACTAAAGTTTCACAGGAGGACATAACCCTTCCTCTTACACCTTGTTGGCTACGTGGTAATTGCTGTGCCATGAAATGCCCCCTCAAGTTTGCCAGAATCTACAGATTCTCTCAAGAAGCCTGATTAGACTACTAATATCATAGAACCACAAAATGGTTTGGGTTGTAAGGGACCTTAAAGATCATCCAGTCCCATCCCCTGCCATGGGCAGGGACACCTTCCACTATCCCAGTTTGCTCCAAGCCCCATCCAACCTGGCCTTGGACACTTCCAGGGCTGGGGCAGCCACAGCTTCTCTGGGCAACCTGTGCCAGGCCCTCACCACCCTCACAGGGAACAATTCCTTCCTCATTTCTTCTTCTCTGATCTAAACCTATCCTCTCTCAGTTTAAAGCCATTCCCTGAATACTTCCAGTTCTGCAGTTCTTTGTGGGAGCAAAGGGCATAATGGGTGCTCCATTCTGTGAAAACTTCCTTCAAAAGTCAAATCTTCTAGAATTTTGGAAAATTGTTCAAACCTCACTGAACTGATAAGAGGCAAGTGTAAGATCATCAAGGCTTTTCAGAAGTCCAGAAAGATAACATTTATCGTCCTTCTCTTGTCCACTCATGCAGTTGGTGCTCCTCTCCATAAAAGATATTCCTTCCATATCTCCAGGAACCTGATGAAGCTCATTAAGTTCAGGTTCAACCATTCTGAGCTTTTTATTTCAAACAGTCAGAGTTTCCCAAGCTTTTGGTGGGGTGCAGCAATTAATTTACGTGTAGTTAAATTTACAGTTCTTTCTATCTTGTGTCTCCCCACTAAGGTTGGGGCTTCTCCAAAATAGGATGAGGCAAAGAACCACATCAGAATGACATTAGAGATTAACCAGAGTCCTGCCTCTGGAGGCTTTCAATCAATTGGGAGTGACATTTATTTAACCAAGACAAAAGTCCTGTGGCTCTGATTTCATTGTCACACAGCAGCACAGATCTGGAAAAACTAAACAAGGGGCGGTTTAAACTCAGATTATAACAGGTCCTTTTTCTTGTCCCTTTGGAACAATAAATTGGCTTAAAGTACAAGACGATACCAAACGCTTATTACTCCTGTGGAGAATTAATGAACCGTGGCATCCAAACTATCGAGTGGTCAGACCATATGTTATAGAAATGGTGGATGCTCTGTATTGGTTAGGGATGTTATGCATTTGTGATTAAGGCTATGAAACTTAACCAATAAACACAGCTGAGAAATGAGCATAAACAGTCAATCCATATGAGGGAAACTGCTCACGTGAAGTAAATGTAGCAAAATGCAATTTAATGAGCCTTGTAGAGAAGACTTGCTACATCCAAGAAACTTCCCCACAAACTAATATTGGCTGAGACCAGCTGCTTATCAAAATAATCACTGGTCTTACTGGACAAGGGTTCTATACACAGGGAGTGTAAGACACGTCTGACAGTAATAATCTTATCACCCTTGGGATACTTGTTGCTGGCAAAAGGGATCTTCCCTGCTATAACTTGTAGGGCCAGGCAGCAGTGATCAGCTGCAAAAAAAGATAGTGGTGCAGGTCCAGCCTCTTGAGTGGCACCAGCAAGCCCAGTCACTATTCTGTGCCTCAGTTTACCCATCACTCCAATTCGATGCTAATACACACAGCTTCCTGGGTTTAATTAACATGCTAATGACTGCCTAAGCATTTCAGCTCCTGTATTCCCTCATTGTCTTAAATGTCATTCAGAAGGTGATCAAAACAAAGCTTCCCATCACAGTGAACACCCTGGGGTTGTGGATGAAATACCTCTGAATGCTTACAAAATGTTGGTGGAGTTCCACCAAATATGAACAGAGTCATAGAATCATGGAATTGTTTGAACTGGAAAAGACCTTAAAGATCATCTAATTCCAACCCCCTGCAATGGGCAGGGACATATTCCACGTTGCTCCAAGCCCATCCAGCCTGGCCTTGAACGCTTCCAGGGATGGGGCAGCCACAGCTTCTCTGGGCACCCTGTGCCTCACCACCCATACAAGAATTTCTTCCTAATATTGAACCCTGTCAGTTTGAAACCATTTCCCCTTGTCCTGTCAGTTTGAAGCCCTCGTCCAAAGTCCTTCTCCAGCTCTTGGAGCCCCTTTAGGCACTGGAAGGGGCTTTAAGCTGTCCCTGGATCCTTCTTTTCTCCAGGTGACCACCCCCAGCTCTCCCAGCCTGTTTCCAGAGCAGAGGGGCTCCAGCCCCTTGAACATTTTTGTGGCCTCCTCTGGACTCACTCCAACAGATCCATGTCCTCCACATTCTGGGGATCCCAGAGCTGGATTCAGTACTCCAGGCATGGTCTCAGGAGAATGTAATAGACAGGAAGAATCCTCTCCTTGACCTGCTGGCCTGTTGATGCAGCACAGAATACTTAGCTGCCATCTAAATCTAACGCTGGGGAAAGCTGTGAATCAGACGTTTCCCCAAGCCATTGTAGTCCCAAAGGAGCACAATTCATCTACTGCCAGCCCAGCATCACTGTTCCTAAGCAGAGACTGAGCCCCCACTCCTCAGGGAGCAGTCCCAGTTTCACTGACAGACCTGCCTGAGATAGCTGGTGCACTGATTTCCCTGCGTATCGTGATTTTCTCAGCATGTTTCCATGGGTGGTAAAAAAAATTACGCAGTTAGAATCACGGAATAGTTTGGGTTGGAAGGTGTCTCCAAAGGACAACGAGTCCAACCCCCCTGCAAAAGAACAGGGACATTTTCAACCAGACCGGGTTGCTCAGAGCCTAGTCCAACCTGGCCCTGAACATTTGCAGTTCTTTGTGGGAAGAAATAGCATGATGTGTGCTATGTTCTGTTAAAACACCTTTCAAAAATTGCGTCCTTGAGAATTTTGGAAAATTGTTAAAAACTCACAGGACTGAGAAGAAATGAGCTGTAAGTGTAAGGCTGTCACGAGAGGCCTGCTGAAACCCTGGTGGCAGCAAAGCTGAATTCCTGTTATATACACCAGGTTCCTTCTAACCCCTCTCAGCCTCCGCTTGTTTATTATTCTTCCCTGGTTTACAAGCTCCAAAGAGACTTGACATAGATTATTATACACAAGAAGGCTCAATGCATCTTGAGATGGATTATTTCCTTCCTTCAGAGCTACAAGAAGGCTGTAGTTGCTCATGATTTGGTATCTTTTGACATTTCATTGAAAAAGCTTACTTTTAGCACAGTGAGGCTGCAGTGTGGTGAAGTCTGGCCAACACAGGCCCATTTACCTGCTGGTGTCTCCAGCACTCGGGTCCATAATGGAGTTTGCTGTTGCTGTCATGCCTTACATCTGGTTTTGCTGTTTAGAAAGTGCTAATTCTGACCTACAAGAGCACTGAGAGTGGCTATAATGTCCATTCCTGTGAGGTGGCCTCATTTTCCACAAGGACCATATGATGAAGAATAAGGAGTAAGAGGAAAGGGGAAAAAAAGTAACTGGAAAAGGCAAGAAAAAACTGCGTTGTTTAACATGGTTTGTTTATTTGTTTGCTAAAGTAAATAATTTCTGAGTTATGCGATCAGTGAGCATTTTGAGGCTTGAAATAATATTTAGGCTCATGGATGCCTGAGCCATTTATTGAGGCTTTCAGGGCTCAGACCTATCAGACAAATGGACTTGTGTGAGTCTGCCTGTATTTCATGTAGAAAGTGGGGAAGCCCCAGTTTTCTTAAATGAAAACTCTCCTTTTGAGTATCTGAATTGAAGAAAATTGGTAGTGACTCAAAGATGATCTCATATCAGATGGAAAATGAAAACTTCACCAGGGAAGATTTGCTATTAGCATTTATTACAACTCTAATAGGGTATCATGGCTAAGAGAGCCCAGTGAGGACAGGCTACACCATGCAAAGTCATTAGTAGTGAGTCTGGAGCACACAGGTCACTTTTAAGTTATCCAGCCACCAAAAGGAATTGGATCCTGTTTAAAAAACAGATTTTGGTAAGATTATCTTGATCTGTTAAATGATGTTCTTGTAAGTTGCATCTAAATCTTACTGCAGTGTGCTAACAGAGCCCAAGCAGAATGTTCTCCAGTGGTGCTGAGGCATTTTATGTACATATTCTGATAAAAACCAGCAAGCAGGACTCGTTGCAAATTAACAATTCCAGTGCACCATACAGAATTCAGCCTTCTGGATTATTCCATTTTCCAGTGAAGTACAGATTACAATACAGCATGTGTTCTGTTTTTAAAGCAATTATGCTTAAATATACTTGTTCTTCAGTTTAATTTTCCTTCCGAAAGCACAGCAGTCATCTTCTATCAACAAATCCATTCCAGAATGTTTTGCTAGCAACTGTTACTAAGACTTTTTTCTTCCAAATTGGAAGCTTGAGAAGGATATGATCAACTCTCGAGCATGGCTAGAGACATTTGCCAGTAGCTAAAATACACAGTGAGCAAAATATCTGCCCTTTGGATGTTTTTAAAACAAGGAAAAGCCATCATAGCTTTAGGACATGAACTTCATCTGCTTCTCATGCTGGAAAAGCAGGAGTCATTCTAGTCTAGCAATGCTTTCAGACAGGAAGGAACAGGTTTCTGATCCAAGCAGTCCATGACCACAGGACACGAACGACTGGAAGAAACCCCGCCATTGGCATTATGTGACAGAATTGGGGTGTGGACTCCAAAAATGTAATTATAGAAGGTTTCCTCACAAAACAGAGGTCTGCAGGTGTCTTCTCCTGTATCCCCACTGGTGCCCCACTGGCGGATGCCACGGTGACCTTGGGGCAGTTTTGTCTGGGGATGCCATGCAGCCATGGGCCTGTATCCAGAAACAAAAGCTAACTACAAAAAGTGGCAAAGCAGACACCAAGCCCCATGCCTAGCCCCTAATGTTGAGGCAAGGCACCATTTCATTTTGATTTAATTGTTTTACCTTTAATTTTTTTACCAATCACTGAAAAACACTTGCTTTTTCCATTCTCTTTTTTTTTTTTCTCATTTTATCCTCATCCCATTGCAGGGGGTCAAGCAGAATAAACAAGCTTGTGCACAGCTGGTTGCCAAGATTTTGGGCTTGCCACTCAACCAGTGGACTCCACACACGTCCCTGTTCCTTAACCAGTTACAAACAATAATGGTTGTTGCTAGTCAGCATTTTAGCACAGCCCATTCTCACTGTGCACACATGTTTACGTGATTCATGAGGTCTGGATTGCTTCTGAGGTCTGCTCCAAGAGCTGTTTCAGGTGGCTCTGATGTTATCAGGAGTAGCTGGAGAAACAAAGGCCTTTCTACAGAAAAACTGGCAGGTAAGGAAATAAGGAAATTATTTCCAACTCATTTGTTTTAAGGTATATTTATCACACTCAAATCTAAACATATTGATTTATATTATGGTTTTGGCATCATAAACATTTGATAGGATTATTTATTAACATTGAGCTGTTCTTTTTTGGCTTTCCAAAACAAACTTCTGAGGAAATATTTAAACACACACACGCTACACAACTGGCTGACTCCAGCTCACCTCCTCAGCACAACTGGATTGTATGAATATCCCCATCTTCCATAAAGCAATCCAGCAGTCAGGGGTGCAGACAGATCACAGAATGAGGCTTCTGAGCTAAAGCTACAAAAGGACCTGAGTGCTACTTCCAACTTGGTATTTTACAGGGATCCTTCAAATTCCTGTGGCTGAGGGCTATGAACAGTCACATTAGTGCTGGCAAAGCCCCATGGGCCTCGAGTCTCCACCAAAGAAACTACACCAGCCTTGAAGCTGTCATCCTGCTGAGCCCCCTGCGCCACATCTGAGGCAAAGCAGAGCTCTCAGGCTGCTCCTTCCTCGAGGACCTGCTCCAGGGAACGTTGTACTTTGAGCACAGTTATTGTACTTCTCTGGGCACAGTTGTTATGCTTGGCTTTGCCCCAAACAGAGGGTAGTAATGAACTTTCTGATGTTGCCACATGTGCCCCATCATATCCCACAGGCCAGGAACTGAACTGGACAGTTTTCCTGCTTTTTTGCCTACCTCACCAAAGAGGCGCTCAAAAAACTACCCCAAAAGTCTAGGTGTAGGTTGAAGTTCCTCAAATGAGTGTAGGGAATGTCTGAGAAGACAACTCTCCACGTTTCTCTTTCCAATTCCTCCTAATTCTTATCTCACAAAAGGTAAAAGATGCAAACCAACCCACTACACTGTCAAAAAACAATTCATTGTCCTTCAGGTTTCCATAAAATTGGGCTAATATGACATAGGTACCTAATCTAGAAAAAGATTCAGAGCTGAAAATCCCAGCTAAAGACTCCCAGATAGACATAAAATCATAGAATCACAGAATCATTAAGGCTGGAAAAGACCTCCAAGGTCAGAAAGTCCAACCTTCAACCAAATCCCACCAGGACCACTAAAGCATATTGCAAAATGCCACATCCAATTTTTTTTTTTTTAACACTTCATTTCTGAACACCATGCCTTCCTTCATCCAGGACCAGGAATCTTGGAGCCCTGAGTCTTGCCCATCTTCTTATTTTCTACTGGTTTCCCCAGGTATTTTTAAGCTCTCCTTTCTGTTTTGGGCTAATCCTGTCCATTCATGTAATCCACTTACAGAGATCCTGAGTGCCTGATGCCTGGAACAGCCCGAGTCTGCACACAGATCTAGTTTTAAGTGACTTTTCCAAGAGTAGGAAGAAAGTGAATGCAAGAGCCAGGAATGGAAGCCAAGTTTCTTGTTTCAGAAACTCCCAAGTTAACCACTTCTGCTCATAAGAATCAAGCACAAAAAGAACGTAACAAAGGGGAGTGAGAAGGAAAGCTTTCAAAGAACCAAGACCAACATCACCCATTCAGATTTCTTGAATGCCTTGTGTTGCCAAACATTTATGGCTTTGAGCACTGCTGGAATTCACTAAGCTGGTGGATAATTTTCCCCACAAATTTTATTACTGTAGAATTTGATTCTGTTACCATTATGCATCTTGGTCAGCCCCACTTCTACCCCTAAGGCTGAAAAGAGCCCTTAAGCTCTAAGGGGACAGAAGACTGCCAAGTGCAGAAACTTTTGTTTCCGTTTCCTTGAAAATTAAAGGAAATGAGCAGATGAAATGCACATTGCTCCCCGGGTTTTTTCTTTTTAATGAAATTTTCCTTCCCTTGTGATGCTCACTTTTCCCTGCTGTACTAGCCAGGAGAAGGTAACACTGACTATGAACCAGATCCAGTGAGAAATTCTCCCCTCAGATAATTTTCCTGCCAGGAAAGACAGGTTTGCTCCTATCTGAATGGTTCCTGGAGGTGGTTTGGTTTTGGCAAATCTTGCAGGAGACCCAAACAAGAAGTTGCACTGGAAATTTGTGTATTTTCTTTTGGCTCGGAAGGATACTTCTGACTTCAGTTGCAGATTCAAGAAGGCTTGATGAGGACCATGGTGCTCAGTGACCACAGTCTGTGGGTCTTTCAGAAAGGAAATCTGGTGGCAAAAAGGATTGGGTCTATATTTGATGAGGTTCTTTGAGGTAAAAAAGAAAATGAGAGGATATCAAGATGGACTTTTTTACCACAATTTAATATGCATGAAAGTAATTTCCACAGCAGTTGCTACAGTAAGAGTCTACACATTTTTAAACAGCCATCTACTCTATTTCTTGGGGAAGGAAAAACACCTAAATGAATAAAACCAACAACAGTGAAGAAGAAGTAGTGTCCTGGCTTCTGATCAGCAAGCGGAAAAAGAGATATATAAAAAAGGTGGCTCCTGTACAACACAGGGGAGAAGGAAACTCCAGTAAACAAGACAAAACAGACCTAATTGGAAACAGGCCCCCCAGCAGCATTCTGGGTTGGAAGGTAAGTGGAGAGAACGGGAGAGCTGCAGAGAAGATTGGAAGAACTGAAAAACTTCAAGAAAACCAAAGGGGAATTGAATAAAAACAATAGTCTGCTTATAACAGTAAACAGAGGGGGAAGGGAGAGCATGCAAAGGGAAAACAGATGCACAGTGAGACAGTGCTCAAGAGACAGAGGGAGATGAAAGCGGTCTAAAATGAGAGGAACTTGGAGGGGAAAAAAAGGAACAACCAAAAAATCCAACAAAAATGTTAGCAGCAATGCCTTGGTGACCTTCACACAGCGAGATGCCTCTGTTTGTATGGGCCCTGGGGAGGCTGGTGACATTTTATTGACACAGAAGGGTTTACCACGAGGAGAACACTGAGGAACTTAAAATACAGTAATGCTGTCTCACTCAGGATTGGTTTTAAAGTCTCGTCCCTGCTTTGTCTCAGTCTTATAGATCTGAGATGGATCAGATGAGGAGGAACTCTGAAATTGGGTCAGGGTACCCCTCTGACGTCTGGCTTCCACCTAGAGGATCCAAAGAAGGTCTGATCCACCATCAGAAGCTGAGCATCCTCTTCCAGTGGGCTCTGGATGCACATAAATCCCACAGGCTTAAAGCCATCAGGTCTACAAAATCATGATTTCCAGGCATAGGTTAGGTTATTTGTAGGAGTGCGTCCTTACTGCTAAACAGATGCACAAAAATAACTTGTCACGGAAAAAAGCTGCTCTCTGGCTTCTGTTGAACCTGTTGGAAACCCACAGTGGTTCTGAGTACTGCAAGCATGAGCAGAATGTGTTCTGATGTGAGAAGTTCCTCTGACCTTTAAATCAAAAGGATTAGAGTCTCACAAGGTTATTCTGGGAAGCTGTGCAAGGAAGTTTAAAATATTGCTCTTCCAGCTGTCTGTCCTTGTCCTCAGGCAGCTCATTTTGGTGAGTCAGTACAAACTGACTCACTTTTACACAGATTGTATAGGACAAGGGGAAATGGCGTTAAAGTAAAAGAGGAGAGATTTAGATTAGATGTTAGGAAGAAATCCTTCCCTGTGAGGGTGGTGAGGCCCTGGCACAGGTTGCCCGCAGAAGCTGTGCCTGCCCCGTCCCTGGAAGTGTCCAAGGCCAGGTTGGATGGGGCTTGGAGCAACCTGGGATAGTGGAAGGTGTCCCTACCCATGGCAGATGATAGAATGAGATGGTCTTTCAGGTCCCTTCCAGCTGAAACCATTCCATGATTCTATGATTCTGTGATTCTATGGTTCCGTGACTCTGTGATTCCATGGCTCTATGATCACAGCAAGGCATGGTAGACAGAAAAGATCTGTGCCTCTTTTTGCCCAGATGACGCAGCCGGGCGGTGTCACCGAGGGGGACAGCACTGCGTCTTCCCTGAGCGTCCCGCGACAGGATCGGCTTTTCCCGAGCAGCCGTCCGGCATTGAGGGCACCCAGGCGAGGCCTGTGAGGCACTCACACGACACTCGCAGCCACAGATGCGATGGCAGCTCACACACACACACACACAGGCAATCACTCACAGCGTCGACCCGGTACGAAGGAGCCGAGAGGGGCCTTTCATGTAGGTTCCAAGGAGTTTATTCCAAAGAGGGTCCAGGGACAAAAGATTAGAACTTGGGAAGGTCCAGGGGTTTTATAGGGGAACAGATCACCAATCAGGAGAAGGCAGAGGGGTGGAGGGAGTACAAATTGACAATTCATGAACCAATGAGGAAGGAAAATGGACAAGGGAGAGGGGGACCAGTGTGGCATCGAATAGCAGAGAACTTTCCACAACTTATGCACATGTAACAGAGGACATACATATTAACAGAGCCATGCATAAAACGGGGTGGAGGGCCAATGGGCCAACCAAAAACTTAACGATTAACATAGGGCAGCATGGGCTTGTGGGTGCTCACCATAGATTTAGGAGGAAGTGTCAGACCTCAGAGCCAGCCCACCAAGGATCCACACCTGATCTCAGGCCTTGCGGCTCCCCAGCCACTCGGGCAGCGGCTGCAACCACCGCGACACTCAGACACTGTGGCATGTTTTAGACTTGTTCCCTTTCAGAGGTTAGGGATTTCCAACACTTTGGATGAGTCTCATTGACAGCATTGGCAAAAAGAGCAAATGGCTGGGTCTGGGAGGCTGAAGGTGTTCTCAGGGGGAAAACTCAATATCTTGCTCAAAACTGTGATTTTGGGTTAGTGCTGTAGCATTAAGTGATGCTGCTGTGTTATTCCAATGCAGTTAAAAAGCAGAGGATTTACAGACCAGACTTTTATCTTCTTCCAGCCTTCATCTCTCCAGTTTGCCTCATTGACCTCAAAGGTTATGTCTCTATTAATAAAACAAACACTGCCAGGAGTCATTCCTGTACTTGGAAACTGACACTTGGGTTACCCCCACCCTCTTAAACTCTGTCAGCTTTAAAACTGCATCCAGCCTTCTATTGGAAGTGGTCCCAGGAGTGTGCCTGTTCCTGCACTATCCTTGGGAGGAGTGGGAGAGACAAGGCAGCCTGGCAAGGGCCACACTGGCATCATGACAGGGAACACCATCAGGGAGGTCTGCCCAAGGACCTGGTTGTCCCTATTGAGACCAAGTTAAAGAGCAAACTGTCCTGTGACAATTTATCTCTGTCCATTAGTACTCACTGTGTTAATATCAAAACCAATAGAAAATGGTTGTACCTGCCAGAAATAAACCCCAGCCCCGGTACAATTTCCTTCATTTAAAAAAAAAAAAAAAAAAAATCCCAAATGCTTTTAGGACAAATCCCCAAAGACATATATAACTTCCTCATCTTGTAAAATTTCACTGGTTTGCCCCAAACTATGGTGTTTGCCAGGAGAATTTTGGAACAAAATGAAATCTCTGTCTAAACACAAGAGGAGCAAAATTCCAGTTTCTCCTTTCTGTTTTGCTTAGAGAAAGTAATGAGCTTTTTGTCAGAACCAAACTCCCTCATAGCCTGTCTCCTAGAAATTAATTTTTGGATCACTTCTGTTAAAAGGAACAAACTCCACATCCAACAACTTTTGGATTTAGGACTTAGCTGTGGACCTATTAACAAGTTTGGAATGCACATGATGCTAGGTTGAAGATCCAGACTTGCCCAAATGTTCAGGGAGTGATCAGATATGTGGTTTTGGTTCAGCTCCATCCCTGGTTTAGAGGGAGGGAAGTAGTTTGGACTTTGCTGATAAAAGAAACTCGCACTTGCATCACTTTATACTGGTAATATGCTAAATACACCACAGCAGATTCATAGGGCAAGGAAGCATTTCAAGCATTGCAGTGAGTTAACTGAAAGGAACCAGAGGAAATATATACCAGAAGTTAATTTTTTCCAGTTCTTTTCCAGCTCTGCACCCTGCCTGCATTAGCTCTTGTGCCGGGTGGCTTATTTTCACTCCGAGCTGTTTTGGAATCATTATAAAACACAACTGGTGTGCCACAAGGACGTGGGGAGTCTCTCAGCTTATATTTTGCAGATGTCCATAATTTAACTGGACCAGCAGGTGACCAGGAATCCAAAGTCACCTCATGATGATGATCAGCTCATGAACGTGGGCAGCTCACAGTAAAACATCAAGCCCTGCCCTCCACCACTTTCCATCAAGCCTGCCATGGGTATTAGATGTTCTCTGCAAGAAATATGTCCCTTGAGGTTGAATTTCAAAATCTAATAGTGCCTCCTGGCCCCAAAAAAATGTGTCAATCCAGCTAGGCGGTGGTTTTGCTTAAAGGTAAAGCAATCCAGGGAGTTTTCAGGTCTGGATGCAACAACTGGCGATTATGGAGTTTATCTTGACATTTATTAGTTGTTAATGGCAGTGCTTCCAGAGAGCTAAGCACATTTCAGGCAGCCACACAGCATCCTTGGACTGCACCAGCAGTAGTTCAAGAACATGCAAACACTAAAGAAAACAGCAACAATAAAAAGGTGTTTTTAAACTTGGGGGTTTTCCCCTTGTCATTAAAGCTCATTTGAGCCACTACTAGTCAGAGGGTGGCAGTTTCTCAGACGTGGAAATATCCATGGGGAAGGAAGCTGCAGGATGACCTAGATGGGCATGGTGAGGTCATTTGGAGCCTGGGCTTGACTGTCTGCAGGCGTAGGGAGTGCCAAAACCAGCAAGGATTTTTCTATAGTCTGAGCAAAAAAACCCACTACTTGGACAAAGAGCCTTGGTGACAGAGGCAGAAGTTGTGACCAAGAAGGACAGCAGCAGAGAGAGGATAAACAGCAACTCAGGAAATCCCATTGAGCAGTGGTGCCCCGTTGAAATGCCAGTGCTGCTGGGACCATCTGTGATGGCTGGTGATCCTGCTGCCGTGGGAATACTGCAGCTCCTTTTCCACTGAAAACAAAATCTTGAAAGGCTGAGATCCTTTTGGGCACTCCTGCCCATCAGTGGCTGGTGCTGTCCTTCCAGCCAAGGATGGAGGAAGGATTTGGATGTCCCTTGGTTCTGGCCAGCCTGATAAATCATAGAAACATGGAATCCTAGAATGGTTTGGGTTGGAAGGGACATTGCAGTCCATCTCATTCCAGCCCCCTGCAATGGCCAGGGACACCTTCTACTAGACCAGGTTGCTCCAAGCCTCATCCAGTCTGGAATCCCAAATGATATCCTGAGACAAATGAACATTACAGGGCAAAGAAAAGTCACTGAAATTCGGTTTCAGCTTCTCCAGCATGGACTGAGTCATTTCTGAGCAGAGCTTTTCACTCACCCAACTATTCTTTTCCCTATCCTGTTGGAGGCTGCCGTGTAACATGACAAAGCCTTTTCTTCCAGAAGAAAAGTTTCTTCCAGCAGATAAGAGAAACCTCTTATTGCAGTGACTCTCACTATGGCAGAGACAAGTGGATAGATTGCATGGGGAAAAGATCAGGCAGCTAAACATATCACTTTAGCCCTTCAATATAAATTTATTGAGTTTGGGGTTTTCTCCTAAGTCCAGGACCTGAAATTCAATTCTGAACTCTTCATCTATCTGACTTGGGTAGGGCTTTTGACCTGTCAGGGCTTATCCATTTGTAAAGTATAAGTGACAGTACCAGGTAGCCTCAGTAAATGCAGGAAATGCCCCCCTGAAGTAATTTGCAGATCAGAGAGAACAATATCAATGTCCAGAGATTTCAAAAGACTGTGTAGAAATGGTTTTAAATAATAATTTATTACTTTCTTGGGGTAACCCCATATTTCAGAGTTATCTCACACCACACCCTGTGCCTCTTCAGAATAAAGCAGTGACACTGGAAACAAAACCCAAGTCAGATCCTCATACACAGATGTCAGCCATTTCTGATAAACTTTAAAATAATTTGAATTATTAATACTCATTTATTTACAACAAAGGAGAGTGCTACCAGTGCATGTCTTCTAACAGACCCCCAAACACTGAATTTCTCCTGGCAAATGCCCTACATACAGACAAACTTCTTTTAACTAAATTTGTGATAACTACATGGGCTTTTAACCATCTGTGGCTGCTCTGAGTGCCAGTGTCACAGCACAGGTGTGCTGAAAGGGGCCCTGGATAAGCCCCTCTCCAAAGATGAACCTGTCTGCTTCCCTGGGTGGCAGCCGGAGCCACTGCTGCTCAGGCTGCTCCCAAACTGCCAAAGGCACTGCTTATGTCTCTCTGTGCTCCTTTTATTTGCAGCCATAAAGAGCAGGGGCTTTAAAATATATAATAAATCAACAGATAATCACAGATGTGTCAGCCCCAATCCAACATCACCTTTTGGGTCCTAAATCCAGTCTGTTAAGAAGGCAGGAACCTCAAGAGGCTGCCGAGTCTGGGCTGGGACACTCCCACTGAAAACAGCAGCAGCCCCAAAAGGGTGGAAATGGCTCGGCTTGAAAGTTTTACAAGTGCTTGGGAGGGATGAGGGCTTGTGAGAGCCAGACAAGATGCCTGGGAGCTTAAACAATGCTGAGTGTGGCTCCAAAAGCACTCCCTGTGGACAGCCCATCCTTTCGGCACAGCCAGAGATTGCCCGCACGTCTTTGGAGCCCGCCTGCATGCCCCACGTTGCACTGATGGTGCACAGCAGCTGAGAGCTGAACAAACAAGCAGCCGCTGCTGTGCTGGCTGAGGGAACATCCTGGTGTTGCTATGACATTCCTTGTCAAGTTTTCAGGCTCAAATGGATCCCACATGGGGGGAGTGCATCGGGCTCTGTTGGCAGGCGGGAGATTTGGAGGCTGGAGCGCTCCCCATCTCCTGCTCGTGGAAACAAAGCATCTTTTATGTTTCCTTCCAACCAGGACAAGGGGCTGGAATAAATCATCAAGTGACCCAACCACTCCTGTGCTATTATAACAAGCAGCTGGAGGGCCACCAAGCCCGGGCACCGTGCTCGCCAAACAGGCGCTTTCCCACTCGCCTTTTATTGGGATTCACTGGTGGCACTCTGGGGGTTTGTCGCTTCTTTCTTTGCCTCCTACTGTCCAGAGACACTACCAGTAAAAGCCCAAGGCAATATTAAAAAGGGGAGGCTGGGCTGGCAGCCAGCTGTTGCTACCAGATGTGCCTGTGAGCATCGCAGAAAAAGCCAATTTAGCCGATCCAGCCTCCTCGCAAAGTGGAGCCCATTGTTCGATGGGGCACAACAAGCAACTGTAGGGTGTTAAATAAGTCCCAGGGCACAACTGTTTCAGGCTGGGGAAAGCTTCCACAAAGGTGCTTATTGCTGTAAAGAGAGGTTGGGGAGCTCTCTGAGCAAACAGTAGGTGCTCAAACACTGGCACTACAGCAACAAAAATAAACCTTCGCGTTTTTAAGCTCACTTGGAAGATAGTGGGAGTGAAAAGTGCATTTAAGGGATCAAAGTGAAGCTGCCCATGTATCCAGGTTGGATGGGGTTGACTGAAAAATCATAGAATCATAGAATGGTTTGGGTTGGAAGGGACACTTAAAGATCATCTAGTCCAAGCCCCTGCATTGAACAGGGACATTTTCCACCAGATCAGGTTGCTCAGAGCCCTGTCCAACCTGGCTGTGACTGTCTCTCTAGGGATGGGGCAACCACCACTCTTTTGGTGCCAGGACTTACACGACCCTGAAGATGAAGCAGGTCTATGGCAGAGTCCAAAGCAGATGTCCAAGCCTTTTGCTGATGCTTCAAAGCCCCCCTCCCTCCATCCTTCCCTTGTCTGGAGTCTGTCCTGCCCTACGCAGAGGTGGCGGCCACTGCAGCCCACAGGGACTCTTTTCTACCTCAAACCACAGCCTCAAAGAGCACCAAAAAGATGAATTTGGCAATGCCTTGTGAACCAGCTGCTTTTCTGCAGCTCTCCTTTTCTCCTGGAAAAGGAGAGGCGCAGCTGCGGGGAGGAGGCTCCGCTGGGAAGGTAGGGAGGGTGAGAGGAAAACCATGAGGGAAGTGCCTGAGCAATTTCACAGCAGAGGCAGTGTATGAAGTTGCCTCGGTTCGTGGTCTGCACTCTGGGATCTGTCTGTGGGAAGCCTGCAGGGGTGTTGCAACCTGCCAGTGCCAATAAACATCACCACAAGACCAGAGGAGCTCAGGGCCTGCAATATGAAAGGCAAAGAGAGGAAAATTAGAAGCAAAAATATGAAGTTAATAAAAATCCTTTATCCAATCAGACTCTAAAGAGAGCGCAGCCATGGGCTGGAAGGAGCAGCCGGGCGCTCCGAGCCCTCACTTTGCTTAATTACATAATAGCTTGCAGAGCCCCTTCAGCTTTATGAGTTGCACATTTAAGCGCAGCTGTCCTGCCTTGCAGGAGCCGTGGTAGCTGCTGGGGGGGTGTCTCTGCCCGTGCCCCCTGCCTGCATGCAGGGCAGTGGGGCTCCATGGCCCAGATGCTCCACATCTCAAGGTTTGAAATAGCTAAATCCCTTTAGGTAAATAATCTTTCTTATAAACTATATACTTATAAACTGCTAAGGCGAAGAAATTCCCCCTCCCCGCTCTTTGCACAGCAGGTCCTCTGGGCAGTCTATCTGAGCCCCTATTCCCAGGACAGAGGGTTGGTGATTTCATGAAGATCAGAAATTGTGCCTGTGGCTTGCTGGGGGCTGGCACAGGCTCTGCTTTTCCTGGTTTTCCTGCTGCAAGAAAGCCCCTTCCCAGCTCAGCTCCTGTCTCCTGCTGGGAGCAGCTCCCAGAGTGGGTGAGTGGGATGCTTGGATGGGGTTCTGAGCAACCTGGCCTAATTGAAGATGTCCCTGCTCACTGCAGGGGGGTTGGACTAGGTGACCTTTAAAAGTCACTTCCAACCCAAACCATCCTCTGATTCTCTGCTGGAAAATCTTTCACCATTGATTGGTGCCCTTTGCAGGACTGGAGGGCAAGGATGAGGTAGGAACACATATTCCCAGAGTGAGGGCAGCACCCTGGACCCTGATAAATAACGGGTTTGGGCACAGTAAATATTTTATTTAGTTCCAGGTCAGGCTGAGGAAGATCTAGTGAAGTTTTTCTCCAGGCTGGACTGCTGAGGACTGCTGAGGTGTGTTGTCCTCCCTTGTTGTGTGAGATCCCTGCTGCCACCTGGGCATTTTGTCCATGTGCTCCATCCCCACATACCAGTTTTGCCAGAGCAACCCCCTGTGTCCCCATCCAGTGACTGATCTGCAGGCACAGGCATTTCAGGACTCCTGTGCTGGCAGCCTGGCACCCGGCTGTGCTGACGGCCTGGACAGCTCTGTGCAGGCACAGAAAGCCAAGCCCTACCTTCAGCAGATGGTGAGGTGCCAGGAAGAGTTCCCTGTGCTGAGAAAGGATTGCTTGGTACCTGCTGTCTCAGCATTCCCAGGAATAAGAAGTGGATGAAGACCGCCCTGATCAACAAGAAATACTTTGCAAGATGCCATGACTGCAGCACTTGGGCTTTGATTAACACCTTGCTTAGCAGGGCAAAACATAAAGGAGCCACATGCAGCAGTGCTTATCCAGAAGTCATTACCTCTGGGCTCTGTTCCCAGCCCTTTTCTGGGGCAGGATGTGTACCCAGGTGGCCATGGAAAAACATGATGGCTTTTTCAGGGCTCTTAAAACCTGAGGCCAGAAGTTATGGTTGACATGCAGGGATGAACACTGACCAGCTAAAAGGAGCTGGGGGCTTACTGCCGCAGCTGAGCGCCATTAACCCCACCTGGTCTTTAATCCCCAGGAAATTGAATCATATCACAGAACTGAAGGATAAATGGACCGAGGGGACCTTGTGGGATCATCTTATCTAACCCTCTGCCATGTGACAACATTACAGAGCCTTTGTTTCAACACCTTTCAGTGTTGCAAGCTAAAAATGAGGAAGGAGAGGGAAAGGAGGAGAAAATATAAAGTGCTTAACAAAAGCTGCAGTGATACTGACTCAGTGCATGCCCCGTTGTTGTTCCCTCTTTGCTGGCAGTCAGGTGAAGGTATAACACGTATGTGGGTCCATGAAAATGCTCTGAGGGCTGGAGCTCCTCTGTTCTGGAGACAGGCTGGGAGAGCCAGGGGTGTTCACCTGGAGAAAAGAAGGCTCTGAGATCTTAGAGCCCTTTCAGTGCCTAAATGGGCTAAGAGAGATGGAGAGGGAATTTTATCAAAGGCATAGGGTGACAGAACAAGGGGGAAGGGCTTCAAACTAAATGGAAGATATTTAGATTAAATATTAGGGAGAAATTTTTCCCTGTGAGGGTGGGGAGGCCCTGGCACAGGCTGCCCAGAGAAGCTGTGGCTGCTCCATCCCTGGAAGTGTCCAAGGCCAGGTTGGATGGGGCTTGGAGCAAGCTGGGATAGTGGAAGGTGTTCCTGCCCATGGCTGGGCATGGAAATAAATGATCCTTCAGCTTCCTTCCAACCGAAACCATTTATGATTGATACTTTGATAACTGAAGGGGGAATATTTCTTATGGCACAAATCATCTCAGTGTAAGATTTGTGTTGAACATCTGATTTGTTCATTAGGAAGATCTTTCTGCTCTCTTGTTCTGCTTGAAAGATATACAGTAAGAATTCAAATCAATGTTGTCCCTTTAGAGGCTGTGTGAAAAATGTTCACACAGATGTGTCTTCTGCATTTAGCAGCTCCATTTTCCAAATTTGGGCTTATTGAGAAATCCTTTTATTATACCTGGGAAATATAAGTAAAATAAACATTTCTTTCATACTCACTGATATTTTTGAAATAGAAACTTTAAGGCTTCCATTAAATCCCAGTCAGTTTTAAAAGGAATGTAGATAAGTGAAAATGTTCAGGATTCAGAAGGAAATTTCATATCACTTGGGAATAAAATAAAATAAAATAAAATAAAATAAAATAAAATAAAAATCCTGTTCTGAAAATATTAAACAGTGAGAAAAAAACTCTCTCATTTTCCCCAAACTGTTCTGTGTAGGAAACTTGATGTCATGGGAAGAAAAGACTATCCATGGCTTTTTGTGTTGCAGAAGAGGAAGATGGTAGATACTTGCTTAACTGAATATATGAAAATAAATGAATAATTTTTTCATTGAAAGGCTTTTTATTAAGTCCAAACATATAATCTCAGGCTGCAACTGATTAAGGATGTGTAAATCTGGATTTTCATACCCTATGTTCATGTTTAGATTCTTATTCCCCTTTTCCAAAACATCTCAAAGCCCCACACTGGGCACTTCTGAAGACCTGCCCACTGTCTCTGTGACCTCCCCTCAGCAACTGAGCTCTTTTTGAAAGCAGAACTTCAGCTGGGAGAGCTGACCACTTCTGTAAATCTGGAACAGCTTTTCAAAGAGAATTAGATGTCAAGATTTCAAAACACTAGTAGGCACTTAAATACCAAGATAGAAACAAATAACTGCACATATAACCTGCTCCAGTGGCTCATCACCCTCTGAGCAAAGAATTTCTTCCTAATAGCCCATCTAACCCTGCCCTCTGCCAGTTTGAAGCCATTTCTCCTTGTCCTGTCCCTCCATGCCCTTGTCCAAAGTCGCTCTCTAACTCTCTGGGAGCCCCTTTAGCTACTGGAAGAAGTTCCAAGTTCTCCCTGGAGCCTTCTCTTCCCCAGGCTGAACAATCCCAGTCTCCCAGCCTGGCTCTACAGGAGAGGAGCTCCAGCCCCCTGATGAACTTAGTGGCCTCCTCTGGACTTGTTCCAACAGTTCCATGTCTTTCTGGATTTGGGGGCCCCAGACCTGAATGCAGCACTGCGGGTGGGGTTTAGAGGTCATGGTTTAGTGGTGGACTTGGCAGTTCTGGGTTAACAGTTGAATTTGATGATCCTAAGGGTCTCTTCCAACCAAAATAATTCTATAATTCTATGACTCTATAAACTGACTTTTAATCTTAAATTGTCCCATTATCCTGTTTTTAAGGTTTTATTTCAAGCAATTGGGCAGCAGGTATCTCTTGTGCTCCCTGCTCAGAGTAAGCAGAGTAAGTGAGTCTGGTGAGAGCTTTGTGGTTACACAGCCTGAAACCAGGTTTCATACCAGATCTGACACTCGTGGCTTCAGTGGAGATGCATGATGAGCAACAAGTGAATATTTGCTCCTGCTGCCCTGCATCTCAGCCCCTAAACCCATCCTGCCAGCATGTGATGCAGTGAGTGCTGGGTCCGGCTCCTTTATGAGCTCATCACATGTGAGGATTTCTGGAGACGGGGGATTTGTGAGCCCCAGACACTCCTCGGTGGCTGCAGAGGGCTGGTCCATCTGCTGCATGGTGTTCATTTACGTGGAGTCAGAGGAGCTGGCTGCCAGCTCCCAGCAGACAGATCAAACCAGCACAAAAAGGGATTAGTATCTGAAGTCTGGGTGGAATTCCCTGACGTTACCCCTTAAAATTTCAGGTGGAGGATAAAGAAAAATCTTGTAACCCAAAACCTTCTGATGTCCAAATTGTTATGTTACATAGGAAATCTCCTTCTTTCTTACAGCCCCTGGTGGACTTTCACTCATGAGTGAGCAGGCCATCTGTTTAATTTCACGATTAACGTGTGTGTCGTGCAGTTACAAACACTTTCCTCCCCGCACTGTCCGGCTGCCTGTATCTGAAGTGTAGCTGATTTTGGTCCAAAAACCACAGCAGGGCGTGTAATTAATAAGGGTAATGTTGCGATATGATAAGTGCTGCAGTTCAGTGTGTGGTTGAGCCCATTGTTAACCCCAGAGCTGTTAATTTCAGGGCAACGTTTTAAGCTGATTTACATGGGAGATAAGCAAATTCATCTGTATTACAGCAATGAGACTATTTAGCACTTATCCAGCTGCAGATCTTAAAGCAATTTTTAAACATTAATGAATTAAACTCCATGAAATGAATTAAACGAGGCTGCAAACAAGCTTACAGTGTTACAGCCCCATTGCTAGAAACAAAATCCAGAAGAGTGGGAGAGATAGCACTGTTTTACCAGCCCAAATTGACAGAAACTGCCCCCAGTTTTTATTAGAAGTTATAAAAGGCCTGTTGTGTGTCTCTGTCCTTTAGACACCCGGGACAAGACTCCCTTTAACTCTGATGTTCATTCAATGCTAGGTTACCCCTTACATCTTAATAGTGGAATATCCCTTTAGCAAAATGATGTTCAAAATACACCACGGACAAATGAAGGAGGAGTGGGTGAGTTTTTCCCATGGTGTTCTGACCTGTACTAGAAAAAAATGTCGATTATGGCCTATTTATCTATGTCTATGTCTTCTCTGACTCTACTCAAAAACAGCACAGAAAAGGTCTACATTTTTCAGCAGTCAGTCGGGGGCTGTTCCCAGCTTGGTGTAATCAGTTAAAAGGGTCCTCCTGCTTTGCAGTGGCTCCCTCTCAGACCCTGAGGATCAATGCTCCTTTTTGTAGTTAGTTTAAAGTCAGGTAGTTCTGCAGTAAGCTGGCCAAACTCACCAAGTTTGCTGAAGACATTTTACCTGCCCTACAAAAAGCCCTCATTAATTATACAGGACTTGCTTCCACAGGTTTTGCAGGATGCGGCCATGCCCTGCAGGCATCATCCTGGGGTGGGATGAGAAGTCCTCGGGAAGGCAGCTGAAATGATTGATACAGGGTTTCACAGCAGGAATACAGACTCAGCTGGATGAGATCCTGATTGTTTGTGCCAGGCATTTGACTACTTAGTTGAAAGAGTAAATAGGGACTTCAAAGCCTCATCAGCGTGCAAATCAAATATATCCACAGCTGGAGAGAGCCCGTGCACAGGAGGATGGGAGGAGATGGACAAGATCAACCTGAGCACAAATCTGATGAGGAGCAACTGAGGGAGCTGGGAAATGAGTTCAGCCTGGAGAGAGGGAGGCTCAGGGGGGACCTTGTGGCTCTGCACAACTCCCTGACAGGAGGGTGCAGCCGGGGTGGGGGTCGGGCTCTGCTCCCAGGGAACCAGGGACAGGATGAAATGGCCCCAAGTTGTGCCAGGCAAGACTTAGACTGGATATTAGGAAAAAATTCTTCACTGACAGGTTGTTGAGGCATGGGAACAGGCCATCCAGGGAAGTGGTGGAATCACCATCCCTGGAAGTGTGGACGTGGCACCACGGACATGGTTTAATGGTGGGTTTGGCAGTTCTGGGTTTACAGTTGGATTTCATGATCTTAAAGGTCTTTTCCAACCTTATAGATCCAATAATGATGTGATTCTAAGAGGAGAGCTGTGGGCATCCCCTCTCTGCACATGGATAAAGGGTCAGAGGAACACCCAGCCAGATTTGCAATGATCTCCACAGCCAGCACCAGTGGCGTTCACCCTTTAGGTGTTCCTATAAGTGGCCATATTTTCTGAAGCCTTGGTGACCTGAGGTGGGCATCTCTGGCCACCAATGTCCCAGAACAGTGGTTCTCAGGTGCTCTGCCCGCACTTACAAATCAGAGCAGGGTCATGGTCTCCATTTCAACTCATGAAAATAGAGGTCTTTTCCAACTTTAATGATTCTGTGTTTTTATCCCTGACAAGCTCTGAGGACAGGTCCTGCTGCATGTGGCATCCCATTGTTGTCTGAGATTCTTGTGGGCATCCCCTGTGATTTGCAGGTTTATGATCAGATTCACAGTTTTGTGTCAGAAAAGAGTGTGAGGTGCTTCCAGCTGCAGGTTTTTAGTTGCTGGTGTCACCAAAAAGAATGTCTTCTGGATCTTTGGAAAGCCTAGGGAGAGATAGGGACCCACAGGGAAGAGGAAAGCTGCATTTATCTGGCTGGCATTCCCTGATGTATGAGCTGGGACACTCATCGTAAACACTTTGCTCACAGACAGAAAATAATCACTAACAGGAACTTTTCCCCTTCAGCTCATCTGAAAAAAAAAAACAAAAACCCCATGTGCCAAGAAAACTCCTATCCAGGGCCTCCTAGACACTTTCCCAGTGCCAGAGGATGATCTTTGAACATCTGTTACAGCTCTGCACATGAAAGGCTCACAGGCACATTAGTTTGCATGTCCAGCCATCCTATCTCCAAGGGGGATGTGCTCATTGCTGACTGAGCTATCTGCAGGATGTGAATGCTCATGCTGCACCCAGGTACTTGGCAAGTGAGGGGGGTGACGACGTTCTTGGCATCACACCTGCCCCGTGTGATCAGCCACAGGCAGGATTTCCGCATCGCTGTCTCCCTCTGCCCGGGATGAGAGCGGCTGCGAGCTCACAGCTGGAGCTGGCTGAGCCCAGCAGCTCAGGAGGGAGGATTTTCTCTCTCCTTTCAAGGCAGAGCTGTGAAAAGACTTGCACTCGATGGGTTTTCCTCTCCAGCTAGACTGAAGGTGCTCAGTGAACTTGGTGGTCTCTGGTCTTTGCTTCAGCTTCTGACATTTTTTAGGTTACGTGTCCTTCTTCCCAAAGTGGGAAGGGAGGGGATGGGGGTGACTTGCAGGAAGTGACACACCACCCTGACCCCACAAATGCAGCTGGGGCTTTCCTGTTGGGTTCAGAGCAGACCCAAAGTCACCAGGGCACTGTCAGGAGCTGGGTCCAGCTGTTCTCAGCTCCTGTTGGTTTGCTTTGACTATGAAACCCACCTTCACCAAAACAGCATCCTCCCCTCCCTGCCTGCCAGCAGAATACCAGTTTAGATTGCTGTGAGTTTTACAACCATGCTTTTATACCAGATTGGGTAGAAATTACCCCAGAAGGGTCAGTTGTCTGAAGTGCCTTGTGCTCCTTGTTATTTGCCCAGTCAGAACTGCTCACAGTAAGCAATGTTCCCCAGGGCAGCTCTTCCAGTTGAGTCAGGCAGGGTCTGGCTCTTTGGTAATTTGTCTCTTCTTCTCTCTTATCTCTTTTACATATTTATTTCAAGGAGTGTTTGGGCTGTTCCTAGGGCAAAGTTTAGTTCAGTCCCCTGCTATATCTTAGAATCACAGCATCATTAAGGTTGGAAAAGCCCTCTGAGATCGAGTCCAACCAATACCCCAGCACTGACAAGTTCCCCACTAAACCATGTCCCCAAGTGCCACATCAACACGTGTTTTGAACAATTCCAGGGATGGTGATTCCACCACTTCTCCAGGCAGCCTGACCTGCGAGTGCCTGACCACGCTTTCAGTGAAGAAATATTTCCTAATATCCAATCTGAACCTCCCTTGGCACAGCTTGAGGCTGTTTCCTCTTTTCCTATCGCTGGTTACCTGGAAGCAGAGAATGATCTGGCAGTGCATCCATCTTATACTTGGATTTAAGAATTTTTACATGGTGTAAGCAAGGCAGAGAACAACACCTGGTTTCACACAGGGTACCAGGCAAACGCCACACCAGTGACAGCTTTTGGTCACCAGTGGTAGGGGCTGGGGTTTCCTCTCATTGCTGGGAGACAAAACAACATTTTTTCCTTGGCCAAATGCTGATCTGTGTGGTTGTGGGACTGGCTCCTTCAGAACAAGGAGACACAGAGATGGGGCAAAACTCCATCCTAAATCTTACCAGAGCATCAATCTCTCTCTCTCTTTTTCTTAGTCTCACCCTATTTAATTCAACTCTTATTTTCCAATCTGTAACAGTGTGTTATTTTTGTCTCTGCAGACACAAATCCAAATCCTGATCTCATTAATGTTAGTGGCAAAACTTCCAATAACTTCAACTGCACCAGGACTTGGCTCACTGTGAAGAAAATGTTGTTCTGAAGGCAATATGTACTGCCACAAGGCTTCAGACACCCATAAATCCATCAGGCCAATGAGTATTTCCATCTGCCAACCAGCACTTGGAGCCGTGTGTGTTAACAATATGAGCTAGAGAGTGAAAGTTACCAGCAAATGCATTTCTGCAAACATTTCTCCTGCCCTTATTGATGAGGCTTTTGCATTTACTGGCAGAAGGATAAAGAACAGCTTCCAGAGCACAGTAGTTTCTGTGTAGGTTGGCTCTTGGATGTCAGTGTGATGGACACCTTGAAAATGTTGTAGTAAGACCTAAAAACGTTGGTTTGGTTCTAGGAAAGCTGAGCTTATTTCCCAGCTCTGCTACCAACCTCCTGTGTGTCCCAGGGTAAACCTGGGATGTGCCTCAGTCCCTCAGCTACAACATTTCTAATTCCTATCCTTTGCCTATGCAAAATTACAGGCAAGGCTGTAATACAAATAATAATAATAGGAAGAAGAAGAAGAAGAATGAAAATCTCGTATATACAATGCATCAAATCTCAGCCACCTGCATCTGGCCAGCTGCGTTCTGGCAGGACTCTCACAGCTGAGCAGCACACACGGGAACCCTTTAGATGGGAGAAAAAAAAATCTTTCCCTTTCCTGGTGAATAATTTTAGGACTAGACTGGTAGCAAAGCCAGAGTGCAACCTGGAGGCAATTTCGCTGGCGTTCCAAAACGAGTTTCATTTAAGTCCATAAATGTTTTTGAAAAGTCTGTTTTAACAGAGGCCAGAGTGCCCTGGGGTGGCTCTCTTTAAAGAGCTTTGTTTGGTTAATAATGGTTTGTAAATGCTGTCTGTCGGAAGTGTCGCTGCCGCTATCTTGGAAAAGTCTCTGCTGGGAAACACGGGTACCTTGTGTTTGCTGAGGTGCTTTGAGTGTTTTCCTTTCCAGTAACGCCTGTCAGTGCCCCGAGCCTGTGTGGCCACAGTGAAATGATGCTCTGCTGAATGGCCATGGTCTTGTGCTACGTCCACACATCCACATCTTCGGTGGCATTATGGGATGTCACTGCAGGGAGCAGATGGCACTGCCCTGGATCTGGGGAGGTGAACCTCTCAGGGAAATCACCAGGCCATTTCTGAGCAAGGACAAACCCTGGCAGATCCCTGCTGCAACCGCAGCTGGATGTGCTATGGTGTGAATAAAGGACACATCTCACCTGTCAGAAGGGGAACTCAATTCATGGCACAGAGAGGATCCTGCTGGGGTGGTGAATACTTGCCATGGGGATGCCCTGAACTGGGAGCCAAAGCCACAGATCCTGGCATTAATCAACAGAGAAAGGAAAAGATTACTAATATCAATCTCTATATTTGTATTTAATGGGAAGCAGGACTTCTAAGTGACCTTGGGAAATACTCAGAATTGTACTCAGTGTTGTTATCTCTCCAAGCGTGGACTGTGTGAAAACACGATCACTGCTATTTCTGCTAAAATCCCACAATTTTTGTTTCTCTGCAATCACTGTTTCAAGCCTCTGGGTCCTTTCAGAGGGCCCAGCTCCATCTTGTAGGGATCAGCAGCACCGTTTCCACCCCTCAAATCTACTCCAGCAGCCTCAGTTTGGTTAAAATTACAGCAGCCATCAATCCAGTGCTCGTACTCCAGAGCCAACGCTTATCACTACAGAGGGGAAGGAAGCAATTTTCTTCACACTTTATTACTGTGCAGCCCCATCCTCACAGATCTCGGTGCTGCTCTTTGTTTTGCATCCTTGAGGAGAATCCATCACCATCCAATGATGGACAGGCTGACAGAAAACCAGGCTGGACAGACCACTGTGCTGCCCAGGCGGGTTTCACCTGACCTAACCACGGCTGCCTGCAAGCTTGGCTGGTGCCAGGTATCTTTTTTCTAGTTGGTGGAGAGAGTGGGAGAGGGTCAGGGGATGATTCATCCCATGCTAAGAGAGGTGTCTGAGGCAGCCAGGATAAATCACCCTTCAGAGGCCCCAGCTCTGTGCTGAGGGTAGGTGGAGCCTGTACGATTCACCCCTGTGATATTCCAAATTTCTCGATGGCTGTAGTGGAGAGACGTGTTCCTCACCTCCCTGGGCCATGGGTGCTGTATTCCCAACTGTCTGCAGCATTTCTCCTTCAGATGAATGAAATTCCCGAAGATTGGCTTAATACAAAATTGCCCTGAGCATGCTGCCTCTTAGCAGGTTGATGCAGGACACTAGAGCAATATGGATGTGCCATGATAATAATAATAATAATAATAATAATAATAATAATAATTTCTGGTTTGGAAAAGGGAAATATAACAGCTGAAACTCAGCAGAAGGGGCCAGTGAGAAGTCTTGTTTCTAAATGATTGTGCACTGAGATGGGGTGGAAGAGGGGGGGAAGTTTTATTAATTATCGTACTTAAACCTGAGTGCAATGGCACACATTGCTGCTTTTAAAACTTCCCAGCTGTTCCTTCCTTTGTTCTGGCGACTGCTTGGAAGTTTGAGCAGTGATAAAAGCAAGGGCTCTTAAAGCAGTTAGCAAAGTTGTAGGAGACTTTAAACAGCTGGTATGATAAAACACCCACATTTCCCCTGACAAATGTAAGCTCCACCGGTAGCTTTTAGTGCAGGGATCCATACCAGAGCCATAAAAGAAATCAAATGGTTAAGTGTGGAGGTGAGGTCCTGGGCTTTCCCAGCTGAGTAAAGATATATCCAACCAGCCATTATCACACAGGTGCACGTATATCATTCAACATCAGACATCAAGGAAAAATAATCGCCTGGAGCGAGAGAGTAAAGTTCAATGAAAGTTTGAAAGAGTTACACACCAGCACTCCTGGAAGGATAATCAGACACACACACACACACAAAAAAATTACTCCCATGCTTTTGTTTGGTTGATGAGTTTGGGTTTTCTGGCTGCATCAAATGAGATCTACAAATCTGTCTTCATTAGACTTCTTCTAAAAACAATTGTACATTTCCTGGAAGCTCGTTAACAGAGGAGCATTGCCAGGCTCTTGTTCATAATGACCCTGATTCAACAAAGTAGTTAAACATGTGCTTTGGGACTGATGATTTATAATAGAAAGTATAAAAGGAACCCAGATTTTTTCTAAGTTGTAGAAAAAACTAAGCCCAGATTTCATTTGAATTTTTAGTGAAAATTATGATCAGTCCCTCTTTTCTTTGATCTGTTTTAAATAATACATCCAATATCTACCTATCTATTATTCCATCACTCAGCATAAATTCATGTTGAGCTCAAAATTCTTGATGACTCCACCTCAGCATCTACTGATTCCTCCTTCTGTCTTCTGAAATACTTCAAATACCCCAGAGGCTGGGAGGCAGCAGCTGTTACCTGTTGAGCACAAGGATACAGAATCATGGAGTGGTTTGGGTTGGGACAGGCCTCAAAGTTCATCTAGTCCAACCCCCTGCCAGGGGCAGGGACACCTTCCACTATCCCAGGTTGCTCCAAGCCCTGTCCAACCTGGCTTTGAACAATTCCAAGGATGGGGTAGCCACAGATTCTCTGGAAAACTTGTGCCAGGGCCTCACCACCCTCTGAGCAAAGAATTTCTTCCTAGCATCTAATCTAAATCTACCCTCCTTCATCTTGAAGTCATGTAGGTAAAGGTCTTTCACGTAGGCTTAAGTTTATTTTTTAATAGCTTAAATATCTTTTCCTACTGCAGTTTCCTCACTAGAACAGATTCCCTGCTCCTGGCTGAACTGTGATCCAGCTTTGGTCCTTATTCCAACCACCTCCAAGGCACCAGCATCTACTGCTGCTTTGCCCAGGCTATTGCTACTTCACTGTTCCTGTTCTTGCAGGATGATAGCCCCAACAGCGATTAATCCCTTACTACATCCTAAGATCTGTTCAAACATGTAGGCAGAGATTAAAATCCCTCTGAGAAACCTATAACCTAAATAGATTAAATAAATCAGGAGGTGAAGTGATTTGCCGGGAGGAAAAGCTGATTTTTGGATTTGCACCTGATGGCGCCAGGTCTCGGTGCCTGGTCATTAATCCCGTTCCCCAGGGGAGCACGTGTGTTACCTGCTGGAAGTCCACAGCTGGAAAACCTTCCAGCTACAGCTTTCCTATTGCAATTCTGCTGGAGACAGATCCCTCCTTGCTTGACACATGGAGTTGTACGAAGCCTCATTACAGAAAATGTTTTATGCCGTCAATCTTCCAAAGCGTCGTCGCTGCCAGCAGGGCACTGGCTTCAGAATGGGTGGATTGTGCTTCCAAAAGCTAATTAAAATCATTAGTGACTCCCTCAGATGAGTTGCCAGAAGCTATCCTTCATGACAGCAACCTCACATTCCCCTTGTCTGCTTGGGTACATTTAAGAGTTATTCTGAAGTTTATTATCTACCTTTTTAAAAATAATTCATGGTTATTTTATGGTAAGGGTAGACATCTTAAAATGATTATATATACCCAGATAAGCAATAAAAATCACAGAGGTCAAGAAAGAGAGGGCCTGTTTTGAATGTTACAAGTGTTCTGTATCTGCTGTTGGGTTCAAGGCCAGAACCTTTGCCAAATCCCCTGAAGTCAGATATTTTTGCACTCTCTGCCTGTTACAAATGGAAGCCACAAAGCTGCTCAATGGGAAGGGGATGGAAGATGAAAGGGGAATTTTCAACCAGAAAATAGTTATGAGACAATATCACCATTTAGGATTTCTTTTCTTTGCCCTGAATTTCTATTTCCCTCATCTTCTACCATTCCCAGGTTTGTATCCTTTGGAAATGGATAGAAACAGGAGTTTCATGCAAACAAGTCTATGTCTATTTATAATATGGATATAAACTTTGACTAGGATTTATACTGCTTACCTGAATAACAAAGAGTAGAGCTGCATTAAGTCCCTGGACTGAGAAGGGTGGTTCAGTTCACTGAATACAAACTGTGACCCTCAATAAATCAAAATAATACTGCTCTCTTCTGAACGCTTTCTTGTCCTGTCTGTTTCAAGTATATTTTATTTGCCTTCCCCAGTTGGTACGGTGGATTCTCCAGGTGCTGACACAAGGCATTTTGAGATTTGTAAGCCACATTACACCTGCAAAGTGCAGGGTGACAGCTGTGAAGGGTGCATTTGTTCCAGCTCTGCTCAGAGCTGCTGGCTGCAGACATTTGTAAGGAATGGCTGTGAGCCGAAGTTAGGTAGATTTAGATTTAGACATTAAGCAGTAATTCTTTACTGTGAGGGCAGTGAGGCCCTGGCACAGGTTGCCCAAAGAAGCTGCGGATGCCCCATCTCTGGAAGTGTTCACAGCCAGGTTGGATGAGGCTTTAAGCAGCCTGATCCAGTGGAAGGTGTCCCTGCCCATGGCAGGAGATTGGAAATGGATGATCTTTAAAGTCCCTTCCAACCCAAACCATTCTATGATTTTGGCAGGGAAATTGAGTGTCTAAAACAAAGAATTTGAGGCTACTGTGAGCAGTTCTTTGTGTGGCAGATTGCTTTCATGGACATGGAAACTCATGCTGGAAACATGGTTCTAATAATTAAATTCATTTGGATATTTTATGTAGAGTGTCAGTTTAGCTTTGTAATAATAAATTCCAGTTTTTCTTCTGTTTGCAGCAATTTAACTCTTACTTGAAGAATCATTTCTGTTCTGTTTCTGCTTCCCACTCACTGATTAGCTCTAGTGCCATGGATTTACCCCCCTATAAGGTTTTTAAAACCCTCAGGATTGCCTGTAAGATGGGGCTGCCCATTGCATCTCTGCTCAGGCCTGCCAGTGATTCCAGTACAGCAAAGAGCAGCTCCGAGTGTTGTCCAAAAGAGAAGATGGAAAGAATGTTCTTTATGACTATCTCCTACGGTGAGCATTTTCCATGGTGATGAAAGGTCCTGGTTCACTTCCTGCCTCTCACACCTGGAAAGGCAGCATAACAAGAACAACATTCCCTGGCTTTAACTGTGTTGCTACTCAATCGGGATTTGCTAAAATTCCCTGAAATAACCATTTAAACCCAAATATGAACAAAAGTTTCTGCAAGCCTGATTCCTGCCATGCAGGAAAGCTGTATCTGTGGCAGCTGAGCCACACTGCTCAGTGACAGCCACCTCTGCAGCCATCCTGGAGGGAAGTAGGAATCCAGCCACATTCATCAGTTCACAGTGAATGACCACAGTTGCTCTGTGCATCCCTCACCTAACGACAGGCTGCCTTCAAAAGTTTTACAGCTTTTTTCCCCCCCTTTTTTTTTTGGTAGTAGGAAGCATCCTTCCAGTGAACATAAGACCATTTGATGTTACAATAAACCATTCTGCTGGCTCAAATCAAAGATGAGGCACTGAGGTGTTGTAAAAATCTTTGAGTCAACGAAAGACAGCTGGTTGAATCATTTCCCAGATTTTCATATGACTCATAAATTTGTAACATAGTGAGGAAATTCCCTGAAAGCTTCTTGGCAGGCACCACCAGTCTGACCAGTAGCTAAGAAACACATAACCTTCCAGTTGTAGGGAGGGACTAGTGTGGGGAGGAAACAAAGAACGCTCTGCCTTCAGGTTTGAGCCTGGGGTCAGCCTGGGGAAATGCATTTCTGCCACCAAAGCCACAATCCTTCTGCACAAGGGGACAGGACATTGAAGTGACAGATATGGGTTGTTAGGACAATGTCCAGAAGAGTCTTGTCTCCTCCTCTCTCTCATTCCACCCCACTGCACTCACTGCACAGAAACACACATGTCCAGACTTCTCAGCAGTGGCCTGGTGATGAAGATACTTGTATCAGTCAAATACATGAAATTAGACCTTATCCATGCTAACCAAGAGCCTTAAATTCATAGAATGGTTTGGGTTGAAGGGACTTGAAATATCAACTCATTCCAGCCCTCTTCCATGGTCAGGGACCCCTTCCACTAGATCAGGTTGCTCCAAGCCCGGTCCAACCTGGTCCTGAACATTTCCAGGGATGTGGCTGCCACAGCTTCTCTGGGCAACCTGTGCCAGTGTCTCACCATCCTCTGAGGGCTAGTGAAGCACTGGAACATGACAGGCAGCCCAAATCCTGTCTCATTTGGGCATGTAACCAATGACAAAATCTGAGATGTTTCTGCCACCAAGATCCACATTTCTTTGGGTAGTTAATGGGGAGCACCTTAGAAAACCTCTAAAGGGAAAAGCCTGCCTACTGTGAGCAGGTAGGTTGGGTATTTGTGTTCCCCACAAAACCTTCAAAGCTGGTTTTGTTTTTTTATTCTCACCACTGATTGTATGTGCACAGAAAGGTCTTGCTTCAAGGGAACCAATTAATTAGACACCTATAGCCTTGGCACAGATTAGGGCACAGTGATGTGGACCCCAAATTAAGCTGTATAAACAAATACCAGTGACCATCTTGTGCTTGTGTTGACACAAGCACTGGGCCAAGATCTTGCCTGGCACCTCAGAGACCATTTGAGCCTGGAGTTGTCTCCATTACCCCAGCAAAATGGAGCTTAATTTACAAAACTCCTCCAGCTTCAGAGGTTGCTGGTACACACAACTGCACCTGAACTTTTCTGTGATCCGTTATTTGTGGCCAAAGGAAAGGAAGAGCAGGTTCCTCTCATCCCAAGCTATTGAAGTTCCATGTGACCCCAGGTATCATGCAGATAATCTCACAATAATTTTTTTTCATATCCCTGTGAAATATAAAGAGTAAACCCAGGGCACACTCTGTGAAAAAAGCTGGGGTGTAGAATCATGAGTAACACTATAGTAAACCTCAACAATGCAGCATTTGCTTGTTCTGTTGGGTCTCTAAGCCCTGCACCTCATTATCTTTTGGGGAACCCCCAAGGCATCTGCAGGGCTCGGTGACACAAGCTCTTGCACGGGGGCTGTGCATGTCTCAGGCTGTGGCACAGACGCTGAGGTGCTTTGGGGTGTTGGCAGACAGGTCAGCTCAGGGTTTTTCCCGGTCACTGGTACCAAACCCACAAACCCACAAACCACAAGGAGTAATTGACTCCAACGTGTTGGCTTGGGAAGTGAGACCATCCGGGTTGGAGAGTGTGAAGATGATGGGGACCACCTTGCAGAGACTTGGGGACCACCAGAGAGGCGTGGGCTCCCGTTTGGGGCCCGTCAGTGCCGATATTTTACCCAGTGCTTAAGCAGAAGCTGTGTGACCTGGCAATTCGCCCCACAGAGTTTGCACACATTTAATTAGTTCATCAGGTAATTCAACAGCCGTGGACAATCACGGATAAAAGTCCCACTGAAGTCCGAGTGCGTGAGCACACACAGGCCCGGGCACATCTAACGGAGCGCGGCTGCCGGCTCCCCAAATCCCGCTGTGCTTAAAATGGCCAAAGGAAACACAAATGACATTTTGTTTCTTCCCTGTGAAAAACACTTGCAAAACCCTGACCGGCAAGAATGGATTGCATTTCAGGGACTTGTTTATTCATCCGAAGCTCAAAAGATTTAAGAGTTTAAATAAAACGTCTGAATGAGGCCCCATGTATGTGAGGCTCTGAAATGCTCTTTTTAAGAGACAGACGCCTGACGCCTTGGAGGAGCTCCTCGGTGGCAGAGAGGGGTTTAGTGGCTTCAGTCGGCTGCAATTAAAGCTGATCAGGGCTCCAAACCACTTGACAACACAGAAAATCCTGCCCAGTTCAGCCCTCCAAAGTGCCTCCCCGTGTCACATATTTGTCACATCTTTAGCTTCAATTTGCAGCATGAAATACACAGCCCATCTCCAGGTTAGGGGTAAAAATGTTCCTAGGAATTCAGAGACTTTACCAAACCATTATTCTGACTGCTTTCCAGATTAAGCCTCTTTTTTTTTTTTTTCCCCTCTCTTTCTTTTGGTTGCTTTAATTTACTAGAGGAAGCAAAGGCAAATAGTTTAATCATAACCATCCCTAGGGGCAATTTAGAATAATTTTCTCATTACTGCCTATAATATGCAGTATAAGTAATGTTCAATCAGATGGTGGCTACAAAGGCCTGTGCAGACAGTGAAATGAAATGCCCTCCAAAGCCAGGAACAGCTGAATGAGAATAATCTTGTCTTTTTGTATCTTACTCCTTTGCTGGTGGGTGAATAGGATTCCCCCCCCCCCCCCCCCCCCNTTATTCTCTGTCTGGTTTGGGGGGGATGAATCAAACTTTCTCCTTAATAGTAAAATCAAGTTATAGGAGTGGAGAGATTCCAAGACTATTAAGGCTGCAGGGAGTTCAGTCACAGACAGCCAAAGGCAGGAAGTATTTGAAGGGGGAGAAGAAAATAAAAACATGAGGGAGCAGGAAATACGTGCTCCATAAAGATGACTTAAGTGGGAGACATATGTCACACATCCATAAGGAGGGTCCAACCAGAGTACCTGAGGGTATTTTAGGAGAAACAGTAGCTTCAAAGGCTTCTTCTTCCCCCAAAGCTTCTCAGCCTGTGATGCAATTACCCCCCTCCCTAATTTCATCATACCACCTCGCGTGGGTCAGAATTGAAGTCGGATAATGGAAATTACTCCAATTAAAAAACAAGCTAAGAAGATTCAAAATGGTGGGGCAGGAAGTTCTTGCACCATTTCTCCTGCCAGAGCTGGCACACATGGGATTACACCCCAATATGTAGGTGGGTAGATAAGCAGAAATAAAATGCTCATTACTTGGATGGCCACCAGCTCAGTGGTTGCTCCTGTCAGGTGGGATGCGCTGCTCAGTGACAGCTGCACCACATGACTGGGATCTCATGGATCATCCTGACCATGATGGGGAGCCCAAAGAGCAATGCCTGCACAAGCTGGGACCTGAGGAAGGTAAATTCTTTCCTCTTTCCAGGGAAAAAATCAGTAAGACCCTTAGTCGTGTTCCTCTCCGTATTTCTCAGGAGGCTCTTTGCTTGCTCAGGGTGGTACCTACTGGCTTTGATGGATCTTGTCTGGGAGGAGGGCAAATTCTGGGATTTCCTGCTTTCCAGCTGACCCAAGGTGATGACTGGGATTGGATCTTGTCTCTTGCTAAGTCTCTATGTTAAAAAAAAGTAGTGGCTTCACTGGCCTGTTTTTTATAGGTTGGAAGAGACACTGGTGCTGCTCCCAGCATCCACAGAGATCAAAGGTATGAAATTGGACTCCATAGCAAGGGGTTTTGCAGATCGTTTTTCAGGATCATTCAATGAGGGTTTGAACCTCCCAAGTTTCACTTAATTCTTCGTAACTGAATAAAACCAAAAATTCAAAGTGAAACTCAACCCAGAAATCCACATTCAGCTTGGTTTTGGATGGAAACCAAAGGAAATCATTTAATCCCAACATGGTTTTTACCAGAAGCTCTGCTTTGGTCTGGGTTTGGTTGAAGCTCAGCTTTTGCTTCCCTTTGCTGAACAGTTCATGTAAACTATGGGATAAGAAGAAACAAATTCAGGAAATACTTGTGTATTTTCCTTTAACGGTTCAAAAATATCAGTTCCATGAAACTCCAGAAAATACATCAGTCCAAACTCGCTGTAAATTGGAAAGAAGATAAATTTGTCACTGTTTACCTTCAACACAAATACAGATACCCCAGCACTGGAAGAACTTGGATATGTAGCCTGCATTTTTTTCCCATCCACAGGTGGGAAAAAAAAGCTTCAGAAAAGATTATTTGATTTGATAAACAAAAATGAAAGGCTTAATTAATGCTATAAACAAGCTTTCCTCTCACTTTTACAAAGTCTGAAGGAAGCAAAAGCAGCACATTTGCTGCTACAAGAGATTCTCAGGATTTTTTCCCTGAGATCTCAAAATAGATGGTGTTATATAAATGTGCTATTGGGCAACACAATTTGAGCAATTAAGGACAAGCTCAATTATTGTCTTATCTCACGGATCATGGCAAGGAAAACTCTACTAAACGGGAGGATGGCAGGACTGTTCAGATAATACGTGAATAGTGAATAATGGGTATGGAAAATGGATCTTTCTTATTTTAGTATGTGTTTGTGTAAGTCCCACGAGAGAATGTCACAAGCAGCAAGTTTACAAGACAAGCTTGTCTGGCTCGTATCCTCTTGACCATGAGAACATGGAGCTTCATAGGAAGGGACAAGAAACCATAATTTATGCTTATGGGATGAGCAGTTTCTCAGTTCAGCCAACAATTAGGGGTCGCCTGAACTCAGAAGATTAAGTACTTGCTCCTTTGGGCTCACAGATGAATTGGGGTCTGTGGATCTGGATTATTCAAGGCCAGGTTGGACAGGGCTTGGAGCAACCTGGTCTAGTGGAAGGCGTCCCTGCCCACGGCAGGGGTTGGAATGAGATGATCTTTAAGGTTCTTTTCCAGCTGAAACCATTCTGTGATTCTGTGATACTGCTGTAAACTGGTATTCACCCTTAGGCTTTATGGGCGGCAAGAATACTTGTTTACAGAGTTTGGGGTATGATTGTTACTCCACAGGGAGCGCTGGGCATCTGCAAACTGTGTGCTTGGCAAACTCACACCCTGGAGATATTTCGTGGAAATTCCACTCACTGGTTTTTTGGTTTTTTCTCCACAAATTCCTCGTTAATACATTCTCCACTAATAAATCTTTTCATTGCTCAACCAGCTCTGCAGAAAACAAAAGTACTGTTGGGGGAGCGTTTGATTGCAACATTTCTTTCTACAGAAATAATTATCATCCAATAAAGTTGGAAGGAGCTTGGCAGAGTAAAATCCTCCACTGGGATTGGATCCTCTTGAAAAGACTCAAATTAATTCTGCCGTTGCCATGATTTGATTAGATCTTGTTTCACATGTGGTTAAGCTTCAAAACGGAGATTTATATCTGTGCAGCTAACCTGTGTAACAGCACTTGTTGCTCCTTTTAACTTTATTTAATACACTGAATGCAGTACATAAGCATATTTTAAAGCATGTAAAAAAGCAAACCTAAGGAAAATATTTAAAATACTGACTCACACACATGATGTTTTTGTGCTTCTCTTCTTACACTGTGTGCAAAAACATAATGTATTTTGGCCAGGCCATTGTCAGAACAGACAGAGATTAATTACTGCAGCCATTTGTTCTGTTACAGAAAAGATAAAAATAACTCATGAGTCATGACAACAGCAAACACTGGAGCCAAATCCTGCATCCTATTTGCCATTTTCTAGCCTTGGTGTAGAAGAAGAGATGTGATTTTGAGAAATGACCTGATGCTATCTTTAGCCCCTCTGTGGTGTTTGCACAGCCGGGGAAGCCAATGCCTGGCACCACCTTTAGGGACACACAGACGTGGTTCAGGGGAGGGTTCCTGCTGCAGGCTGTGGAGTGAGGCCACACCTCGATCCTGGGTCCAGTTTTGGGCCCCTCATGACAAGACAGACATTGAGGGGCTGGAGGGTGTCCAGAGAAGGGAATGGAGCTGAAGAAAGGTCTGGAGCACAAGTCTGATGAGGAGCAGCTGAGGGAGCTGGGGGGGCTCAGCCTGGAGAAAAGGAGGCTCAGGGGGAACCTTCTGGCTCTGCACAACTCCCTGACAGGAGGGGGCAGCCAGGTGGGGGTCGGGCTCTGCTCCCAGGGAACAAGGGACAGGACAAGAGGAAATGGCCTCGAGCTGAACCACAGGAGGTTTAGATTAGAAATTTGGAAAAATTTCTTCACTGAAAGGGTGGTCAGACACAGGAACAGGCTGCCCAGGGCAGTGGTGTAGCCACCATCCCTGGAAGTGTTCAGAAATTGTATGGAAGTGGCACTTAGGGACATGGTTTAGTGGTGAACATGGTTGTGGTGTGGGGTTGATGCTTGGACTTGATGATCTTAGAGGTTTTTTCCAACTGTAATGATTCTATGATTCTAAAAAATCAACAGGATGTGCTATAACAAGCATGAAATACATAAATATGACATCCATGTGTCACCAGTGTGCTGGAGCCAAGGTCTGTGTTGTGTGCTGCCTTTGCAGCACAGATTCCTAAGCTTTCATCGGATGTTAGCAGGGACCAGGGAAAATTTTTGACATAGTTATCATCCTGGGAGAACCAATCTAATAAGGTCATGGACATACTCCATGCAAGAGACAGGGATAGGTGTGGTTTAGTTTCCTGGCACAGATCATAGAATCATAGAATCATAGAATATCCTGAGTTGGAAGGAGCCCACAAGGAGCAGTGAGTCCAGTTTTTGCCCCTTCACAGGACAAACCCAACAGTCCCACCCTGTGCCTAAGATCATTGTCCAAATGCTCCTTGAGGTCTGTCAGGCTTGGTGCTGTGACCACTGCCCTGGGGAGCCTGTTCCAGTGCCCAGCCACCCTCTGGATGAAGAACCTTTTCCTAAACAAAAGAACCTCCAACCCAAACCTCCCCTAACTCAGCTTCCAGCCATTCCCTTAGGTCCTGTCACTGATCACCACAGAGCAGAGATCAGTGCCTGCCCCCCCCTCTTCTCCTCACGAGGAAGTTGTAACTGCAATGAGGTGTCCCCTCCATCTCCTCTTCCCAGGGCTGAACAGACCAAGTGACCTCAGCTGCTCCAGACGTGGCCATGCCCTGCCCAGAGCTCCCTGTGTCCTCAGAGGGACAGCCAGCAAGCAGGGAGTAGCTCTGGACTCCATACCCAGGCCCAAGGACTGCTCAGATACTTTTCATTTACCAGTGACTGGATATAATAAACAAAGACAAACGCAACTGGAGTCTCCCAACCTCTGCCTTGAAGTGCTCCTGTCTGTCTGGCCTGGGAAGGGGTGAAGAGGAGTTGGGTGCCTTGTTGCTATGGTGCAAAATTGGGCAGCTCCTGGTCCAGGCACTGCTCAGCAGCAGAGAGTTATGATGATGATGATTCTCTTGTGCCTGTCCCTTCCCTTGATTTTTATTGGGCCAAGTTCTCTGTCGAGGGGCTTGAGCCAGAGATGGCCAAAAACCAAACACGTCACCTGAGTCCCATCATCTCTGGGAGTGTGGTGGTGCCAGACAGAAGGCATCCGAGGTCAGCCTTGCATGTGTTACATGAGCAGAGAAGCACCAGGACTCACTTTTTATTATTTTTTATAAATTTTGCTGGCACACGTCTTGCGTGTCAGGTCGTTCCTTCACACATGCACATGTGTGCACTCCATTACAGCTCCTTGTCTCCCTCCCTTCCTCCGCCTTGCCCTGCTTCCCTGCAGTATCCTCCTTCCACCCTGGGGCTTGGAAGCTGTGCTCAGCCTCTGCAGGAAAACTGCTTCCAGCTGTGTGCTGTGACAGGCTCTCAGCCGCTGTGCAGCTGTTCCCGGGCTCCTGCTCCCTGAACCAAGGGGATGGGTGGGGAAAGGCTGATCCGTGCTGCTGACTGCCTTCTGAAGCAGTTGCCTGAGCTGGGTTTGGAGCCCACCCTGTGCCTGAGAGCGCTGTCCAAATTCTCCTTGAGCTCTGCTAGGTTTGGTGCTGTGACCACTTCCCTGGGGAGCCTGTTCAGTGCCCAACCACCCTCTGGGTCAGGAACCTTCTCCTAATATCCAACCTAAACCTCCCCTGACACAATTTCAGGCCATTCCCTTGGGTCGTGTCACTGGTTACCAGTGAGGAGATCAATGCCTGCCCCTCCTCTTCCTCTCCTGAGGAAGATGTAAGCCACTGTCCTGGAAGGTAGGAAGGTGCCTCCCACCCAGCTGACATCTCTCGACCTCTCCTGGCCACACCACTACTTGTGGTCACTTTTCGCTTGGTGCTTCCAAGGATATGTGTCTGCCTGGCCCAAGTTCCTGCGTGAACCCTTGTCCTTCTGTCTGATTCAGCAGTTTTTTCAATTACAGTCACAGCCACGCGGGTTTGGCCGCGCTCCTGCGCTGCCTCGTTCCTGCTGGAAGAACGGGAGGCAGGCAGACATTTGTGCATTCTCTGGTGATGCACAATCCCCGTCCTGTGGTCACCGGGTAACTGTAAAATTAAATCAGATCCTTGCTGTTAACCAAAAGGCATCTGCAATGAAAGGGAGTTAAATACAGAGCTGGAGGGGTTGTTTTGCTGCTAACAACACATTACAGAACCTGCTAGGAAATCAAATTCGCTGTTCTATCCTAGCCCACATGATTAAGTTCATCCCCAGCTTAATGTGATTTAGGATTAGGTGGGATATTTTATATTGATTGTAGGTTCAAGGACCCCTTTTTTTTTCCTGGACTTTGGTAACATTGCCATTATTAAGAATGACAGAATAAAATTACCTCAAGTTGCAACAGGGGAGGTTTAGATTAGACATTTGGAAAAATTTCTTCATAGGAAGGGTGGTCAAACACTGAAAAAGTGCCTAGGGCAGTGGTGGTGTCACCGTCCCTGGAAGTGTTCAAAAATTCTGTGGATGTGGCATTTAGGGACATGGTTTAGTGGTGAACATGATTGTGGTGTGGGGTTGACGTTTGGACTTGATCTTAGAGGTTCTTTCCAAACTTAATGATTATATGATTCTATAAAATCCACAGGATGTGCTACAACAAGCATGAAATACATGAAATACAATTCTTTTCCCTGCTGTAAAATCCTTTCATGAGGTAGAGAATGGCCAGCTACTCCCACCTTCCTATTTAGGGAGCAGGCAGGAAGCCAGAGCCAAAAAATTCTGCCTTCACCAGATTTTGGGTGCTTTCCAGGCAACACAGCAATGCTGGGTGGTTGATCTTCGGACTGGCAAAAGCATGACCGAAGGTCCAGACCTTCCAATCCATGACAGGGCTGAACGTTTGGCATCTCCCCCAGAAAGGCACTTTGTCATAGTGAAACGACACAGTTGTGTGACTAAACATCTGCTACGGGGACAGAAACTGCTCAGGGCCCTCTAAAGCAATGACCAACCATTTATTATGTGGGGTGAAAATACCCCATGGGTGCTCCCACCAAGCTGCTGTTCCTGGTTTTGTCTTGTGCTCCTCTAAACTTGAAGCAAGATGACCAGAGTTGTCACCTTTCCACTGAAGCACCAGGAAAACCGGGAACAAAAATCCTTGAGGTCACTGTTGGAGCCAGGATGAGCTAAGGATATAGAAGCAGCAGTTTGAAGGGAGAATATATTTGAATAAGCCAGCTGGAACAGGGAGGTGAGTTTCAGAGCTCAGGACTTTGTAAATATCTGTGTTCTCCACCTATACTGTCTGATGAAAGACCCTGCCTCTTCCCAGACCCTTGGAAGTGCTTGGCAGGAGCAGAGATCAAGGAGGGATAAGCCTGTTCTGTGCTAGAGATTGATTTGGTTGAGTCAGAATTAAGAAAAAAAAAAAGTGGGGGAACACAATCTAAGGAATAATTTAACTTCTATTTATAGTTATTTTATGGTCTGCCATGGAGCTTAATTAATGTGGTCAGTAAACTCACTTTTTTTTAAGACCCAGTTACAGTGATGGTCCTGCCCAAGCCCTAAGATAATTCATGAACAATTATAGATAAGAGAGAGACAGCTTTGAAATCAATGTTTTACACGAGAGCCAGATATTACAAAGATCAATGCAATAATTAGGTTTTTTAAAAAATAAATATATCATACAGTTGCATTACTCCAGGGGTGCCTTTGTGTCTGAGGTTCAACCAGTGGATTCTTTTAATCAGAATTAGTTCTGGAATAGATTTTGCTGGCTATAGAGCTAAAAACGTAATCCTGGCTGGCTCATTCAGCTTTATTAAGCATTCATGACTATTTTTCAAAAGAGGATCTCTTTCTTCTCCTGACAGAAAGGCTCATCAAATACAGACAGGAGAGGGGAGGAAAGGAGATCTCAGCTCCATTGAAGCTGAAGCCAAATCTCCCATTGAATTCACCGGGGTCACAGTCTCACCTAAGCTGCGTAACACACTCAAAAATGCTAGTGGCCTGATAATTATACAAAACAGACCCCACATTTCTGTCCTGGGAGGGGAGAGGGAGCGGGAGGAGAAGAGGGGAACCTAACATACACATCTATCTGATCCTGTGAGGCATTTACCGGTAGCATGTACTTGGCAAAAGATCTGATGTATGAAGTGAATAAATAATAAAATAGTCTGTGTTTCCTTGCATCACAATTCGTAAATGCTTTCGATGCACATAAATGATCCTAAAAGACATACTTGCATTTCCTTTGAGGAATCCTTGAGGAATCCAAACACATCAGCACCACGGTTGTAACTTGGAAACCTGAAAGTCATCAAATGAGGCAGACCCTGTCTAATCTGATCTGTGAAAAGCCTTTGAGTTGAAAGCAAGATTTTTCTAACCCTGACACGAAGGCATCTCTCAATAAACTACAGTAAACCCAGACAACAACCCCCAACAACTGGCCAACAACCAAACTCACTATGAGTAATCACACCAGCAGCAGAAGTGATGCTGTATAATGCTGCTCATGCCCACTTCTTTTACCTTTTCACCTACTGTGTGCCTCACAGTCATGCCTGAGGCAGCAGGAATTGGTTAAAGCCACCTCATTTAAATACATGAAAAAGCTAATGAGGCTTGCTGGAGGGGAGATGACTCATCTAAAGGCCTGCAGGCAACCAAAAAAGTGAGGCTTCTCTTTTTTTATCCACTGCTACTCCCCTTTGCTTTAAAGTTATTAAAGTCTCGAAAGTGCTTAGTGTGGAACTTTTAAAGGGTGGGACAACTGTGTGTACTTAGTGGAGATACAGGGCTGCATTGCCTTAGAGATGGGTCAAATGTGTCTTTTGAAGTATTTTTCAGGGTCTGATACCACTCCTAATGTCGGTGCAAGTCTTCAAGATCAGCAGAACGAGGTATTTTTTGTTGGTAAGGAAAGGTAGAAGCTGGAGCCCCGGAAAGGCAGAGCACACACGTCTGGAATCGGTTATAGGGACACTTAGCCTTTAGATGAGTATCTGGCTATTTTTCAATGTGCTTTTCGCTCAGCTAGGAAAATAGGGGAAACGCTATTTGATACTCCACTTTTAAATCCTGCTTGGGAGACAGGTGTTGCTTTGAACCCACATTATGGAAGATAACTGCAAACTGGATTCCAGAGATGAATGTGAGACAGATTAAATCCAGACCACAGTAATCTCTCTTCTCCAGCAACATCACTGAGCGAGGATACTGAAGGCAAGCCAAAGTTCACACACTGCTTTATGATACTGTTAGCAAGTTTGCAGCCAAAACAAAAGTTCAGACATGGGTTGTGATGCATCTTATTTAGAAATCTATGTTCAGGCCATGATGACAACAAACAATGAATCTCCAGCGTTTTCATCAGGGCACAGATCCAGCTGAGTCTGTCAGAGGACCTAATTGTGGGTAGTTACCTCATGTCAGCTACTGGCCTTGGAGCACCGCAGCCCATGTTTCACACTCACTTTAGGCAGACAATGAAGTGGGACATCCTCTGACAGAAGCAATCACAGAATCATTAAGGTCGGAAAAGACCTCTCAGATCATCAAGCCAAAGCAGCACTGCCAAGCCCAACACTAAACCACACCTCTAAGAACCACACCTAAATGTTTTTTGAATACTTTCAGGGGTGGTGGGTCCACCATTTCCCTGCGCAGCCTGTTCCAGTGCCTGACCACCCTTTCAGTGATGAATTTTTTCTCTATTATCCGATCTAAACCTCCCTTGGTGTAATTTGAAGCTATTTCCTCTTGCCCTATCACTGGTGACCAGGGCGCAGAGCCCGACCCCCACCTGGCTGCCCCCTCCTGTCAGGGAGTTGTGGAGAGCCAGAAGGTCCCCCCTGAGCCTCCTTTTCTCCAGGCTGAGCCCTCCTCAGCACCCTCAGCTGCTCCCTTGTGCTCCAGACCCTTCCCCAGCTTCTTTGCCCCTCTTTGGACCCACTATTCTGCCCCACTTCCACCTTCACTTGCACTTTCTGCCTGGAACTGTGGCCCAACTCAAGTCTGCCCTGCACAGGGGATTGGACAATCAAGTTGGATTAACATATTTTAACGCAAATGTTCTGTCCCAATGCTTGTCCCAGCGAACAAGGGTGCAACAGGCAAACAAGCAGCAACAGGCAAAGACAAGATGCTCCTGCTGGCACTGGAAGTCTCTTTTTAAGGCAGCCAGAGAACTCTGGTGTGTCTTGGCCACTGCTGGCTGCAGTGACTAATTACAGTGCTACACAGTGCTTATTTCTCTGGAGATTTGCCATGCTTAGATGAGCTGGCTCCAGCTCTGTTGGATTTCTCACAGGGAACCTCCTGTGCCTTCGAGGAGTCTCCCCCTTACCTTGAGCTCATGATTTCTGTAATCTGCTGGGTATGGATGAGACACCCAGCTGTTACAATTTAGTGCCCGTGGCTTTCCCAGGTACCTGAATCCAACTCAAATGAAGTAAATGACAGCCTTGTCAACTCCACAGACTTTGAAGCAGGCTCCAGCTATGGGATTGATCCAATATGTAAATGCCAAATCTGATTCCAGGAAGGGAGGAAAATCATCAGCTGCAATTATTTAAAGGCTTGCAGATATATCTTGGCATGCTGAATGGAAATGGAGGAATTTCTCGGGGAGAACGTTAAATAATTCTCAAAATAATTGTTAACACACACAGCACAACCCCATCCCACCTCTGTCAGTCAGGTTAGAGTTCGCCCACTGCAGTGAGGTGTTCATGAGTTTGCATTGTTTATGGTTATATTATTTCTTGGAAAGACAGGTCAAATCAGTGGCTGGCTTCAGAAATTTGAAATAAAAATTTGCTGCCAAGGTGTGCTGGTCACTCCTGTGTCCACCAAACATCTGCATTCAGCTACAAAGCAATTTAGAAAGAGATTCAGGGAGTGCTGTTCAGGAAATAAACTGGGCCTAAATCTATGAAATAGATCTGGCTAGCCCAAGCTCCATCATCACCTGCAGCTGGAAGCACTGACATCTACCAGCATCCAAATTTGGTTGGACAAATTTCCTAAGCACCCCGGTTTAAGATCCCACACCTGAATGATCTCAGGATGTTTTAGCCAGGCTCTGCTGCTCCGTTCACACCCCTCTGGACTCGCAGACCGATGAACAGAGCACCCTGTGTGAAGTTTTTGGGGTAATTTCAGCAGATCTAAGACTGGCTGCCTTGGAGCAGGCAGCTCAGGGCAGGTACAGAGCTAAAGCAGGGCACAGCCAAGCTAAAAGGACAGACACTTCATTATCGTTTTCTTTCACTATTGAGACAGAAACTTCAGGACAAAAACTCTGGCTAAAGACGGGAAACTATGAACTTAAGTGTTGTGTGAACAAACCGTACTGCAGAAAACACTGAGAAACCTCCTGCAGGTACTTCTCAAACACAACCACCTCATGCCTGCTGCTTTGCACACCACAAATGCTTCCCCCGCTGCAATTAATGACTGGTTAATTGCGTGCATTTCAAGAAAGAAAAGTCTTTTGTGAATGATCAGTCCTTCTGAATTTGTCATTTAAACAATTTAAGGCAGTGTTTGAATACCTAACTCCAAAGCTGTCAAAAACACAGGACACATCAAAAAGGCTCTGCTGCAGCCCTAAAAAGAAAGGAAACAATTGTAGTTGTGGTATTGGTAAACCTACAAGGGTTTCTCTGTTAATATCTCCAGCTACCACACAACCACAAGAACTGACATGATATGCCATGATTTCTCCTTTTGGGTATAACCATCCAAGCTAAAATACCCCATATGCTACAAGATTGATGCTTAATACTTCATTCCAGATGTGTTCTGGCTTAGTTAAATATTTAACACATTTCTAGAAGAATGTTGTCTATAATTGCATTAATACTTCAGACGAATGATGTCCTGGTGAGTATAGGGAAAGATATTCCAAGGCTGGCTGTGTTCCTACTCCTGTCAGTGATCACTAGGACTCAGCCAGGTTACATTTAAAAAAATCTGATAATCATTGATCTCCATGGATGGCATTGACAGAGCTACACAGGCACAACCCTGACTGTGTCCCCCAGTAAACATTCCCAAAGCCTAAGCAAAGTGACACTGTAATCTGGTAAAATTCCAGACAGCAAAATCCCCATTTAAATTTCAAATATATCCAAGCAAAATTGCATGATGCATGTTACTGGATGTATTTAATTGCTGAAGTTTGTGCTGTTAACAACAGTTTTGCCTTTTTCCCTGTGCCTTTCCAGAAGCCACAGCTCAAAAGACCCGAAGTGTAGGAGCTGGAAGTACAATGGATCCCTGAAGAAGTTCCCCGATCACTTCCACAAAAATAAACATGTGAAAGCATTATTTTTTAGAAAAATCTGATTTTGATATAAATCTCTAGTGAGATGCCTGACTCTAGCAAATACATGTATTAAAAGCAATGGGAATAGCTGACAAAATTTTACGCAGTAACATCTACCACAAGTGTTGACAAAAACTCAACGTGAGCTGGGTGGAGAGACCCCGCCTGCAGAGCTGCCTCCAGCCCTGGGGGCCAGTATAAGAAGGGCGTGGTACAGTTGGAGCAGGTCCAGAGGAGGCCACAAAATTGCTCCAGGGACAGGAGCACCTCCCCTATGGGGACAGGCTGGGGCTGCTCAACCTGGAGAAGCGTTGTGGAGACCCCACAGTGACCTTCAGTAACCAAAGGGGGCCTGCAGGGAAGCCAGAGAGGGAGCCTTTGTCAGGAACCAGTGGCAGGACAGGGAGGAATGGCTTCAAACTGAGAATAGGTTTGGATTTGATGTTAAGGAGAAATTCTTCCCTGTGAGGTGGTGAGGCCCTGGCACAGGTTGCCCAGAGAAGCTGTGGCTGCCCCATGCCTGGAAGTGTCCAAGGGCAGGTTGGGCCGGGCTCGGAGCCCCCTGGGACAGTGGAAGGTGTCCCTGCCCATGGCAGGGGTGTTGGAATGAGAGGATCCGTAAGGTCCCCTCCAACCCAAACCATTCTGTGGTTCGAAGTACAGTCTGACTAAACAGTACTCAGATGAAGATTTTGGATGAAATTTAGGAAATTCTTAAAGAATAGGAAATAGTGCATTCCCGCCTTTCCCTAAATCCATCCTTACCCTTCAGGAAAAGGCAATGAGAAAATTAATTCCTGTTGAGATGTGGTTAAAGAGAGGATGGGCAAATATGGATCTTCTTTCCCATCCCACACCATGGACAACAAAGCAGATGATCTATAAAAATTAATATTTAAAAAATTTAACAGTACATTTTCTGCTGAAATCTATGGTTCCTTCAGGCCATGCTGGGTGTCTTCATAAAACTTACCCTTATCCTGCTCCAGGATGGAGAGATTATGCCAGTATGACCATTAGAGCACCTGGATAAAGCTGGGAGTGTTTATTCACAGGCACAGAAGAGTTGGGAACATGGTATTTATTACCTGGACAACAACCATCCTGCACAGGTAATTCCTATTATTAATTAGTCATGGAAAATAAAGGCAGCAGCAGAGGGAAGACCACAAACACAAAGGAGGGCTGGGACACGTTCAATTTCTGTTAAAAGACAGCCATTATTACTTCATTGTTTTTTAACATTCCAGGTTTATTCAAAAGACATTGTTCTGCAGGTATGTATCTTACAGGTCTTAAGACTGATAGAACATTAGGAGTAATGTGGTAACCCTAGCAAATGAAGACATGGCTAAAATCATACCAGAGTGATTTTTCTTTTCTTTCAATAAAATTTTGGACATTTCAGTCCCATTTTTAACACTGGCTAGAGCTATTCACACCTAGAGCATTTGGAATAGTCCATTGAAGGAACAAAACTTGACAATATGCAAACAGCAGACTACATTTGATTTCTGCAACTGCTGGCAAAAGCTGCTGGAGAAGTATCTGCACACTTTAAAAATGTTACATCAGTGACAGATGGAATTTTGTGCTTTAATACTTTGCTTGAAAAGTCTCTTTATCCAACATGAAGTCAGCAAATCTCTGCTGGAGCTCCTTTTCTCTCTCCTGCTGTCGCTGCACATCTTCCTTCAGACACTGTAAGGAAAACATCATTAAGCAACCAGTCACACCCATTTCCACAAGTCATCACACCCATGAAGATCATTACCAAAGGTTGTGTTTTAGTTCCTCCAGAGGAAGAGCTCAAATTAAGACAGGACAATACTAAAATGACTTATTTTAAATATAAATGTAAAGAAAGCCAGTTGCTGTAAAGTATCAAGATTCACAGCAAATGTCAGGTATCTCACCCTGTTTTTGACAGCAGCTAAGATCAAATGCTTCAAAAAGGAGAGATTTCAAATTGGAACCTTGCCATTTACTAAAAACAGGTGCTGTTAGTAGCTATCAAGTGGTTTAATGTTTTGACTGTTTTCTTTCACTAAATCAATGAATCACTTCTGAGTTGTAGATACATCTATCAGCATTTCCAAACCACCTTCACAAAATCAGTTTTAAGAACTGATGTATTTTATCTTTTTTATATCAAGTGGTTGAGAACACATAAGCCTCAATGGAAGCCTCTGTTCTGGAGGAAAAAAACATTACAAGAAAAATTGTGCTCAGGTGAAAACCTACTCCTTGGAAAGAAAGGCTGGCACTGGTTCAAACCTAGGACTGAGTCTTAATAAAGGGTTACCTTGGTAGTTGAATAAAAAGAGAGTATCCTGGAGATTCTTAAACTAAGGAAAGTGGCTCCAAGGCAGTGATTTCAGGTATATGCCAGCATTTAGTCCACTGACTTTTAAGGAAGAAGGAGATTTAGAAAAGTTTTACATTTACCCCAAATTCTAACAGTAATTAAAACCAAAAACAAACCAAATTAGGAGAGAGATGGAACTTCTGCTGATATGCATTGCAGAAGACTTATAAAATAAACCACACAAGGAAATAAAAAAACCCCAAAGTTAAAGAACACATTGCCAGATTAGTCCCAGCCTCTAATACGTGACACAGAAGTAAACGGCAGATGAATCTGGTAACAGCCAAAAGTATAATTTTAAAAGAACATTAAAAACTTGATACCAACTCAGGCTGTGAAGCTCAGAGCTCGTGCTTTGTAAAAACACCTTTTCCATGTGTCTGACCTCAGGTATTGGATTTTGGGATCTCACCTCCAGTCTCCGAGGGATCGCAGCATCCTCGTGTTTCTTCAGCTCCTCAAAGGTGCGCAGCTCCAGGTGGGCCTGCTCGATCTGGTCCCACAAATCATTCAGCTGCTTGATGAGCCCCATTGCTCGAGACTGGTAACCACCGAGAAGGATCTTCAGCTTCTTCTCCATCTTGGCAGCCCTCTTTGCTTCAGTGGTCATGTGCCCTCTGTTGATCTGCCAGAAGGAACCCAAGAGTTGTTTTAGTTACCCAGAACTCAAAAGTCAAGAGAAAAAAAAAAAGTAGTAAAAATGTATCTATGGAACTGTGTTGAGCTGATCAAGTTCTTTGATTTCTATTAAAAAAATCATACTGCACATTTTACAACAACCTAGACTTCTGGATTCAAACCTTTATAATAGTCATAATAGATCTCTAAAACTGTAATTCAGAGAAAATCCATGAACAGACAAGTGACACAAATTACAAAATTCTGCCAACTGGGACACAATACCAATAACTGAAGATATTCATGTTAGTATGTTATAGATGTTATATAAACCATTTATAAATAGCAAAGGTAACAGAAACCTTTGTGTATTTTTACACCTGGGGTAAAATTAAATCACCACACAAAGCATGACATAGCAATCAGAATTTTTAAAGCCTGGAAGAAGGCATCAAAGAAATCTTTAACACTGAATCCCTATCAAAAATGGCCTAAAGATGCAGATTAGATTACATTTAATATTTGGAAGAAATCCTCCCATGTGAGGGTGGAGAAGCCCTGCCACAGGTTGCCCAGAGAAGCTGTGGCTGCCCCTCGATCCCTGGAAGTGTTCAAGTTTAGGGAGTGGAGCAACCTGGGATAGAGGAAGGTGTCCCTGCCCTATGGTCCCTTCCAGCCCAGGCCAGTCTGTGATCCTATGAAATCAAGACAGAACACGTGCTTCCACCACTGAGCACAACTGTGGAGGGGTGCAGCAGCTCACATCTCTGAACAGGAACATAAGGTTCCTTACTGAGGCTTTTCTAATGCTACTTCCTTCCTTGAAAAAAAAACCCCAAACAAAATCCCTTTTTTTCAGAAAGGATTGTGTGAACAATGCCAAGCTCAAGAAAAAAGGAATCAGACTTCTCAGATTTTGATTTCTGCCACACTTAAGGATATACTAGTGCAGGACAGGAAATAAAATATGAAAGTTTCTCAAGTGTTAAAATATAAAAGGCTAACCTGGAACCACACTGAGTCACCAACCCTTGTCTCATTTCTTTAAAAATCAAAGCTTTGCTGGAAAACATTCTCATATACAAAGAAATTACCAATGATCAACCAAAAAGCAGAAGCTTTTCATTGCTACAATTACCCAATATATCATTTATTACCAATGAAACTGAACTCCTTTGGTAAGGAACTACTGCAAAGGGGTCTGCACTTCACAGTGATAACTACAGTCAGCTGGACACCCCCAGCCATCAGTCTTACACACCAAGCTACTGCAAAGTGCATTTCATCAACCTTCCAGCCCCCAACTGTACTGAAGTACCCTCTGTTACACAGCTGCAAGTTTCTGTAACGTGCCCTCCTACTCCTTAACAATTTATTCACTCATTTAGAACAGTTTTAGTTGGTGGTGTAGGGATAAACAAAGTGAATGGTCAAGGGAGCAAACTGTTAATGGGTGAGTGAAAGAGAAATTTGATTTTCTGAGCTGTCTAGTTTGCTCCTGGGGAGAGAGATGCAGACTGCTACGCTTTTCAAACTCTGTTTGCAATGTAGACATAAGCTATGCCCAAGGTGCTTTAAGCATACAGAAAGGCGCCTCATTTTCAATATTTATATAAATCTAGAGAAAATTAAATAAATAGATTAGGGATTTGTGAGGATACTCTCTGATGGAAAAGTATGAAAGCTTTAAATGTCTTCACCAGTAAATAATATGCTATTACTGCAACAACAAATACAGCTGTGCGGTCAATGAACTATTTTCCAATTACTGTTTCTTGGATGAAAAATGTGTGTTGAGGGCCACTGACATTTAGAGATCACAGAATAGATGGATGCACAGGCAAACAGAATTTTGTTCGTAACAGAGGCCTAATGTAACAAAGATCAGTTGTCCATGTTGCTCCCAGCATTACAGACAACGCAGAGTATGGCTGGTGTGAAATGAAACTCCCATCACAATGTCACTATTCAGAGCAGGCTAAAAAAGACCATTTAGAGAAGTTCCACTGTTCTGTCATCCGAGTGAAGCTCTTATTCCTTACCATGAGGGTGGTGAGGCCCTGGCACAGACTGCCCAGAGAAGCTCTGGCTGTCCCATCCCTGGAAGTGTCCAAGGCCAGGCTGGATGGAGCTCTGGGCAACCTGGTCTAGTGGAAGGTGTCCCTGCCCATGGCAAGGGGTTGGAACAAGCTGAGCTTTAAGACCCCTTCAAGCCAAACCATTCTGTGATTCTATGATCTCTCAACAACCTCATTGTCTAATAAAATGTTAAACACTGAGTACCTGAGGACATAAATACAGTTATCAGCACTATCCCCACCATAGGAAAAGGGGACTGGATCAGGGCACTGTGGTCACAAGCCCTGAATTATCCCCATGTTCCAAGTAGCATCAACAGCAGTGGCAGTACTGGCTTGGTCTCGCACTTTCACACTCTTCAGCTGGGGTTCACTTTGCTTGGCTTTGGACATCAACATCTGACCTTGTCACAGGAGGTCCTTCTGTCATCAGCAGAGAAACTGGCAACTCCAGGGCATGGCTCATCTGATCCTGGGCCTTGGGACAAGAATGAACACCCCACTGAAGGACTCTTCACTGAGTGTGATGGGAGCACAAACTCTTTGTTCAGACACTGCTATCCAAGGCCAGGTAGATCAATCCCACCCTAAGTGTGTACTGTCTGAAGGTATTAGATATAATAAAGCATTTTTAAATTTAAAGCTTTTAACAAAGCCAGTTCAAGTCTAATACTTATGATAGTGTCAGACCTTGATTATTTAAGCACTCCTGAAATTTTCAGACAATGAGAATTGGACTTAATACTTCTGAGTTGGTCTGGATACTGAACTCTTAACTGCTAGAGCTCCTTAGGTTATATGCTGCAATATGGCTTTTCTACTCAGCTCCTTGTCTGTCTTGGATTATCACAGGCCTCACTGCTGTAAAAAGAAAAAAAGTAAGAAAAGGGGGAAAAAGAAAAGAAAAAAGCCTCCCAAGTATCTAAAACCAGAAATAACAGCCCTTTCTTCCTTCTCTGCTTATGGAGAAAAGTGAACACTCACCACCTTTTCCCCTCCCTCCCAACTACAAAATTTTAGGACCTACTACGAAAAGGTCAAAAGGAGGTCTCAGCTTTTGTAACAAATACTATTTATTAAAAAATTGCTGACTGCTGCATTAGTGCCAACAACTGCATATAATTTCAGTTCAAACTTCATAAAATTTTAAGGCTCAGATACCAAGCTAAAAAATCCAAGCAGTTATGAAGAGGTGTGTTTAAACAGTAGTCTACATTATTTGCTAAAAGCAAAGAAATAGATTTGAGTAAAATCTGACAACCATTTCCCCCTGAACCTAACAGAAAGACTGAAGACATTTGAAAGATTTCTCCACTTATTTTTTTGTATTGTTCCTTGGCCAGCTTTGGTTCTGATGACTTTTATACCAGCTACAGCAAAATGAGAACAGCATGTACAGACATGGGGTAAGATGATATATGATGTTAAGGCAAGTGTGGGAGCCTCATCCCACCCCAAATCTCTGATGTAAAAGCCTTCCCTCATGACTCGTAAAGTGGTGTTCAGTTTTCAGTACTGCACTAGAGAACCAAGGAAGAGAAACCAAAACAAGCAGCAGACAAAAGAGCCAAAAGAGAACAGACATAACCAGAGGTTTATAAAACATAATCTAGAAAAGGGAGACTGACTGGAAAACCAGGGGTTTTTTGGTTTGTTTTTCCTCTGCCTAACAAAAATAGAGAAAAAGAAGAAAGACACAACACCATGCTTTAAATATCACGAAGTTCATTGTGAAAAATTAATCTGTTCTTACAGCCACTGAGAAAGGAAGAGGGACTCAAATTTTGGAAGGAAATTTTAGATAGGAGGTTAGTTGGAAGGTTTAACTAAGGACAACGAAGGACAGGGAAGGAATCCTTATGAGAACAAACATCCACTGGGAAAGATTTAAGAAAAACTGACCCTGAGGAAGGAAGAGCTCAAGTGCCTTAAAAACTGCATTTTCAGAGTTCTCATCACACCAGGTCTACTGAGGACACCCCTTCTCAGTTCCAAGGGCTTTTTCCCTGTACTGACTGGTTTGTTTTCCTTCTGTTTAATGTGGAGCTTCTGGTAATCCCTGAACGGCATTAAGCTCTCTTGTCTTTTAACTGATCTTCCTAATCATGCTCTATGGATTAAACAAACATGGAAGAAAAACTGCTGCACACTGGGAGCAGAGCCACAGTCAAAGTAAACCTACCTGTTCCATGACCTTGGAGAATCAACATCATCACAAAGCTGCCTCGCTTGTGCAGGGAAATCCTCTGCCAGCTTCAGCTACGCCGGCTGAGCAGGGTACTCTTGGAACATACATAGGACTACTCTAAATGTTACTCGACTTCCTTCCTCACCTCAGACCCACACGTGGCCCTCCCAAGTTCAGTTCTGCTGGCAGGAGATGGATTAACTTAATTGGAATGGCAGGTTTGTGAGCTTGGCTCGTGCTGGCTCAGCTGCAGTGGCTGGGGTGAGAGCACGCTCAGCTCAACAGCAGCTCGTGCTCCAGGCCAGGCATTTCCAACCACCCCAGGCACAACAAGGACCCCAACACTACAGAATCCTCTGGCCATGCTGGGGTCATCTGCCTTTACAAGCTTATGGTGCACTCAACAATTACCTGTTTTTTTTTAAAAAAAAGTCATTAATTTCTCTACTTAAAAATACCTTTTCAGTTCCAAGCTCTTGGACCAAATTCTCCATTTTTGGCTTGAAACACTGTTTCATCCGTCTAGAGTTTGACCAGGCAAAACTCTCTGTAGAGCCCTGCCTCAGTTACCCCCAAGTTAGTAAAAGGTAACAGTCAATTCCGCTGGAAACTTGAGGCTTGGAGTTAGTATCAAACCAAAATTGCATGTCCAGTGTAGAACAATATGGCCTCAATCCAATAAACAACATTAGCTCAGCTCATCGACTGAAACCACTCCATGGGCTTGACACAATTTCACACTTCTGCTGTGACACTGAAGATCACAGAATCAGAACAGGCTGGGATGGAAGGAACCTGAAAAATCAAATCATTCCAACCCTCCAGCCATGGGCAGGGACATCTTCCACTAGATCAGGTTGCTCCAAGCCCAAATCCACACCCAATCCGGCCTTGAACACCTCACCTCCAGTAAAGTGCTTTACTTAATGTATGAGAGAGAATGAGAATCATAAAAAGATGCTGATCAGGATCAGAGTAGGCAAAGAGGGGCTGAACGCGTGGCTGTTAAGACATGAAAAAGCGAGAAATTAATTCTAGTTGACTGGGATCACACAAAAATTTTCACTTACAAAAAATCCTCAATTTAAGGCACTGCTGGTAAGCAACTACAACTTCACAACTAAAACCAGACCAGCTGCCTTTTCCCAGTTTAATAGGGAAGCCCCAGATAAACTCCTGTATTGTACTTAGCCATGTAAATCATTATACCAGTATGACTTACTGATATCTGAAGAACACTATTCTCTCTACTCACAGACAAATCTAATGACCCAAGAGCATGCTCCCCCTGAAGTATGTTCCAGAAATTATAATGACTTGTCTTCAAACATCATAACACGAGCTGGTGTGCCTGTTGAATGAAGACAGTACAGGGTGTATGAAAAGCAAGTGTTGCTACAGAAGTTCACGGCATCCAACTACCTAGAACTAGAATAATCTAGAAAAGTTACTGTGTAAGTCAGCAGTCACTGCTGATCTACAGCAATGACATTAAAGTCCACTTTGAACATTTTTATTTGGGAACTGATTCTAAGACCAGCAGTTTTATGAGTGATAACTATATATGCTCTCCACAAAGAAAGGAGGTTGTACTGAGGTGGCTGTCAGTCTGTTCTGCCACGTAACAAGTGACAGGCTTAGAGGACATGGCTTCAAATTGCATCAGGGGTAGTTTACACTGGATATTAGGAAAAAAATTTGCTATGGAAAGGGTTACCAAGCATTGGACCAGGCTGCACAGGGAAGTGGTAAAGTCACCATCCCTGTACGTGTTCAAAAAATGTGTGGGTATGGCCCTTGAGGGCACGGTTTAGAGGTAAACAAGGTGGTGGTATAAGCTTGATGACCTTAGAGGTCTTTGCCAACCTTAATGATTCCATGCTGCTGTCTCAGTCACAGCAGAAACATGTACCTAAGAGCAGTTTATGATGAAAAACTAATTATTTTTACTAAACTTTTTGGGAACTCTCTACCACTCACTGGGAAAGAAAAACCTTGCATTAAGATCACACAGAGCAACACCCACCCTAGGCAAAGAGCTTTGATTACCATAAACAAACACGGGTTACTGCTGTGTATGGTGAGGTCACAGGGCAGCCAGCACAGTGTAATTGCCTTCAAACACTACCCCTGGACACCCAGAGTGCCTGCACAGGCCTCTTCCAGAGGCTGACAATGATGTGGAAGCTCAGGCAATAAAGGAGCTGGCAAAGAGCCTGGTTTGCTCTCAGTCCCAGCAGAAGCCCTACAGTGATCCTGCAGCAGTCAATTCTGAACAGTGAAGGTATGCAAGGGCCTTTGCAATGAGAGCTTTGTCAAGGCTGAACTTTATTTCTAAGCATGCTAAGTTACCAGGTTCTGAACAATTCGACAGTGAAGACCCCTGATAACCTTCTGCTATGATCCTCTGCTGCCAACAGACCTTTTTATTTATTCTCAACAGACCTTATTGAAAAAGTGTATTCCACAAAGGCAAGACATTAGCACAAAAGAACATGTGACCATAAAAGCAATGCTACTCAGGATTTTCACCATATTTTAGTTTTGTGAGTAATTCTCTATTCCTAGCCCTATATAATCTCTTATTTTCTCCAGGTGCTTTCTTAGTACCAGCATACCCGAAAATGCAAAAGAAACCACAAACTTTAGAAGAACATAAACTAGAGAGAAATTAAAATACAATCTCCAATAAACTAATACCCTGATACACCCTGCAGCAGAGTGTACCATGTAACCCGTAAGACTCCAGCTACACAAGTTGTTTTTAATCTGAACTAATTAAGAGGACTTGGGCTGCAATCAAAAGCAAAAACCAACACTTTGGTAAATCACCACCCTGATGTATCCTGGATACCTCAAAGAATAGATATACTATATTTTGCATATACAGTGTATCTTGAATGTTTCCTCTGTAGGCTTCCAACAGCGTTTATAATTTAGTAATCAACTAAAATGATAATGTTAACTACCACAATGTTAATAAAAGTATTTGTATTCTGCAAGCCAACTTCATTAACTATCTTCAAAGGAAAAGTAAAGATGGCAGGAAGTTTCTATGTTGTGAACTACAACGGGAAGCAATTAGGTTGTTAAATAGATGCCTTACTGTCTCATTTAATCTTATAATGTTCCTAGTTTAACATATGTTAGTAGGAATGCTTTTCTTTATAAACATATTGTTTGGAAGAGAAGGGAGCAAAAGATATTGCAGAGAACTGAAGCAGTTACTGAACATAACTGCAAGCATCAGAAAACTCCAATTTCTGAAATCACTTGCTCTGCAGAGTAGCCTACCCTTGAAAAAATATTCTGGATTTCTAGAAGCTACTGGAAAGATCAGAAAATTCCACAAATCTAGAGGTATACCACAGACACATACTGAGGATTACACATACACAGGGATTCACTTGCATGGACCTCAAATTCCCCATCTGTAATGCAACAAAGTTCACATACGAATCTTGTAGCACTCTTAAACCACATTAAGTAACACATTCAAAGAGTCCAAACCCCTCAAAACAAAGAAATGAAAAGTATTACTAATACACAGCAGTACACTCTAACATCAGAACTACAGCTGAGCTGTGCATTACTGATGATGCCTGGACAGGGTACCCAGCCAAACAGAAGCTCTCCACAATGGCTCCACTCTGCCTCCTCAAGTTCATCAATAACAGCACAAATCTGTTTGTGAGATCAGCATCCATTTAAGAAAGATAAATGTCATGTCAACATAGGCTGCCACGACTAAACCACTCAGGCAGTGAGAACAGGACAATTATAGGAAGATGACTGTGCGTCCACACCATCAATCCAGCCAGGAATCTCCGAGCGACGAAGACAGACTCGGAAACAGCTTGATTTTTCTGCACGGGATCTGCAGGGTGTCAGCAGTCCCATACGGAACTGTTAGACAGTGACTTCCCCGTGTGCAGCTGTGCCAAATATCACTACACTCTTGTGAGTTTTTTTCGCTAATGATCTTAGTGCACTATAAAGGGGAGAAGCAGCCCCCAAAACTGACCAACATAAGTTGCTGTTGCTGGCACACTCTGTTTTACAGGTTCTACTCTTCTCTTAAATAAAGTTAAGAGTACAAGCAAGTGTCTTGGGGTACTGAAAGCTGAGCTAATGTCCCTGCTTTTCATTAAGCTTGTCTGATACTTCCCATTAAAATATCTATTTCAACTGATACTGCTTTCGACAATTTTCCTTGGAAAAACATTACAATGAAGGTACGTTTTGCCATTGCTGAGAATGGGTTAAGAAAAAAAACCAGTACTTTTTTATTGCATATTCATTTGTTCATTAAACTGCCATGCTTTTTATTTATTGTTTAAAAAATGATTCAGCAGGTGACCCAAGCTTAAAAAACCTGTATATGTATCTCTTGCTTTTAGAAAGGGCCTTTTAGGGTCAGGCCACAGAGCTGCACTAAACTGCATTTTGCACACACTTGGGAGAGATTTTCAGGTCAAATTTAACTTTGCACAGAGTCCACCTGCACTCAACAATGAGTTGTGAGAAGCAGCACAGTGCTCACTGCACCTGCAGTCATGGGGCTCTGCTGACCCTGGCGCCTGCCTGGACTGGGGGGTGGTATTTTGGAACACAGGAAAATGGGAGAGCAGGATTGTGTATGGAAGTGCACCAAGCCATCAGCCTCATCCAGCAACACTCTGAGGTCCCAAGGGATGTAGCTGTACTAGCCAGAGTCTCATGGCTGTAGTGACTGATCACAGACACAGAATGGGTCAGGTTGGAAGGGACCACAGTGGCTCACCTGGTCCCCCCTCCCTGCTTGAACAGAATAACCCAGAGTACAGGGCACAGAACTGTGTCCTGACAGTTCTGGACTATCTCCAGTGAGGGAGACTCCACACCCTCTCTGGGCAATCTGTTCAGGGCTCAGTCACTGCCCAGGACAGAAGTTTTGTCTCATGTCCAGGTGGAACTTGCTGGGATTAGTTCCTGCCTGTTCCTCTTATGCCATTACTGGGCCCCACGGAGCCGAGCCTGGACCCTGCTCTGAGCCCTCCCTGCACACAGGGGCACACAGGGGCACACAGGGATGAGGGCCCCTCTCAGCTGTGTCTCCTCTCGAGGCTGAACAGCCCCAGCTCCCTCAGCCCTTCCTCACCAGGGAGATGCTCCAGTCCCTCCAACACCTTTGTCACCCTGCGCTGGACCCGCTCCAGGAGCTCCGTGTCTNTGGACCAAAAAAAACCCAATTTTTTTTTTTTTTGGCAAGACCTCTGATTCACATTTTGCTTCCTGGGTGACTGTCTTGTGACTGCAGAGCAACGAGCATTTAGAACAAACACACACGAGTTTGATGAATGATAAACTTGACCTTACTTTGCTTCAGTATCCTTAATAAGCATTCCACCACCAACTACTTGTTCAAATATTGGGAAGAGAAGGACAGAAATCAACAGCACAAGAAAGCCCACACAGAAGTAACCAATTTAGACTGCAGAAACAGTGCACGGGATAAAGGCACAGGGCCACACACCAAACAATTAAGAGAAAACAAAATATTCAAGAGCTACTCATTAAGCAAGTACCATGCACCCTGTGAGTCTGTGGAAAAACTAGGCTGCAATCATGAAATTAAAGACTGTCTCAAAAAGCATATGCATAGGCAAATTAAGGCTGTTCGTGCATTCCCTAACTTGGACTGTTTGACTTTGCAACTTTAATAATGCCCTTCTAATGTCGTTTTGGGCCTAAGATATTTAAATTTCAAAAGCATTTGTACACAAATTAGGTGCAGCCTTCTGACTGCTGGCACGCTGCCCACCCAGCCCTGCTGCCATGCACGGCCAGGCTGCTGCTGAGCTCGCACACGGGTTTGGGGAAGGCAGATCAAGTGAGAGCCTGTCAGGCAGCGCTGGGCAGGGCAATGGTGCTCTCTGCTGGGTGAGCAGCAGCACGACAGGGGCTCTGCAGTTCATACTCAACCCTTACTACCAGGCTATGCACAGGTGAACTGCTCCTGGCCCGAGAGCTTGGCTAACAACTGCGGGATCTGTACCTGGACAACGCTCTTGACTGACAGACTCTACAAAACATACACTCACGTTGTATTTCATGTGTATGAACCAAATGAAAATTCAGCCTTTCTGGCCTCTCTCATGTTATTTCTGGGGTAGCAGCTGTTTGGGGAGGTTTACTTCTAGCAACAGTAGCTATGTTGATGTTAAATACAGAAAAACTTGTTTTGTAAAGTTTCTTTTTACCATGGAAAAAATAATCTGATGCCTGCATAATTTAGAGAGACTTTTAGGCTAAAACAGTATTTTAGAAAGCATTTAATGACTTACTGCAGGTCAGAACAAACATATTCTGTGGGAAGAAACCATTTCAGAACAGCTTACATGCTATAATGAACATTGTCTGTGTTTGGTTTTTTGTATGGGTTTTTTTGTTTGGGTGACAATCTAAAGAGGTGACTGGGCAGGGAAATCAGTGTCAAAGGGTCTGATAAATTGGAATGGGAGCACAAACATCCGTTGTTCTTTTTTGCAGGGAATCACTAGAATTGGCAGAAGATGCCAGCATGGCAGGAATTCAGGACTATCTAAACCTTCATGTATTTGATAGTTAGTCAGAAACCAAATCTTAAGTTGGAAAGAGAACTTTCCAACAGAGATGGTTTTTCAAAGCATCTTTCTCTGAAGTTTCTCCTCATACTGGCCACAATCAAGGACAAAGTACAAAACGAGAAAGATCTGATCCACTCACAGCAGAGATCAGGAAAACAACAAAAAATCCATATGCAATAAAGAGACAGCAGAACCTGACCTTCTCTCCAGTTGAGAATAAAGTGGATGAGCCGTGTCCCAGCCCATAGTGCAGAGAGAAACTGTATGTGGGAGTACTCTGTGTGGGGATGTTTTGAGGAGGAAGATGAGAGAAGTCGATTTAAGTACCTCAAGAACATCTATGAACTCCCTAGAATTCCTCAACAACCTTTTCAAATTAATCCCTTCAAAACACCTGACTGAACTCCTACAGAGGAAAAAAAAAAAAAAACCCAAAACACAAGGAAACTCAAAAAAAAAAGGAGGTGCAAAAGACAGAAAAAAGTGACACTGACCTCGAGTCTCTTTTCAAGTGACTCTATCCTGTCCTTTTTGCTGGCCAAGTTAGCCCTTGTGTAGCGGCTCTGTCCAGGCAGGTACAACACTTGGCTGTAACATTCTTCCCACACCTGGTTATAAGCTTCACTTGACAGCTCCCCATGCCCCATTCCTTGCTTTACCACCTCCATCTCTTGTGCCAGTAGATCCTGTGCCTGTTGGAAAGGATGAGAGAAATTGCAATTACAGTACATAGGATACAAGGAAAATCCTCTTCTTTTCAAACCTTCAGTGTGCAATTCATGGGGGCAGCTCTTCTTTTCATACTCAAAAGCTCACAATCAGGTTAAGCTAACTATGAAATCGAACACAGATGCTGTGGATTATAAATGAAACCCAGGCTAGAAGGCTCCTGACAGCACAACTATCCCTCATTTTATATAATTTGGCCAAACCTGACATCACTCTGGCATGGCTAATGAAAGCTGTGGCACAGCAAGATACTTCATCTTGCTGCAGAAGAACAGAGATAAAAGCAGGGACCTTGAGGGGAGGGAGAACTGTACAGACAGAAGCAGCTGTTCTGTGAAACAAAAATCACTTTTCATTTCCTTTTGCTTGCCCTTCTCCACACAACCTGGAAAGTCAAGTCTAAACATTCTCGGGTGAGCTGCATAAGCTCTGCTGTAGGAAATACAACTCTGACTGTAACTAACATATTCTGTGGCTGAAGAACTGGTGAGATGAGCACTCTGCTGCTTCCAGTTTAGTTTACAAAGTTTACAAAGAACTGAAAAGATTCTTGTTGTTCTCACAACTCTTAATATTTCTGACTAAGAGCCTGGTCTGCAAAACTACACAGGCATTCAGGTCCTTCCAATTTTATTAATTATTAAAAAGTAAAGTATCTTTGCCAATCTGGACTTCACTGGTTTTAAGAGCATGTCCATGTCCCCTCTTTCAACAGGATTTACAGGTGCAGCACGAAATTTCCCTATCAGCAGCAGGTATCTTACTGTGAGCAGATGTTATGTTTTGTAACTGCACAGTGACCAGGTAGAAATTCAGGTATCACCAGATTAGATGATTCCACAGATACTGCGGAAAGGAAAATTAATTACTTGTCCTTGATGGTCAAGACAGATAAAATAGGAGTAATCCAACCACATCTGACAAAGCTAAACCTTATAAATGTCAATTAGTCTCTACAAGTACACTTATAGTGAGGAACTACTTGAACTACTTGAGGCTATTTAGTTGTGGCACCAGAAGTGCTCCCCAGCTCCAGGAGCTCAGCACAGCATGCCCAGCACCACTGCTACCACTACTAATCCTTTCCAAAAGAGTACTACACATCAGGAAAAGAAAGAAGTATTTTATGTAAAGGTTTTAGGAGGAAGATGTTCTAAAAACAAATGAAGTCAAGCAAAATAAACATGCCCCAGATGAGATCACAGAGATAGGAAAATTTCCTGGTTTGAACTGGATTTTAGACAAAGAGGGAATATTGTGCTGAATGTTAGAGAGCAAGCAGGAGCAGGGATGCAAAAAAAACGTCTGCCCATCAGTTAGGAGACAAAATTTCTAGGGATTCTGAAGGAAGTTTCCAGACAAAAACTACTGGACCGTATAATAGTCTCTAAGGGAAGTGATAGCAAACCTGATTCTTGCTGCACTTCAAAACAACCAGAGAAAGCCCTCAGAGAACATTCCTAAGGGAACAATCTGACACTTGAAGGGCAGTGAAATTCATGATCTAACTGTATTTTCTATCTTTAACTTCTGGTAAGAAATCTTCAAGTTTAATTTTTCATTTAACAGCAAACTGGAAGTACATACTGCTCAGTGTTTCTCCTTTTAGGCTCTCTATTCACTGGTCAGATATGGTCACAGACATGGATTTAAAATCTGCTTGTGTATCTTTAGAGTCACCTTAGTGGGATTTAGGTGTAGAGATACAACAGGTATTGTCAGAGGACAAGTCTAGAGAGATAGACAACTTGGTGGTACGTGATTTTGTCCTTTTCACTCATTTTTATTCCTGTAGGCATTTGGTCAAAGGTTACTGGCACAGCTTCACAGGTAAAGCTCTTTGAAAGAGCTAAACCACAGAATTGCCTATCTGTCACTTGGCAGCAAAAGGCAACATCTGTAGCTGCTTAAATAAATGAACACCCTGAACTGGAACCCTGGTCCAGGGCTGCTGTTTAACTTGGGATTACAATGCAAAACAGGACATGGTGCCCAGGCCACCCACTCACTGCAGCCAGACATGACCCAATCTGCCTGTTCAGCACTTCTGGACCAGGTATGGCTGTAAGATCAGCTGCCATAGCCCAGCAGGCTCTGCACCAGCACAGCTCGCCTGGATCGAGCTTGACAAGCATAATTAAACAACTTGATTTGCGGCTCCATGTTACAAGCTGACTACTGCTGTCCTATTTAGTCTGCACTGCTTTGAAGAAAATGCTTAGTAATTTTTGATTAAGGAAATTCAGAGGCAGCAGAAGGTTATCACACCTGGTTAAAGCCTTGATGATTTAGCACCAACTTACAGAAACAGAGTCCTGGTTTGAGACAAACTGGGAGCAACGTCCGAAATGAACATCCTCTGTCACCCCAAGACAAACAGTGAGGTAGAATTTGGTAACTGTTGGGGTATTATTGCTCTTACCCTTATTTAAAATTATAAGCAACCACAACACATTCAAATTTGTATCTAAATGACAGTATCTATGGGCAAATACAGCATCCTCATCATTCTGAGCGCCCAGATTAACCTAAGCTCACAAAAAGGAGAATGTGCATGTAAATCATCCTTACTGATTAACTTATCCTTAATGCTTGGCAGTGCTGGGTTAATGATCAAACCTGATTATCTTAGAGGTCTTTCTTCAACCTCAACAACTCTATGATTACAGATCTTTGTACAACCCTCTGGAGACCTCCCAACTGAATTCTGTGCAGGCTTGGACCCACTTTTTTTCCCCAAGATTATAGAGCCATGTTGTAAGGAGACTTTGAGTCTTCTTAGGCCACACAATTCTCACCTTCTTGAGATCCTCTTTGGAGAACTTCTCATAAGGATTTTGTTCCAAGTAAGCCATATGCTCTGCATTGTTGCTTCCAAATCCTGGGCCTTTCCCTTTCTTACCAGTAAACTGTTCTCCAAATGGATGGTGTAAAAGATCAAAATGAAGCATAGTGATCATCTCTTTCTTTATGAGTTCTTCACTTTTCTGCAAGTCTGTTAGAGGTGGTTCCACATTTAAGGGTCTCAGTATTGTTTCATTAACCTGCCCAGGAATAAAACAAATTTGTAAATATCATATACCAAAGATCACATTAAATTCATATATCTCCACTCAAGTACGAATTCTATGTATGAGCTAAACCCCGCAGAGCAGGTGCCAAAATCCCTTGTGGTGTGCCATTTGTGCAGATGAAATATCTCATGACAGCTTTGCTGGGGAAGTGTCCTGTAAATCAGCATAGTCAAACAAAGATCTCACTCTCTCATGATCTCCTTAGATTCTATTTCCTCCTAGAATTGTTAAAGCCTTTATTTTTTACTTTTGTTCTTTAACAGTAAATTTTGTTTCCACTTACTTCTGATGGTCGTGGTAGATTCTTCTGCACAGCTTTGTGCATTCTCTTCAGTTCTTTGGCACGCTCCGCTTCTCGGAGAGCCTAAACAAACAAGCCAAGTGTTACTCCAGCCACTGTAACACAATGAGATGCTGCCTAGGAATGTATGTGATATAAAACCTAATTGATTATTGCAGTAAAGATTCCTTCCAGTATAAAGACTTCATGCTACTAAGCCAGAGCTAAATAATGTGATGACAACATTATTTACTGCCTCTAAAGTGAATGGGAAGAGCACAGCAGACTAGGAGAAGAGAGATCTTCGAAAGTCATTTCCAGGCATCAAATTCTCCTTCAGTCTCAATTCCAGCTTTCATTCTTTACACATTTCTCCACATGTGACAACTGCTCTAACTCTTCAGATATCAAATCCACCAGGGAAAGGAAGACTCCTAAATTAGCAGCCAGGATTCTATTTGTCATCTTCAATGACTTAAAGTACATATATCACTAAAACAATACTTGTGAAAGTGTAAAAACATGAGCGTTCTCTATACAATACTGCTTTTAAGCAATAAATAACATGAAAAGCCAGTATTGTCAGGAACTTCAGGAACACTGACCAACGTCTTCCATGTTCTAATCCCAGCATGTCACATCTTCACTTGGAGGCAGGATGCTCTTTTCTTGTATGATGGTACAACTCAAATTCTTTCCTCTATTCTAAACACATACCGTACTTGTATTTATTCAGACTTTTTATTAGGGTATGTATGCACAAGACATACATGTACATGTATAGAACATGTTCCTCCCCAAATGGGACACACTAGGAATCAAATTCTGGGAAATGCTTATCCCATTTAAAGATAGCAAAGCATTGGATTTTTTAAATTATCTTTTTCACTTGTCAAAGCACAGCTATTGGCAAAAACTTCTCTGGACTCAAAAATCCCATTTGTTTTTATAAAAAACATTTATAATTATGTAAGGTATATAACAAAAAAGAGATTTGCAACACAAAACTTAGGATAAGCAATAAATAGAAAAGGGACTGCTGTTAGAAAGACCTAAATTGTCTCTGGTTACTGGCCAGTACAGCCATTTAACTGGCAGAATTTAGGCTTGTACTTTACCCAGCCTCCCTTGATTCTAAACCAAAACAAAACAACAGGGACCCATTCCCAACTTGGCTGTCTGGGTAATCCTCTGGTACCAGCCAAGAGTACCAATTCTCTGCATGGCAGGTTTTTATCTGTGTGCTACCAGCCTGCCTGAATTTGTATATGCCTGTCTAACCTTTCACAAACAGCAACTTTTAATCTTGAGAGAATAACCTGGAACTGAAAAAAAGCACAATTCGTACGTGCTTAAAATCACACAGGTGCCACTGTAGAAAAAAGCCTCTAATTAAATCTTTTATCTTCTGGGGGACAAAAGCAGGAGGTAGGACACAGACACTCTTAGGGACTTCATGGCAGAAAATGGTGATACATAAGATCAACAAATTAAAATGATTTAGAGAGAAAACTGATTTGGCCTCTGTGTGTGTATACTCTGATAGCAGCAAAGAAAGCGGGTACATTTTACTTTGTTATCCTGTAGAAGAAGCTGTACCACTTCCATTAAACAGGTGTGAAACTATGGGAACCATACAAGGAACGCATTTTATTTAAAAAAAAAGGCACCGTCCATATCTCACACACTGACCTGCTTGCGGGCTTCTATATCAGCAGCATCTTCTACAAAGGTTTCATCTACTTCATGTTCTTCAAGTTCTTTTTCTGCATTTTCAGGCAGAACAATCTCAAAGTCGTTCTTTGGAGCAGGGAGGGCCATGAGCCCCATGCGCAGGTGCTCCCGAGACTCCCTCTCCTGTGGGAAGAGCAGTGAGATGTGATGCTTCTGGATTCACACACTGAATGCAGGGCAATACCCTCAGTGCAACACAATCAACTCCATTCATCTACACTAACAGACAGGAACAACACAAGAATTATCCCCTGGCCACCTCAGTCTGCTGCAAAGCCAGAAAGCACCAGATCTGGAAACCAGTGGAGTCCACCAGGAATTTGAAGCCCCCGTTTCCCTTCTAGTAGCAGAAAGTCTTTTTTACTATAAAAAGGCTAATACAGAACCAAAGTGTAAGTACATCAAGTAAACCTTCTCCTTCAAGCTAAGAGGAGCTCTGGAATTTTGAAATTGAAGAGTTACTTTTGTGAGAACACACCAAACACTTGCAGTGGATATCCTTAGCTAGGCCAAAAAAAAAACCTGTCAGTAGCTCAGGTGGGAGACATTTAAAGCCACAGTCGAGGCTGCAGCATCAGCCGCATAAAAGGAGTTCCTAAGGTGCTACCTATTAGGTATATGTCCTTTTATACCCTGTTTTATTGGCAGGGTCCATCTGGCTGAATCTCCAAGAATGGAAACATCTGTTGCCAAAGGTGATGAAAGAGTCTGGATGGGACTCAGATTTCTGAGACATCTCAAACCCAAGTGCTCCTAAGGGCAAAAATTAAACTCCTTTAGCTCAGTGTTGTCAACACCACAGACTGATGAAAAGGTCCTGCAGGTAAATCAGGAAGCCAAGATGACAAGGGATTTGAGGACTGTGTAGGATTGCAAGAAAAATGAATCCTTGCTCAAGATGCATTTCCTGCTCAGCTTCAAAGATCGAAATAGAATGGAAACTTAACTATGTCTTGTCCTACAGTTTTAGAGTGTGTTTACTGAGCATACTGAAAACCATTCTAAGGGGCAAGATTTCTGTTCTTTTAAAGACAGATTGTATTTTATGGTGTGATGAGGACAGACCTGTTGGCAGGTGGAAGAAATAACATCTGGTTTTATTACAAAACAAAATTCTTTTCAGTAGATGAGAATTAAAACCCCTGAAAATTAGGAGAGCACTGATTTCCACTTCTTAAGCACTGCTTACCATTTGTTTTGCATAGGATGGGTCACTGTAATCTGCCATTCCCTCTTCCGGGTTGATGTTCAGTTTATCCCGCAGTGGAGTTCTCCCAGGAGTTGTGCCAAGTGCAGGTTTGGGAGTCAGTCCTCCTCGAGGAGTTAAGCCCTCTGATCCCTGAGAGGGTGTTCTAGTGAAGTGCAGTTAGTCATTAGTTTCTTACTAAAGAGCTCTACTTCAAAAAGTTTGAATACTGGGAAAAGTTACATAAACACAGTCTATACATTCAATCTAGAGTTTTTTCTTGGGAAGAAGTGAAACTGTAAAGTGCAATTACAAGAATCCTATAAACAAATTGTAAAGCCTGTCAAAGTGTAACCAAGGTCCTGTCAAGCTGCAATCTAACCACATCATCATTTTAACAGAAGCTTCAGGAACTCCAACAACACAAACTCCCACTGCTGCTTTTGAGAGAAGAGCTTATCCAGTCACCAGGCATTAATCTGGGATACAGTAATCAGGATTGAATTGCAAGCTCTGATTTCCCCACCACCTGGGCAAGTCATTCACTCCAAAATAATCTGGCTCAACAGCTGTCCCACCTTGCAATTAAGTGAATCATTCTGAAAATGCCTCCTTGCTTTCACTGACTATTCAAGAAGTAATTACATTACAATAATTATTTCTAAGCACCTATGGCTGGCAAGATGGATTACGTCTTAGATTTGGTGGGCCCCAGTTGCTTCTCCTCTAGACTGGAAAGGAATATTGTTCTCTATCCCAGTGATCACATGTGAGTCACTGTGAAGTGACTACTTCACAGATTTGATTAATTTTTCCCTCTGCTCAAGGATTTGGATTTTCCCACTGATAGAGTATTTCTGCAAGCAAGCCAAATTGATACACAGGTACCATAGTTACATGTACGAATCTGAACTTCAGAAACTAAAAAAACACCACGAACAAAAATCTCAAACAACAAAATCAGAGCATCTCTACTGTTTAAAATATAAAATAACCCAAATCAACAGCCAGATCACTCCAGGCCAAATTCTACATTCATTTTGCACCACACTGACTCCAACAGATCCTCAAAAAAAGCACGCATTGCTGGAGCTGCTCTCACAATTAAAAGAGCAGGACTTTTGCACACAGCTTCTAAACAAAATAAAGCTACTTTGCAACAGCTGCCATAAAGGTCCTTTTTATTCCATTCTCCACTTTTCCAACTCGCATGATACAAGTAAAATTAGAAACTAACTGGAAAAATCTGACACACAAAATGTACCAATTGTAACATATTTTAACTGTATGGTATTTGGCATTTGTGGGATATATATTTGTTCACTCTAAGAGTTAAACCAGCAATTCTGTACTATTTAGACTGGCATATAAGAAATATTTTATTTTGGATATATATGGCTTATAAAATATTTACTCCAGCTTTTCAAAAATTCAGTGTGGGTTTGGCTAAGGGACCTCCCACATCTTTGACTCCAAGGTAATACTTTGGAAAGGCCAGGATCCACATACAGAATGATACTCCAGCTTACTATTTATACTCCTGCATTACTCCAGAATAATTTATATTGCTCCAGACCACAGAAGGCCACATTTTGGATCAAAACTCCAGTGAGCCATACACTGTATGAATACAGATGAAGAGGACATGCCTGAGCTTTCTAAAGACACAGAGAACGAGGAATTTGTACAAGGGCTTGAAATAAAAGTGAGTTAAAATTTGTTTTGAAGCTCTAATCATGAGATACCATTTTACACATCAAAATCTGCTCTGTCCATCCACCCATCTCCAAACAGATACATGCCCACCCAGGCACCCATCAGAATACGAGTCTGTTTACCTGAAAGGTGTGGAAAGCACGGTATTTGGAGTCTGAACAACCTGTTTCTGTGGTGTTACCCCTGAAAAGTCACTTTCATGCAAGGGAGTATTAAGACCTCCTTTCAAGGGAGTATCCACATTTGTGAGAGCCATCAGATTCTGGGCCTCCTGTGTAACAGACAACACAAGCAGTGCTTCACCAAGACATTCACAGTCATGTTCAACAGATTCAGTAGCAGTAAGAACAGCTGAGAGTTATCTGAGTATCAGTTTGTGGAAAATGTTTAAAATTTCTTAGCTTTAACACCCATACACTGGTATTTATAAACCCTACTGTTCCACTAAAAGGAATTTCAATCTTCATTTCCAGTAAAATATGTTATCAACAGGCACTGCAAAAATGAGTGGGTTACTTACTGTTTCTTACTTCTTTCAGTTTGCCAGACTCCATAAATCTGCAAGATTTGTCAGTGACTGAACACCCAAGTAATCCTAAGAATCCTGATTTTAAGGGGAAGAGCACACTTGAACTCTGGAACCCGAATTCAGTGAAGTTTATCCAAACTGCACTTCAAAGAGAATATTCCAAAAGAGATGGTCACTATCCAGATTTTTGGTCCATGACTCAGCTGGGGCTTTTATGAATAGCCCCCTTATTTATTTAATTTCTCCTTATTGAAGTGAAGAACGAAGTCTCTCTTAAAATGAGCTAATTATACTAATGCAAATAGCAAATGTATTCCCAGAAGACCACTAATCCACCTAGAGAACTCTGTATATGCCTAATTTCGTGACATTTCTAATGTCAGAGTACGCCATTTGAAGGTGAGCCTGACCATTCCTGCAAACACTGCACAGACTTAGGTCATGATCTGCAGAGCCAGGAACTCTTTTCTCTGATCATGAGACTGCTGAAATAAAGCTCATTGTGAGCTCAGAGGGTTGGGTGGTTTTTTTTTGTTTTGGAGTGGAATTTTTGGGGTCTTGTCTTGTCCTACACATTAGCTGCACTGATTTAATCTACCCATTTCCACACACACAACAAAATACTACCCAACATTAGCAGTCTTTGGTAAAATCCAGGCAATCAGAAGTTGCAAAGGCACGTTTTGACTAACCTAAGTCTTAGGCCAATAAAGTGCTAGGGAAGTATTCTTGCATTGTTGCAGTTAATTACTACTTGTTAATTGAACTAGAAGACAGACAACATAAAATAAACTGTTTTAAGGAGATGAACTCATACATCTCCAACACTGAGAGACACCCAAAAGAAGGGGAAATGATACCAGACAGCAGGAGAATTGGTTAAAAACTTCACACAATACATGATAAAAGGAAAAAGAATCTGAATGTTTTGAAACAGAGGGACAATTGATCAAACAGAAACAGATCTGCTTCTGTGCCCTTCAGTGTGTCCTGAAGATTGGGATTGCATCAAATCCCAGTATTTCACATAATCTAAGGAGTGTTTCTCTGGTATTTACACCTTCTACTCAGTTGACCCCTGCTCCAAAACTTAAAACCCATTCTGTACATTTGTACTCTACCTGCAGGATCCTGTCCTGGGCTGCTGGAGTTTTGGGAGTCCTTAGTGCTATGCTGTTGTTGGTTACATTATATTCAGAGAGAAGAGTGCTGGAAGCTGAGTTTGTGATTCCAGATTCCTCAGCAGTCTGCCGTGCAATCTCACTTGCCTGGCCAACTTTCACAACTTCTTCCAGTTCTGTATCAGATATCTGTAAAGCACAGTAAGATCCAATACAACCACAAGATCCACTCAATGAAAGAGAAAGCACTGTTTGGTATTGGTCTTATAACATGTTTATTACCAATGAACACCTCACCTGAGGAGCTGGAAGCACCAGTTTACTCCTTTTCTTGGTAAATTCTGACACTCCGCTGGTCTGCAAAATAGCTGAGGGCAAGTCTGACTCTTTTTTCCGTTTCATGTGTTGCTTGTCCTTTTTGCGCTCTCTTCCTTCCCTTTCACTGTTATTATGGAAAACAGAATTAGTTCAGAACACACAGAGCAGCTACAGAGCAAAGCAAACACAACAAAAGGCTATACCCTTATCAAAAGCTGGATATGCTGAAATAAAACACTGCAGGAAGAGTGGAGAATCTTGTGGGTGATTAGATGTGATCAGCAGATCTTGCAGCAGAACCTACTACAGGGCACTGTAATGCTTTTAAGTTATGGAATTAGCCAACAAATTCAGTTTTTTAGGCTGTTTCAGCTGCAATCAACACTGGATCAAGAAAAGTACGTCAGGCCAAGAATTTCCCTTAGTACAAACAAGAGAATGCAAACAGTCCCTTTTTTTCCAACAGCTGCTAAGGGAAGATGAACATTTTCTTTTATGGGAAGTGGGAACCAGAATCTCTTCTCTTCTCTTTTAATAAAAATGGCATTTCCTTCAAACAGGAATGGAGGCAGTCAGTGAAAAAGTAAGCTTCAGTTTGAAGCTCCTGCCCAACCCTCTGAACAAAGGGCCATACAGAAAAATCAGTTAGAACCCAAGTTAATAAACCAAATTGTACATGGCATTGGACTGACTCGCTCAGTAATTAAAAGTAGTTTTGGCAGAAGTAGTGGGAAACGCAACTGTACAATTAAATGTGTACCCAACACTGGCATTTAACTTCTCAAATGCACTTTTGGGGATTTTTTGGGGGGATGGGGAGAAACTAAGCATTTAAGGACACCAACTTAAGAACAACTCCATCAAAAGTAATACTACAAGTAATAACTACTTCTAAAAGTAATCTTAATAGGATTATTACTTAAGAAAAGGACATTAAATGCAAAAGCATATGAACTACTAATAGAAAACAAACCTCAAAAAAATCAACATTTCAACTTAAAGAGCAAGAACATGCATGAGAAACTATTCTGATAGATAAAAGGTGAACTAGAGGAAAGTAAAAGGGTTATCATAGACAAAAAGGGAACTAGATCTTTTGGAAAGATAAAAACACAGAAAACTGAAAAGGCAGAGGCCACTTGCACTTGTATCTGTCCCACTGAAAATACATTTCCTACCCACATTATATTTCCAGGACTTAACACACATATATATGGGTTGCTTTTTTTTCAAATACACTGTTCCCTCCTTATTATAACACACACTTACGATCGTAATTCTCCATCCAGGTCTTGCTGACGTAGTCTCCTGAAATCTGCATCCAGGGACTGGTAATTTTCCTCTGATGTATCATAAAAACCAGGGGCAGGCTTCTTTTCAAATGGAATTTCTGCATTGTAATCCACACCTCTCTTCTTTTTTCTTTTCTTCTGGATCTCAATTCCAGCAGCGCGAAGTTCCCGTCTCTTCTGGAGAGCAGCAAGACGTCTGAAGAAAGAGCAACACCACATGATTTAAAGTGAGGAATACAGAAAAGCAGTTCCAGGATATGAAACCAAATGTAAGTTTACCGAGCTTCTTCCAGCTGCTTCTCCCTGGCTTTCCTCTTGGCCTTCTTTCCCTGTGTATTGGCCAGACGTGCTCGAGCCTCAGACAGCATTTCAAGCTCATCTACAATAGTACAGATAAACAGAGCTATGAACTTGCACTTAGAAGATGGGAGTAAGGAAAGAGGTGACATTAAGATCAGAAAACCATCTTTAAAAGCTGAGTCAATCACAGGCATTCTGTGACATCTGTAATCTCAACATTGTCCCAATGTATATACTGAATCATTGGCCAGATAAAATGAAGACTTTTGGAAAAAAGCCTCATGTGGAAAATAATTCAGTTAGTATCAACAGCAAATCAAAATTTTTACATAAAGAGGCAAACTGACCACCTTAATGGAAGTAAAACTTCATTTACATCTTTATCTGAGAGTCTTATCTTGAGAACTTGTTAATTGCATTTACTTCCAGAGCCGACAGCACTGTTTTTGTGAACCTGTGACTGTTCAAAGCCACAGCTGGTCCACCCACAGAATTTTAACAATGTTCATTTTTCAGTTTATAACATTGCTTTGTGCAAAGAAAGAATAAAAGAAGTCCAGCAGTCCTGTGCTTCAGCATGGATCCATCTGAGAGGTGCGAGCTGACGGAAAGTGAGGACGATACAGCACTAAGAATGCAAACAAGCAGAGCAGTTGTCAAAGCAAAGAACAGCCAGTCATGGTAACAGATGAAGATGGCAGATAAGGAGGCAAGAAACACAACAAGAAAAGGAAAACTGGAAAAGTATAACTGACTGGCCAGATACAGAAATAAGACAAAATCTGTAAGAAAATTAATGACAAGAGGGTGGTGGAAAGAAAGAAGAAAACCAAGGTCGCTGTGCAAACAGAAAAATCAAACAGATCAGATTTCTGTCAAAAATGGGAAACATACTCCTAACTCACCTTCATCCATGTCAATGGGATCTGGCCTGGCAGGTTTGGTTTCTGGATTTGGATCAATTTCTCCAGGTTTCAGTTTCCGAGGATCATCAGCAGTTTCTTCCTCATTGTCTCTCTGAGCAGCTTTGTCCCTAAAAACACATTTGTCACCTAAAAACCACCATGTCACCACCAGCTTTGTTTTCCCCCAGACTCATAATAACTATCCCTTAAATGTCTCCAAAGATTGATCATAAAGCAGTAACCTTGTACTCTGTACAATACATTACATTTGTTATACAATTCACAAGGGTGGTACAGTTCCATAATCTTAAACAAGACAAGAGAAAGAAACCAACACGGTATTACTTTACAACAATAAAATATTATATAAAATACACTACTGATACAGCTAGTAGTAAAGAAATCTCCTCAGGTAATCTTTAACAGTAAAAACAAGAATTCAAGCAGTGTGACAAAATAAAAAATCAAGTTTTCCACTATGTTTTTCTACTCAACCAATTGCACCAGAATTAAGAAAGCTCACAAGGGAAAATGGCACATTCCTCTTCTTCTCGTGGCCTAAATAAACTCTTTGTAACACAGAGAGATGGTATCGGCACATTCAGCCACTTCAGCATGTGTTTTATGTCTCTCTCTCTCACCCACCCACTCCGGCAGGTCAGCCAGTCCAAAAATGCCCAAACAGCCTAATAAAAGCATAAATCTTGACAGTCCCTTAGCCAGAATGACCAGGAGCAAGAAAAGATACACCTATCTGTACTCAAGCTGCTCTCCAGGTTCCAGCTTTTTTCAAACTAGACACAGTGACTGAAAACAATCCTTAAAGATTTGCTTACAAAAGGACTCAAGTCAACTTGAAACCACCCTAATTTAGCACCATGGGAGATGGGAATGACACATTGCTACAACAAACTCCAGGGATTTCCCTGGTATTCCTGGCTCGATTTTCCTCTAGGCAAGCAGAAACTCACAGCAGAAATTCATAGTGTTCCAAGCACTGTGCAGCAGTTCTCCCAATGATGGGGGCAATGGTTCTCCACTGGGTTGGCATCAGCTTGGCCAGGTGCAACAGCTTCTCCTCCTCCTCCCGAGACCACTCTGTCTTTTTGATGCTCGGGTCCAGCCACTCGTACCTGTAATAAGTGAAAAAATTAAGGATCCAAGTTACCCATTGATTCATCTTCAAGAATGCTTTTATGACACATGTATTTGAACTTTAAAATGTATTATTTATCCAGCAATTTTCATAGAGATACTGCCTCTTCTTCCTTTTCCCATCTCTATTCTGGCAAAGTACAGAGTCACAGAATTAATCCTGAAAAAGTAAAGTGAAAATTGCAACAATCAAAGATAGAGAAATGGTAGAGTTGTTTGGTCTGGAGTCTTCAATAATTATCTTACTACTCCTCAACTATGCCAGTACTGTTACCTCCACAAGAAGTATTCTACTAAATATGTGCAGTTCAGTACTCGAGAAATTGTTTGATTTTCAAATACATGCATACTGCATCAGCATTTGCATCAGTTTAAAGCTTCTATTTTTTGTAAAAAACTAAATTTCACAGAGCGATTTCTAAACATTTACTCTCAAGCCAAACTCCCACTACACGAAATTAGAAAATTATATATAAGACAGATTAATATCTTACAATTTTACTTCCTTGACAATACCCACACATTAAAAAATGTTTAAATAAAGGGAGAAACTAATGTATATAAGTGATCCTGCATTTGCTAACACTGCAGTCACTGGCAAACAGAACATCCGGCTACTTTTGTTCAACTACTTTCAAGCAGTAAGAACTCAAAATTTCCACAATAAAATAAAATAAAATCATCTTAAAACTGTTGTTGCTTTGAGGACATAAATTAGTCTGTGATAACACTTTTTCCTAAATTTCCACTAATTATGAACCTCATATTCCCAGGCACAGCACCTCTCACTTACCATCTGGCTTTGCACTGCTTTGCTGATTTCCTGTGCAATAATGAGGCAATACGAGACCACTGGTTTTTGCCATATTTCATAACAGCTGCTTTCAGGATTTCATCCTTTAAAAAAACATAAATAAATACCCTTATGGATCACAAAAACTTGCAAAACAGAAAGTCTGACCTCAAGCAAAGGAGAACATGATGAATTTCACAGGCTGACGCAGAGGAAACAGCACAGAACTACTGCTACTTCTTTTCCATTTTATTCTCAAGATGAATGAGGATTTGTATTTCAAAGGTGAATGAAATCAATAAAGATTAAACTCAAAAGACACATGATTATTGTTCCAAACTTCATATATCCAACATAACTTCCCAAATTACTACTTTCAATGCTCTCTAATGCACTAGTGTTTAAAGGCTCTGTAAGTCTCCCTTGAAGGACAGCAATAAAGAGGTAGAGAAGTGTTTGTTTGGTAATGACATCACAATTGGAAAAAAAAATTAGAATTGGCAGATACCTCCGGCTGCCTTGTTTAAATAATACCATAAAATTATCTTTTTTTCATATTTTAATGCAATTAGAATAAAAATGCAATGAGTTCAGCTTGGGAGCCAGGTTGTTCACATACAACAAAGTGTGCACCGAGATTTGATCAAAAGCCAGAAGTCTTATCAATTGTCTGTCAATCCATCGATCCCTCTCTCCCTTCCTCCCAGATGGGCTCATTATTTCTGGTTTATTCAGAGGAAGTGGTAGTTTAAATGCATTTAAGCTATTCTTGCAGCCCTGTCAACCACAGACGTCCCTCTCCTGCACCCAGTGAGTGTTCAATGAGTCTGATACTGTCTCACATAGACACCACTCAGAGTACAGCAGCTTTAACTGTGGGCTCATGACCAGCTCTGGCTTGAGCTGCTACAGGCAACAATTGATGTAATTACTGTTCTGAAATAAATAATAAAACCTCCCTTGTGTGTTTTTTTAACTTACTTGGTGCTCTGTGGCACACAGGAGCTGTACCGGTGACATTAACAGGCTTTTTTTGCAAATAACTGGTCATTTTATGAATGACCTGATATCACCTGATTCCACCTTCTCTGTTTTTAATCCTCTATGTATGATCAAAATGTTAATTAAAAGTAACCCAACACCTATTTTATCTCTGGTACACAAAAACTGGTGGACCAGTGACCTATTTGGGCACTGGAACAGGCTCCCCAGGGCAGTGGCCACAGCCCCAAGTCTGCCAGAGTTCAAGCAGCATTTGGACAACGCTCTCAGGCACAGGGTGGGATTCTTGGGGGTGTTCTGTGCAGGACCAGGAGTTGGACTTGATGATTCCTGTGGGCCCCTTCCCACCCAGGATATTCTGTGATTCCATTTAATGCACTGCTCTTTCTCTTTAACAGTCACCAAAATTTATCAATTATGGGAGACCCTGAGAATGAGGTAAAGACAATGTGAGTTTTCCTGTCCTCTGCTGACCCCAAATCTAGCTGCTTCCTGGCACATCACTGATATATCACAAGTGCTTAAGACCACACAGAGCACATTTTATCTTCTATTACTTTTTCCTCACCGCTTCCTGGAACTATGTACATGCCTGGTGTTCACAGTATGCAGTGACACATTTTCGGATTTTACAGTGCCAGGTACATCCTTTTGCGTTAAACATGTATCTAATAAAACTGACATCCTTGATTTCTCAGGTTATTTTCTTTTTCATGACCACTTGTGGTTCTGAAAGCTTGTGACAGCAAAATTGGAGGGGACTGCTCTTTTGTGGAACAACAATTTCTGTGTACAGAACTCTTGGGGCTGCAGGTGAAGAGCCCACATCCATGGACAGGACAAGAGGAAAGAGACTGAAGTGGCACCAGAGGAGGTTTAGATTAGTTATCAGGAAATTTTTTTCACGTAAAAAGTTGTAAAGCATTGGTACAGGCTGCCCAGGGCAGTAGTTGAGTCACCATTCCTGGAAGTGTTAAAAAAACCACGTGAATATGGCACTTAAGGACATGGTTAAATGGTGAACATGGTGGTGGTGCTGGGCTGATGGCTGGACACTTAGTGATCTTAACTCTTTTCCAATCCTAAAAATTCTGTGACTCTGCCATTTCTACATTTGGAAACATATTCAAGTGCGAGAGACTCCTGCTGCCACATTCCCCTAGAGCGTAAGAAACCTGCCTATGCAGTACAAGTCACACTCCAGCCTGTGGGAGGGACATCTCCTAGCACAGCACAGCCCATGCTTCCACTCCAGGGGCAGTGGGGACGGCTTCTCCGGGGCAGAAGGACAAGACATACACGGCTGAGCTTCCCAACCTGCAGCCTGAGGGAAAAGCAACACCGTGACCTTTGCCCACTGACGCAGCAGGAAGAAGGAAGGCACACGCTGCTGGGGGATCACAGAATCACTTAGGTGGGAAAAGGCCTCTTAAATCATTGAGTTTAACCTATGTCTGATCACCACCATGTCAATGAGACCTTGGCACTCCGTGCCACGTCCAGTCTTTCCTTAAACACCTCCAGGGATGGTGACTCCATCACCTCCTTGGGCAGCCCATTCCAAATACTTAGTCACCCTTTTCTGTGAAAAAATTCTACCTAATGTCCAATTTAAACCTCTCCCGGCACAGTTAGAGGCTATGTCCTCTTGTCCTGTCGCCTGCTGCCTGGGAGCAGAGCCTAACCCCCACCTGGCTGCACCCTCCTGTCTNCTCAAACCCCGCCGAGTCCTACCTCGGTGTTCCGCCACACGCCACCTTTAATCATAATCCGCGGCATCTTGGCGGCAACGGGAGGGGAGGTCGAACCCCTCGAGCGAAAGAGTGGAAAGGGGACGGAAGCGCCGCTCGCCTCAGCAGGGCCGGCCGAGACCGCGCACTGTCGCCCTCAGCGGCGACGGGTGCCGAGAGCGAGGGAAGCGGGGCCGGCTGCTCTGGCAGAAAAGCGGGAAGCGGGTCCGGCAGCTNGCGAGCCTCCTTTTCTTCAGGCGGAGCGCCCCCAGCTCCATCAGCCGCTCCTCATCAGACTTGTGCTCCAGACCCTTCCCCAGCTGCGCTGCCCTTCCCTGCCCTCGCTCCTGCAGACCCCAACCAGTCTGGATGTCCCGGCACAGGGGCTCCAGCAGACCCGAACCTGCCCCAGACTACCCCAAAACCTGAACCCCCGGCG
>VZRQ01001128.1:1048408-1059697 GCA_013397975.1 Machaerirhynchus nigripectus
CCCGCCGAGTCCTACCTCGGTGTTCCGCCACACGCCACCTTTAATCATAATCCGCGGCATCTTGGCGGCAACGGGAGGGGAGGTCGAACCCCGCGAGCGAAAGAGTGGAAAGGGGACGGAAGCGCCGCTCGCCTCAGCAGGGCCGGCCGAGACCGCGCACTGTCGCCCTCAGCGGCGACGGGTGCCGAGAGCGAGGGAAGCGGGGCCGGCTGCTCTGGCAGAAAAGCGGGAAGCGGGTCCGGCAGCTTTCCCAGGGAAGCGGGACCGGCGGCTTTTCCAAGGGAAGTGAGGCCGCCGCTCCTCCAAGAAAGCGGGTCCGGCCGCTCCGCGCATGCGCAGTCCCCGGCGCGTCTTGAGGCGGCGCTCCGCGCTCGCGCCACCTACCGGCCGGAGGAGCGCACGGCGGAGCTCGGCCGGCGCCGAACGGAGGAACTGGGCTTCTATTAAACGCCTTCAAATTTCCCCAAGGGACGCAAATAAAGGAGGAAAGGGACAGCGGAAGGAAATCACATCTCCCCAGTGTTACGTTTAGAGGGTATTTTGTTAATTTCAGGAAAAAAATCCGTGCGTTTATGTACGGAATAAGTTCTTGGCTTTGAGGGTGCTTGAGGACCTGGCGCAGGTTGCCCAGAAAAGCTGTGGCTGCCCCTGGATCCCTGGAAGTGTCCAAGGCCAGGTTGGACAGGCCCTGGAGTAGCCTGGGATAGTGGAAGGTTTCCCTGCCCATAGCAGGGGGTGGAACAAGGTAATCTTTCAGGTCCCAATGCAAAACCATTCTATGATTCTACAAGAGAGCAACATTCATAGTGCATTTGCATATTCCCACTCACACACACATTAAAGGAGTGTGTACCAGGTACATACCTGAATTTGGGAAATTTTCACAGCTAAGTACTCATGTCAGATGTCTTTGCCCCTTCTTAAAGGATGAAGGGTTAAATATCACTGAGTGGGGATATCAGCCCAGGATCCATCATTGTCATTCAGCTGTGGTCCCCCAGGTATATCCAACCTGGAAATTGTGTGGCTCGGAGTGGCCCCACTCAGAGGCACGTGCTGGTCTCAGCCCACTGCAGTCTGGAGAGCTCAGAGGGTCTAAGTACCACTGCTCAGAGAGTCACAATGGACTTGGCTTTGCTCATAGCGATTTTCCACCTTGGCTGCAATTCAGGTCCGTAACTTTCTTTGAAAGTTCAAAAACGTTGTTCCAGCTGGGTCGTTATTCAGGTAAGAAATTAAGTTCCCAAGGTTGTTAAAATCCAGGGCTCCCTTAGCCAGCACTAGTTCCTGGGAGCAAACTGTTTCTGATAAGCTCAAGATGAGCTCAGCCCAGCTCATCAAGGCCAAGGTCTAATGAGCATTCTCACACAGTGTTCCCCAAATAGGAGGATGCACTACCACACCATACCGGTCTGACTCACTACTATTCATTTACATCACCTCCTGTTTAACTTTTATTCACTTATTTAGCAGATGCACAGCAGGTACACTGCCAGCCTTTTTCTCAATTTGTTTGTCTCATTACATTTCCCTGTTTTGTCCAAATTCACTATATGTTCATGAAGAAAATTATGCAAACTTTTTTGGTTTAAATAGGAAACTTCATGATTACGATTCAGGAAAGGCTTTGATTTTTGTTTAAAGTATCCAGAAATAAAAAATATTTCAGTTTAACTACCAGAAAAAAATACCAACAATAGCCCATGTCTTATTTGAAATTGAATATGCCTCTGCCTTTAAATTTCACTGATTTAGTAGACTGAGAATACCTTTGAAATTCCCAAAGTCCAGTGCAGTGCATAAGAACAGAGAGCAACGTCAGGAGTCATTAAGCTGTTTCTTTTTATTAGAGGCAGTGACCAGGAATAACTATTTTTACAAAATCATCAAGCTGGAACTGAAAATACCTTCTTGTTCTTACTTACAACTTGAAGAAACTTATATTTACAAACTCTTTCAAAAATTTACTACAGTTTATTTCTCCCCCTAAACCAGGCTCCCTTCATCATCATTGTACACCATATTTCTAAACAACTGTTCTCTATCAGATTTAGCCTTACTAGTCTCACCTGATAGAGAGGCTTACAATTCCTTCATCATTTTTGTTTCCTTTGTACTTGTTCTTTTAAAACAAAATCATCAGAATTGTACAGTAACGCAGGTAAAAACTCCTCCAAGCTTGAGTAACCATTAATATTTACCAGAAATGCTTTTCTTTCTTCATACAGGGTAACATTCTTCTTTCTCACAACTGGATCAGGTGGCTTTAAGATCTGAATCGCTCATCTGTAACCACCATAGCTCAGCCACAGATATTTACTTGTCTGACTTCACTGAAGCTGCGAAGAACTGGATCACTTTAATATCTTTGGTGATCTGGCCTTAAATACATGCATCTAGCCATGAGTTTCAATCCATTCTTGGAAAATTGTGTTCCAAAAGGCAGAATGGCTGCAGGAGTTCTGGAAGACAAGCCTCTGCCCAGGCAGGGCCACCCAGAGCTGGTTGTCCAGGATCACATCCAGATGGCTTTTACATATCCCCAAAGAGGGGCACTTCCCTCCCCCTCTGGGCAGCCCTTCCCAGCCTGTCTCCGACGTTACCAGAAAGCCTCTACAAGACATTATCTGTGTTTCTACAAAAAGGCACACATCCAGGAGCAGAAAAAAAAGCAGAGTTCCACATTTACATTCTTGAAATTAAACCACAGCTGTGTTCTGCTCCATGGACTGAGCTGGAGCACTGGGACAGCTTGCACCAGCCCTTTGCTGTTGTCTTTCCTCGCACAAGGGGATAACACACTTATCAAAAACCACTTAAAACACTCCAGAGTTCCGAGCACTGCGTAACTGCAAAACAAACAAATATTTGTCTAGATTTCAGTATTAGTTGGAAGCATCCATCTGGGTGCACCATACCCTGCACCAACTGCTGCATAGTATGATGGTTCTTACAATGGTATTTTAGACTAACAGTAAAGTTATTAAACAGAACAAATTTAACAGTTTCAGATACTGCTAAGATTTTCAATGTAACTAAATAGCATTCACAATTACGAGCAATTTCTGCTCGTAATAACAGAAGTTACTTGAAAAGGGTATCATTTATTTTAACAAACAACACAGTAACTACCAACCTGAGAAAAGGTAAGGCATTTCATACTAGTTTAACGTTGGACATTCACATAAAAATGAAGATTTAAAGATTCTCAGTATCATAAAATATGTTTTGGGACATTACTAATTCTGTCAGACTACTCAAAAAATTATCAAAACTACAGACAAGGTAACGGGTTAATAAACATCTTATACATACAGACATATAGAAAACATTTTCATGTCAGTTACCCAGTGATGACATGCATATTTTGTTTCTGCAATTTTTTTCTCTTGCAAGTATTGCAAAAGCACCTGGGAATAAAGGAGGCAACTTTCAGCAGATGGGAGGTAGCATTAAGCCTCCAGATACACTGATAATTTTTATATGAAAAGTTATTACTATTAAATATAACATGCCCTTCCTTCCCTCCCTTTAAACATTCTTTCAATTAGAAAAGAGATATTTTCTTATTAAATTTTTACAAGAAAATAAGTGGTGCGGAATAACTGTTTAAACACAGATGAGCACTGGCCAAATCCTAACTGACCTCTATTGAAGCAGTTACTCAGGAATGAAACAGTGTCTCCAAGATCTTCAGCACAGCCTGTGCTAAAACTGATGTTCTTAGTTGCAGAACACCTGCAGCAAACCAGTACCCCAAATTTCACTCTCAAGACCAAAATGCTGGATGCATCCATTACCAGCCATCGTTCTGGGCACAGCAAAGGAATGTAAAGCCATGGAGAACTTCAGGATATGCAAACCTCTCCAGAACCAAGCGCCAACTTCCAATTCTCAGCCTCACATTCCAAGCTTGTGCTGCTGCTTATGCTTCTCCAGCAGTTTTTTGGTGGGCAGCACCACATTACACTTTGCACACTTGTACTTCTTTTTGTGCGTTTTTATGTGCTTTTGGAAAGCATGTTTATCGACCGTGGAATATCTGCACCTCCTGCAGCGCAGCTTGAGGTGAGTCAACAAGTGGCGCTTGAGGTGGCTGGAGGTGCGGAAAGCCAGGGAGCACTGCCCGCACTGGAACGGCTTCTCTCCCGTGTGGATCCTCAGGTGGAGCTTCAGGTTCCCGTTGTGGACCGTGCAATAGCCGCACTCCTCACACTTGTACGTCTTGACAGGCACCTCCTTGTGCTCGTAGAGGCAGCCAGGAGAGGAGCTTCCCTCCCTGGTGTGTGAAGCCAGATGCTGTTTCAAGGATAGCCATTTGCTGGTTGAGTAGTCACAGCTCGTGCACTTGAAATGCCCCATGTTCAAATGAGTGAGTCTGTGCCTTTTCAGGTGACTGGAAGTACGGAACAACTTCTGACAAATGGTGCAGCTGTAGGGCTTCTCACCTGTGTGAGTTCTGATGTGGAGTTCCAGGTTGCTTAAAATGCCAGTAGCATAGTTGCACTCCGCACACTGATAGAACGGTGGCTGACTTTGTGCTCGCACATCATTTGCTGTGCCACTCTGCACACCTCGCTGAACTCCACAGACTTCTGAACCAAGCGAGGAGCTGTTTGAGCCTCTGCAGGAATCAAAATTGCTTTCTGGATAGGTGACTCCATGGATTTCACGATGCAATTCAAGATTCTCTAAATACCTCTCTACAAAGAGGCAACTTCCAAACTCCTGTCCATTTTTCACATGAAGAAGGCTGTGTTTCTGCAAATGGTTTGAAGTTTTAAATGCCTCACTGCACTGATTACACACAAATGGTCTTTCATCTGTATGTAACTTTAGGTGCAGCCTGAAGTTGTTAGGAACAGCAGTAGCATAACTGCAGTGCTGGCACCTGTATGTTTGGAACGTATTCAGATTGGAAGGACACTTATCCTCCAAGTTTTCCACAAAGTTATGATATGAAGCATCATCTTGCACTTGTGAATGAGAGGCCTCTGATTTGAAGAAAGGCTCCTCTTTGTAAGTGCCAGCATCCATTTGGTAAGAAGTCTGAGGAACTTCTGATCTACTCCCAGTAACAGCTAGGCTGTTGCTTCCATGGCTGTTTTCAAGGAATTTCTTTCCAGGGCATATTTTCTTATTGTCCCACACATCGCCTGCTTGCTCAAACTCTACTTCTGAAGCCAGCATTCCCCCACCCAGACAATCATTTTCTCTACCAAAAAGAGAGTGAGAAACATGGTCCTGAGAATTACCATCAGCTTTGCATATTTTGCTTTTACAGTACTTATTGCTCTGACTTGTATAACCATTAGCCTTTAACTGTTCATGAAATTTCTTGTGAAAGCTGAGATGTCCCTTATTGTAGAACACCAGGTTACATTCATCACATATGTAATTCTTTAGAGGTCTTTCAGTTTTCTTTCTCCCACTCAGGCAATTGGGTTGCTGTCCTTGGCATGTTTCTGTCCCTGCATGTATCCTCCTGTGTCTCTCCAACCCTGAGGTGCTGGTGAATGCTGCCTGGCAGAACTCACAGGAATATGGTTTATCCCCTGTGTGGACGTGGCTGTGCCTCACCATGCTTGCAAAATACAATGAAAGAAAGGTGCAGAACCTGCACTGGTAGAGCTTATAGCCAGCATGCCAGTACATGTGATTTAACAGGTAGGATAAGCTGCTGCAGGAGTAATCACACTGAGGGCACTGGTAAGGTGGTCTCTCCTTGTGTCCCTTCATGTGATGAATAAAACTCCTAGGATTTGATGAAGCAAAGAAACAAATTCTGCAGGAAAAGCTAACTGGCACATCCACACGTGTAAAATCCCTTTCAATTTTAATGAAAAATTGCTTGTATTTACTTTCTTTTTTCTTGGTCTCAGATTCTCCTTCTTCAGACCCTTTCTGCCTCCCTTTTCTTGCATTTATTCTATTTTTTCTTGCCTTTTGCAACCTAGCAATCTTCTTATGAAATTTAAGGTGATTCTTAAGATTGAAAGAAAAGAAAAAAGTTCTTTTACAAAAGCAGCATTTATGTATTTTCTTATCCTTATGAGCTGAATAAATATGTTTCTTCAGGTGTGCATTGCATTTATATACAGAACTACAGAACCTGCACTTGAAACTCCATCTTTCATTCTCCTTTGTACAAGAAGATGTTTTAGGAAGAGGTGTGATGGTCACACTATCATTCAGCCATGTTAAACCTTCTTGCTGGCTCTGGAACTCTTTTGGGCTTGCTTGAGAAGAAACAACTTTTTGCTGCTGGTATCTTTTCTTAGGGAATGGTGTTAACATCTTGTAAATATGCTCTCCAGTAGTATTTGATTCAGCAGAAGTGAAAACATTCATCTCAGGTTTCCCTACATCTTCTAGATGTTTTTTAAAAGTAGGAGAACATCCATTAAGAAATGGATCAGAACAATTATAGGTAAATTTCTCTTCTTCTTTCAAGCCATGTTCCAAAAGAGAACTCGGAGTTTTATCTTCAAATTTGCTTATTTTCCTGTTATCAATTTCATTATCTCCATTATTTGAAGAATCGGGATCTACAAGGAGATATAAAAAGCCACATTTCATACAATCACAAATATTCATGATTAATTCATAGTCCTAATCCCAAATTGCCTAATGACTTGCTTGCTCTTCATTACTTCTGCTTCTTATTTCCCTCTCTCCACCTTTTTCCCCTAATGCCTCTCTTCATGCTGCCCTCTGCCCCCAACATTTAAATGCTGTTCCTAGTTAGAAGCCTCCTTCCTTCCCACTGTCTAATTTCACTCAAGGGTCACAGAACAACATTGCATCCAGTTTTTAACAAAACAGCCTTATGCCAGAATTCCTATCAAAGTACTGGCACAAAATGCTCCATCCTCACAAACACAATGCTTTTTCTGCATTATTTTGGGAATATCTTCCTGATGAAAGGCCACCCTTTTGCTCATTGCAGGAGAATGAAAAAGTACCAACTTCTTGTAGTTTCACTACATTTCACAGGACTCTGTGAAAGAACTGAGCATACTCCAGGCAATATTTTCCTTCTGCTGCATTTATTAATCTAACTTGAAATGTTTACTCTAAAAGAAATTGGTTTCATAGTGTTTCTACACAATTTCTTATTTCAAAAACTCAAGATTTACCGTATTTCTTAAATGCTTGCACTAATCTTATTAATATATTACCTTCCACTTTAACAATTATCTCAAATTCCTTGTGGATTTCTGGTTGTTTCTGTGGAGTGCCATCAAAAAGAACACTTGCAACACTGACAGGTTCTTCTTCTTGTTTGGGTACCACTACCAACGTCCACGATCTGCTTGTCTCGGCAGTGTCAGCTCTGTCACTATCAGCAGAGGACAGGAGAGGAGGAATCTTCTGAAAGCCATCATTACCACCACAATCTTCTCCATCGATGTATTTGATTATCTCTGGAAGCTCTGTTTTGCAAGATGATGTAGATAACGTGCAATTTTGACCATATTTATCTGTGCCTGCATCACACCCATCACTTGAAGGTAATTTTGATGTGTTACACACACTCTCAGCAAAGCATTTATCCTCAGAGTATTTAATACAATTATCTCCACGTGAAACAGTCCTGTTCGCATCCCAATTGCCTACACTGCTACTGTCGTTCGAATGTTCCACTTCATTTTTTAGGCAAAGGCTGTTGCTTAATTTAAACTCCTGCTTCACCTCGGGAATGGACACTTCCTGGTCCTTATCATCATCCTGAAGAAAATCTTCATCACTCAGTACAAAGATAGTGATTGGCAGCACAGTCTCAAACACCTCCGGCTCTGCGAGCAGAAACACACACAAATTACCGCAATTCCCCCAAAAAAACCCCTAAGGCACCGCGCCCACCATAATCCACACAGACCCCCAGTGCGCATGCGCACGCCCCGGCGGGCCCCGCAGGCTCGCAGCCTTCCCGCGGTCACTCGGGCACCGCCGCTCGCACGGGAGCCGCGCTGGGTCCCCGCCGAGGACAGCAGGCACTTACCGCTGTCTGCGGCCGGCTGCGGGATTCCCTCCCCGGCCGGCTGCGGGATTCCCTCCCCGGCCGGCTGCGGCGCTCCCAGCTCCGCCGGCATCTCCCGACCCGTCCGTCCCCGCGCGGGACTTGAACTACCGGCCCTGTGCGCCTGCGCATCGGGCGGGGGCGGTGTCTCTGGCCCCTCCTGACGTGGGGGAGAGGCGGGCGGCGGGGCCTCAGGAGTGTGTGGGGCGGGCTTCGTGCTCTGCGCTTTCACATATGGCTTAAAACTCAAGTTTTAAACTTGCTTTGAAGTGGTTTAAAAACTCTGTTTATCACCCGGCTGGGCTAGGGTGTCCCCAGTCCTGGGCGGAATTGTTCGAATGCTCTGCGAAACCTATTCCCTGTTGAAGCAATTTTGATTGGTTGTTAATTCTTTTCCTGTAAAATTAGATCTCAGCTAATACCGATCAGACTCTCAAGATCGGAATTGTGCCAGCAATAAATCCCTCCCTCGCTGGGGACAGATAGAATCACAGAATAATCTCAGGAAGAAGTCACAAAATTTATGGAAACACAAAACGGCACCACTGGTTTAATCCTTCTCTCCTCCTTGGCTCTTCAGGCTGAAAGTGGAAAATACGTGAACCTGCGCGCATACACATTTACATGTGTAGAGATGTAGGTCTTTATATCCATACATAAGTTTATATGCATGCATGGTGTCCCTCCCCATGGCAGGGTGGTTGGAATGAGATAGTGTTTAAGGTCCCTTTCAACAAAAACCATTCTGTGATTCTGTGAGTTGGGGCTGGAAGGGATCTTTGGGGACCATCCAGCCCGATCCCCCTGCCGAGGCAGGATCACCTGGAGCAGCTGACACAGGGACACATCCCAGTGGGTTTGAAATGTCTCCAGAGAGGGACAATCCACAAAATCCCTGGGCAGCCTGCTCCAGTGCTCTGCCACCATCAGTGTAAAGAAGTTCTTCCTCATGTTGAGGTGGAACTTGTTTTGTTTCATTTTTTGGCCACTGCTTCTCATCCTGTCGCTGGGCACCCCTGTAAAGAGCCTGGCACCATCCTCCTGGCACCCGTCTTGGAGACATTAATAGAGATTGTTGACATTCCCTCTGTCTTCTCTCCTCCAGACCAATTAGGCCTAGCTCCTGCAGTCTCTCCTCATAGGAGAGATGTGCCAGATGCCTTCATCATCCCTGTGGCCTCCACTGGACCTTCTCTAGTAGCTCCTTGTCCTGCTGCCCAGGGATCCTCCCCGCTCCCTGCACCCTGTTCCTGACAGTACTTTATTCCCTCCCACAGCTGTGATCCCACATCCTGCACTGCTAGAGGATTCCCAGTCCTCATTTTGCAGGCTCAGCACTCTGTAGTGGTGCCTTTAGCAGCGGGTGGAACGTTTAGCCACTCCAGTGAGAGGAATTTTCCCTATTCCGTCCTTTTCCCCCAATAAAAAGCAGGTAAGGAACCAATTATCTGCCTTGATTTCAGAGCCTTACACTTGTTGTACATGGAGCTGCACCCATTTGTAGAAACATTTGTTCAGTTTGTGAAATTTAGATGGCACCTTCTTATTTTCAAATAGACCTGAAACCTCAAGGCAGGAACATTTCCAAAATCCTCCTAACTGAGAGTATTACATTAGGCAAAGATGAGAGGAATATTGGCTTCTGTGTTTCAGCTCTCGGGGAGTTTGGGAATCTCTACAGAGTGAGAAGACTTGTTGGTACTCCAAGGTGAGTGAAACAGATGCTGGGGTGAGCAGGATGTCTTGCCTAGATTTTTTGCTTCCTGAGCAAGCCACAGCATGTGAAAAAAGAAAAGTAATTAAAAACTCTCCTCCTGGTAGAACCATCTGAGTCTCCCCCACAAGATGGCTCTGCAGCCACAGGCTCTGCAAGGGAAGAACCTGGAAGTACAGGTTATTTCTTTGTTTTGAAGCATTAACTTTAAAACCAACTTCTTTGAAAAATATCTCCTTCACTAGACCTGCAAAATTCTGTGAAAACTTTACAAAGATAATAACACCAAACCTTTTTCCTCAAAAGTGGCTCTTTCCACTTTTTCTTAAAGGAACAAACTCTAATTCTCAGCCTAGTACTTCATGATGCCATCATCCAGTGAATAAAGTGACCATGACAAGGCTGAGGAATAAATCTGGTGGGTCTGGGGAAGGCTGCATCTGTCCTTACAAGTCCATTGCACCAATTACCTCCTGCAAGTTCAGCTTGCAGTGGAGTCATCAGAACCTGCTTGCAACAGTGCTTGTGCTCACACTCCGGCATGAAAAAGGAGTTGTGGAAAGCTTCTTGTAAAGAATAGGACGGGGGGGAAATGGCTTTAAGATCAAAGAGGGTGGATTTAGAATGGGTATTAGGAAGAAATTCTTCCCTGTAAGGGTGGTGGGGCCCTGGCACAGGTTGCCCAGAGAAGCTGTGTCTGCCCCAATCCCTGGAAATGTTCCAGGCCAGGTTGGACGGGACTTGGAGCAACCTGGGATAGAGGAAGGTGTCCCTGCCCATGCCAGGGGATTGGAACAAGGTGATCCTTAAGGCTTCTTCCAACCCAAACCATTCTGGACTCTGTGAAATATTGGATACTATAATAAATTGAAGCAACCCCAAGAAATTGTGATTAATTGAAGCGTAGATTTTTGACATCTTTGTGGCCAGAATGGTACCACAGACTTACCGCTACTAACATAAGATATTGACCTAAGAGGTGTAACTTGAGAGCGTAGTCACCTTAGGCTGCTTCTAGAGCAAGTGGATTTCATCCTTGTGCCTTTAATGCTGTAGGTTGGAAGGGCCTGTGACAGTAATTTCATAAGGTCTTACATGAGTATCTTTCACTTTGCCAGCCACGGCACATAACAAATATTTCAGCTGGAAATATCTTAATTGAGCAAAAAGCCTGGAAGTCGAGGGATAATGTCACTTTTAGACCAGGGAGAGTCAGAGGATTGTTCCTGGGAAAATAATGTAAGTGCAGTTTTGGTCTGGCAATAAGAGCAAAAGTGGTAGCTGAATACAAATCCAGTTGGAAAAGCATAGAAAAGAGGCTGGATAACTTGTAAACAAAGTTATTAATCAATATCTAATGTAAAGAGGGAAGTATCTCCAGAAGGGTTGCTCAGCCCAATTTCAGCTGTATTAGGACTGTGAACTACAGGGATGGGAGATTTTTAACAGCGCAGATATTACAGTAACAAGTCAAGGCCTAGTAACTAAATGACTTTTTTTACTGTAAAACCTGCTGGGTTGTTTTTCTCTGTCTCACACAGCCATTGACTCT
>VZRQ01001128.1:1059737-1081348 GCA_013397975.1 Machaerirhynchus nigripectus
TTTTTTTTTGTCCCTTTTTGAAAACAGCTCCACTGAAGTCTGTTCCAGAGGGAAGAGAAGAAAACACATCAGTGAGGACAAAGCTGAGCAGCACTTAGGGGCAGAGCCTTCTCACACCAAACGCCCACGGAGAGATGCAGCTGAGGATTGAGAGTCACACAAAATCCCAGCACACTCTGCTTTCCTATACCTTCTGCCCCAAGCAGATCTCCTTGTCACTCAGTTCACCTTGAACTTGTGGAAACTGCAAGACTAGGAAAAAATTTCAGTCTTATGATTAGGGCACAGGAGCCAGGAAGTTTGATTTCCATTCCTGTTTTTTCTGCAGGTTTGTGAAAATCCCAATGGTTTGCGGAGTGTTTCAAGCTCTTTACATTGCTTTAAAAGAACAGAGCAGTGCTCCTACATGTTTTCAGCTCTCAGCATTGGAAGTAGAGTTTGATTTATTGCCATACACAGCATTTCCCTAAATTGGGAGACAAATATATCCAAGCTAGAACTTGGAAAACCTGGAAATACAGAGCCTTTTTTTCTGGAAAATTGAGCATGGTCCATTCTACTGATTTTGCTCTTTTTCTCTTCACAGAATCACGGAATAGTTTAAGATGGGAGGACCTTTTAAAGGTCACTGAATCCAACCCTGCTGCCATGGACAGGGACACTTTCCATTAGACCAGGTTGCTCCAAGCCTTGTCCAACCTGGCCTTGGACACTTCTAGGGATGGGGCAGTTCTCTCGTGCCTTTCTGATGTAAAAGACAGAGATTCTCTGCCAGCAAGGGCAGAGAACTTCTGAATCAAAAAGGATTGATTTTTTATAAAGCCACACTGATCTGAACAAAGTTAGCCCAAAACTGAATTATGGAGTTTGTTGCAGTTTGAGAGAGAAACGAATGTGGCAAAGGAAATTTCAGCTTGAAAGTTCCAGCATAGCAAGATCTGGTTGTGGAAAGTGTGAGGAAATCTTAATAGAGGGTGTTGGTGCCTCTGTCTTCTATAATAATTTGAAAACTGAACATTAAAATACTAACAGTAGCAGAGGGTAATGAGCCATTGCTTGCCAAAAATGATATTGTAGGAAAAGGTCAGCTCTTTGGAAAAGCAAGTGCCTGTGGATTGACAAGGTTAATCATAAAAGTAAGTGTATTGCTGCCAAATTGCCAGTTGCTGGGTAACCCACAGGTGAAGGGAAGTGGATTTGCTTAGTGGCAGGAATTTAATGATTCACCATCTGGGTGCAGTTTTCTTCAGTGGAGCGTGTAAGACTTTTATTTAGACACTGCAGTCTACCTGCTCCATTTGACCCACTAATCTCTCTCTAGACTCCACTGATAGTATTGGCTACAAACTTAATTCAGTTGTCTGAATATGGATAACAATAAAGAGTTCCCTTATTATTTTTGCTGTGTCCCTAATGGACTTAAAATAACTTAAAATAACACATCCACACCAAAATTATCTTTTATTATAAAATAAAATAGCATAATAAGTTTGTGGAAAAGCTGCTTCCTAGGCACAAGGTTTGGAGACCAACCTGAAAACATGATAAACATTTTTTTCTTTTTTTTTAATAGAGCAAGGCAAAGGTGCCTCACTAAAAACAGAGAATGTTCTATTTGCTTTTAACTGGATATTATTTGATTGCTTAGCTGGTTTTTCACATAGCTTTTGCATTAAATTCTTCCCTGTGAGGATGGTGCAGCCCTGGCACAGGTTGCCCAAAGAAGCCGTGGCTGCCCCATCCCTGGAAGTGTCCAGGGCCAGGTTGGACAGGGCTTGGAGCAACCTGGGATCGTGGAAGGTGTCCCTGCCCATGGCAGGGGCTGAAACGAGATAATCTTTAAGGTCTCTTCCAACACAAACCATTTATGACTCTATAATTTTAGGTGGCAGGGCTTTTCTGCTGGATGGAGGCTTTTTGTTGTGGTCTGGTCATGCCCTACTGTGAATTCCCATTACCCTCCCAAACTGGGTGATTAGGAACACCTTGCACTAGCTAGATTACTCTGGGTTGGATCCAGGCAAACTACAGTTCTCCTACACAATTTCCAGGTGCAGTTTAGGAGTTAGCATGGGCCAGGGCTAATTTCCCAGAACAGAAATAAACAGAAGGAATGAGCAGAGAAGAGTAATGTCCATACAAAATCAGATGAGAACCTCTGGCACCCGTGATGCCATCGAGAAAGATGTTTGCTATAATATGTAAGTAATATTTTGATTGTGGGTTTCAAAAGATTTCTTTAAAAATCCCCCCCAAATCTGAACTATATGCTGATCAGATGTAGTTTATGGAATTATAGTCAACCTGCTTACTTGTCTGCAGCTGTCAGGAGTGTTTCAACTACAAGCAAAATAGATGAATGGTCTTTCAGCTGATTTTCAACTTTGTTTTGTATTCTGCAGCTGCTTCTAAATCACAGCAAAAATCAACAATATTATTCATGCTGACAAGACTGAAAATGATGAAAAATTACGGGAAAGGAGAGGCCAAAGCTTTTTGTGTTTGCAACATTTTCCTCAGCTAAACATGTCAGGTCCCTCCTAGCCTGTTTTTGGGTTTTCCTTCCAGTGTAGATTATTACATCTTAAAATATTTTAGGTACTTTTTGCACTTTCAGCAAGTGCAAAACACTTGGTTTTTTCTGTAATTTTGCCTTGCATAATTGGCAGTTACACAGCATGTTGAAAGTGATTGAGACATTCACCAAGTGGTATGGATTTCTCGTTAGGGTAGGATCATTACTAGGGAGACTGAGCAATCTAAAGGCATTATATTTATATTTTTACTGTGAGGGTGGTGAGGCCCTGGCACAGGTTGCCCAGAGAAGCTGTGGCTGCCCCATCCCTGGAAGTGTTCAAGGCCAGGTTGGATGGGGCTTGGAGCAACCTGGTCTAGTGGAAGGTGTTCCTACCTTCAGGAAACTTATTCCTTGTCTGTTTTCATTCCTTATCTGTTTTTCCTTATAGAAGATTTAAAAACAGAAATCCCATTCTTGCCCCAAACAGGTCTGCATTCCCTGATAGATGATATGAATCCATACACCTCAGATATGTCTGTTAAGTTCACCAAGTGCTCTGAGATTTCAAAATACAGCTATTATGGAAATAGCCATTGTTATTCTTGTTTTTAATAGCTGCTGACAGTCAGGAATATTTTGAGATAAGTGCCAAGTTAGAAGCTGTGATTCTGAATAGAGTTTTTCAAATACTCCAGGGCTCTATTATGTTTGAGGTAATTTGTCTGGACTGTCATCCCAGAAACATCTGGTGGAAGGGGATCAGACTGGCACAACAAAGACTGGCAGTGGCACTCACATTTCCCCTTGTGGAGCCAGTTCATGGGTTTGGTTGTGCTAAAGATGTTGAACACTTTGCAGGGCTTTGCTGAATTTCCTTGAGCTGTCTGAAACTCAGCATTTCCATTTCATGGCAAATGTCAAAGTTTCGGTATGTTTTTATTCTCAGTGTGAACAAACCCACAAGTACAAAACCTCTCCTGCCCATTTAGAAAAGTGTTGCTTTAAACAAAGAATAAATATATGGAAAGAAACTTAAGTTCTTAAAATTAAATTATTAGTTCAAAGCTTATTTTGTTTGGTTTTCAGTCTTAGTATGAGGTGCTGGTGCATGTCTGAAGAAGGACAACAGAGCTGGGGAAGGGTCTGGAGCACAAGCCTGATGAGGAGCAGCTGAGGGAGCTGTGGGGGCTCAGCCTGGAGAGAGGGAGGCTCAGGGGGGACCTTCTGGCTCTGCACAACTCCCTGACAGGAGGGTGCAGCCAGGTGGGGGTCGGGCTCTGCTCCCAAGGAACAAGTGATTGGACAAGAGGAACAGCCTCAAGCTGCACCTGGGGAGGTTTATATTGGATATTAGAAAAAAAAATGTTTATTAAATGGGTTATTAGTTATTGGGACAGGCTGCCCAGGACAGTGGTAGAGTCACCATCCCTGGAAGAATTTAAAAAACATAAAGTTGTGGCACTTGGGGACATGGTTTAGTGATGGGCTTGGCAGTGCTGGGTTAATGATTGCACTCAGTGATCTTGGAGGTTTTTTCCACCCTAAATGATTCTGTGATTCAATGATTCTCTCCTGACACAACAGTTGTAATGGTTCAGGACAGGGCACATCTCATCACACTGTATCCTGTCAGGATAAGAACCAGGTAAGGATGCTATTGCTGGGCAACTGCGTGGGCAGTTTCTAGTGGATGAGATTCATCAACAATTACCTAATTTTAGGTGGGTTTTTTAGTGTCGTGACTGCATTGGAGCTGGTAGCCAAATTCCTGATTTGGAAGAGGATTTTCTACAGCCAACAGAATGTAATCCAAGTCACTCTTAAATCAGATACCTACATTTAGACAAGGGATTTCCTGTCTCTATTGCCTGTATTGAGTCAGTCTCCATTGAGCATAATGGGAGTCTAGACTCTGTTGTAGACATGTCCATTTAGGTTTGAATTTGGTGCTGAATTTCCCCCTATGGTGTTCACCCGTGGGATGAGAGCTTTTTGAGAACTAATTAGTGGCAGTAACTTGAAGCCTCTTGTCCATTTATTGTTATTATCTTTCTAATATGCCTGAGACCATTTTGGGCCTATGATCCAGAACGTGTAACCAGAGCAGGGTACATCAAAGCCTGTCTTGTCACTGGAATAATTGTTAATGTAAAATCCTACTGAGGCAAAGCTCTGTAGTTCATGCAAGACAAAACCAACTGGGTTTATCTGAACCTGTCTCCATTAGGATCTTATGTTGGCTTTGCTGTTTGATTTAGCAATCAGCTATAAAAGACAACAGTTTGGAAGCCAGTCTAATGAAGATACTTAGAGTGATATCTTCTGACCACATGTTTGAATCTGAGAAAATCACTTCAGGCTTCATTGTTGGTGGGAAGAGCGTGAGTCATCTGACCTGTTTTAGATGTCCGTTCTGGAGTGGTGAGTTGCAGATGAAATGCTGATTTCTCCCCTTTGAGTACCAGAGGAGCAGAGGGGGATTAGTTTGGATGCTGAACTGATGGGATTGGATAAACTCATCCCATCCCCACTTCAGGGTACAATGTTTGGCCTTATCATCAATAGCTTTATCACCCAGCAAATGCCATGGCTGAAATGGGATCTCTCCCAGGACTAGTCTGCGTGGAGTTGAGACTAGCCACTGGAACTGGAGCTCCATTTCCATTTGAGAGTGATTCACAGACCACTGGGAATCTTTCCACTGGCTTCAGTGGGCTTTGCAAACCCCAGGGTTTCAGCATACTTTAATTTAGCAGCTGGGGGCCGCAATTTAAGATAACAGCATTCTTCTGGTCTTTATTATCAACGTTTTGCCAAAGGTCAGCACTCTCACAGTAGAGCTGGCAGGACGAAGTGAGTCCCAGACTAATACAGGGGCTCACTCAGTCATAAAGGCTGTGCGTGTGCTGTCCTGTCCTAACAGGATGGTTCTTCCCTTAGTACCCGAGTCTCCTCTGCTTTGGTTGATCTAGTCCAGTCTTCATTATCTCAGTAATCCATTACTTAATCCCTTTGTCCATCTCCTCCAAGGCTGCCAGTGGTCTGTGGTTTACAAAGAACAGCCTCCCCATCCAATCCCCACTCCCTGACATGTGATCTCGGTCCTTTCAGCCTTTGGCCACTTTGAAGCTGCATCTCAGTAGCAAGTCTGGTGGATTAAACAAATCACCTCAGATAAAGAGGGGACTGAAAGAACCTTTGATAAGAATTCAAGGCAGACGAAAAATTTGGGGTAAAAACTGGATGTTCTTCCTTTCTGCCAGGCAGGCAGAGATGTTGCTAATTTGAAGGAAAACTATTAAGAGAAAATTCAGTATTAAATTGCATAAATGAAGCTTGAAACTTCATTAATTAACAATTAAATAACTTGAAAGGATATTACAGCTTTTGGGGCAAGTGAACACTTTGGAGAGAAAATAGAACGGTTTAAGGATTTGTCTTATTTTTGTGGCATTGTGGGTGCTTTTGCAATACTTATACTTTTACTCACCCCAATGCCCCAAACATCCTTTTCAGTATCTGGGAAAGATTATTATTTTAGAGCCCACAGAATGCTTCAGAGAACATGCTACTGTCTTACTAGAACAGCCTTACAGGTACCAACAATTTTCTGCATAAAAAGAGGAGCAAACCCATGTTCCCTGTCATCCAAGTCAGTGTGGTGTGACTTTCACAGTCAAATCAGGATTATATAAATAGTTATAACATCATTTTCCTGCTCATGTTTCTACAGGAAGGAACTGGTAATTAAAAAACTTTGGGAAAATAATATTAAAGTTGGACAGCTAAAATACTTTGTTTTGTTTTAAATAGCAAGCAGGCTTCATGACTACTGCATGCTCTGAGGAATTTCAGTTTTGGTAGTAATGGAAACAAGGGGAATATAACAAAGTTGAAACCCATAGCTCAAGATTTGAGACCATATGTTCCAGTTCATCCTTTCTTACAGGTTTCTGGTATTGCGTAGAATGTCTGTCAGGACAGGATTCAGATCAAGCAACTTTAACCACCTCAAATTGGCTGGCTTATTTAAGACACCTCTCTGGGCTCTCTGTAATCACAGAATGGTTTGGGTTGGATGGGAAACTAAAAATCATCTTATGCCATGGGCAGGGGCACCTTCCACTATCCTGGGTTGCTTCAAGCCCTGTCCAGTCTGGCCTTGGACACTTTCAGGGATAGGACAGCCATAGCTTCTCTGGGCACCCTGTGCCTGGGCCTCCCCACCCTCACAGTGAATCATCATAATGGTGGTATTATTATTATTATTACTGTTACTATTGTGTTGTTTTGTTGTTGTTATTATTATCATCATTATCATTATTATTGCTGTTATTGCTGTTATTGCTGTTATTGCTATTATTAAGTTTAATGGTAATAGGCACTTCCAAATACTCACATATACAATACAACTGATCTCATCCAGAGAAGGTGCATATTTCTCCACCAAGAGTGCCTTTCACTTCAATGATCTTTCACTACTGACTCCAGGAGAAGTCTGGATGACCAGTTTCGACCAGATCTGAAACTTTTAAATGGTTTTATTTAGCTGAAATAGATTCTGTGGGGAAGTTAGGGCTATAAAATCTATTTAAATACATGTGACAGATTTTAATATATTCAGTTACAAGCCAATAAATGTTTGCTTCAAATATCTGGGTTATAAAAACCATTCCAACACATGTGACAGGAAAATATTTTAATATATTCAGTTACAGGCAAAAATAGATTGATATTGCCGTGTCAACTCCACGCATTTAAAATGGTCACCAGTCAATATCACAGCAATGATGAGTGAAAACAGGGTCATAATTATAGTTATTTATTAACCTCTTGGTTTTTGTGCCTGTTGTATTCATGCTGTCAGAGTTTTTCTAAATAACCATAATGGATAGAGATGGCCTAGAATTTCCCCTTCTGAGTGAATACAGAGATTCTCTCCTGATGAGGACATGGAGTCTACAAACAAACAAACAAACAATGTTTGGAATGCAGACTGAAGAGAAAATGCATCTCCACTTCCAGATAAGCCCAAGTGAGCCGTGGGGACCTTTGTCCCCATGTGCTGATCTGAGTGCAACAAGCCCCCAGCACCAAACCTGTGTGAACCCCATGTAATTCAATGAGGCCAAGTGCAAGATGCTGCACCTGGGTCAGGGCAGCCCCTGGTATCAGTCCGGAGAATGGACTGAGAGCAGCCCTGCTGAGGAGGACCTGGGGGTGCTGGTGAATGAACAGCTGGGGATGACTTGGCAATGACTGGTCATTTCTTGCACTTGGAGCCCAAAAAGCCAGCTGTGTCCTTGGCTGCATCAAAACCAGCCTGGGCAGTGGGTCAAGGGAGGTGATTCTCTCTCTCTGCTTTGCTCTTGTGATCCCACCTGGAGTGCTGCGTCCAGCTCTTGGGGCACCAACACAAGAAAGACATGGACATGTTGGAGCAGGTCTGTAGGAGGCCACAAAGATGCTCCAAGGACTGGAGCCCCTCTGCTCTGGATCCAGGCTGGGAGAGCTGGGGATGTTCACCTGGAGAAGAGAGGGCTCTGGAAGACCTTAGAGCCCCATTCCATGCCTAAAGGGGCTTCCAAAAAAGCCAAAAAGGAATTTCTTACAAGGGTATGTAGTGACAGGATGGGGGATAGTGGCTTCAAACTGACAGGGGGTATATTTAGGTTAAATATGAGGAAGAAATTCTTCCCTGTGAGTGTGGTGAGGCCCTGGCACAGGTTGCCTGGAAAAGCTGTGGCTGAAACTGTTCATCCTGTTCATCCCATCCCTGAAACTGTTCAAGGCCAGGTTGGATGGGGCTTGGAATAACCTGGGATAGTGGAAGGTGTCCCTGCCCATGGCAGGGGCTGAAATGAGATGAGCTTCAACGTCCCATCCAACCCAAACCATTCTGTTTCTGTAAAAGTGTGACAGTGATTTAAAGGTATAAAGACGAAAGCTTTTATTTGCATCCATAATTCAGTTCTGGGGCATTGAGGCACAGAAAGATTTCATCACTGGCTGAAAAGCAGTGACAGGAAGAGTGTGGCAAGGCAAAGATCCGAACCCAGAGTGCCAGGGCCCTCATCACGAGACTTTTTTTTCTGAGGGTAGGGTCATCTCTGTTTTTTCAGTATAATTGAGTGCAGGAAGTATTCACAGTCGCTGTTGCTGGTTTTGAGCACGGTCTGTTAGAGAATAATCTGAACCAGCCTCTTAGAAGCGAGAAAATATTTTCCTGATGTACAGCAGGTAACCTGAGCAGCAGAGGAATTGGTGTCGTCCCTACCTGAGAGGCAGGAGGCTGCAGTGATGCTTTTCTGAGGCCCTTCCTCATCTTAGGAGATTTTCACTGTAGAGTGGCCCATGGAAGGCAAGCAGAGGGATAACTCAATATTAGCAAAACAAACTGAGCACTGTGTAAATGTGGAGGAAAGAGCTAGAAGTTTCTCAGTGCAAATACAGGGAATATCCACTAAATATTTAACTTACTCCCACTTCTGTTTCCTGTCAAGTATCAAGAGCAATGAGCAGAGGACCTGGCTGCAAGTCAGTAACACTTGTGGGATTAATTTTTTGCAAATTTAGTCTCTTACATCCCTGCGAAGGGCATTCAACACCACTGCAAAGGAGTGAAGTGCAAAGAAGCAAAACCTAAAGCTCTTTCCGAGGTGTGGAAAATGCTCTCTGAAGGCAACATGTTGCTGCAGCTCAATTAACCTTGAAAACTCAAGTAATTAAAATTCTGGTGACTAACAAATAATAGTTTTGAGAAAGTAGTTTTTCTTCTTTCCCTCACAATCCTACTCTGTGCCATATTTACAGCCACCTTGAACTGGCAGGTTTGTATGGGGGGAATTAACCACTACTTGGCTTAAAGGGTCAAAAGACCTCAGAAAGGAAATCAAGACAAAATAGCTGCGACATCTTTCACTCATATGATTATAATCTGAAGGCTGGAACAGAGACCTGAACATGATTTGATGAAGAAAAATGACAGAGGGTCTTGACCTGAGGCTTCTAATGCTCTTCCTGCTGCCAGGGACCCTGAAACTGCAAGCAGTGTCTTTCACTGGGTGTTAAAATCCAGGGCGGTTGCCTTGGCAGTGGGTTGCTCTGATAGTTGTCAGTCAGGCAGCTCTGCTCAGTGCTGTCCTTAACAGGGTCATTGTCAAAGTGCTGGTGGTGCCACCACAGTTTATTGCAGAGCAGAAGTTTTGTCTTCCCCATTCTACCTGAGAAGAGATTTGTTATCTTCAAGCCCCTCTTGTGCCTGTGTTTCCCAGTCTTTCTTCTTTCTCCATTAAACCTTGTGCTCCAGATTGACCAAGGAAACCTGTTCCTTTCCATCCAAGAGGAGCATCTTTATGAGTTTCCATTCCTATCTACCACTATATTTTTACAGAATTCAGTCTCAGCTATTTTTCTTTTCTCTAAATAATAAGTTGTAATCCTGGCATTTTTGAGTTCCCAGCATGGGTCTATTTGGAAATTACTAAGAGTAATTCTAACATGAAAGAAAATTGGCCTCTTTAAGCTATTGTTGTGTCACAATGGTGCTGAGAGGAACAAGCCAACAATGGCACTGCTTTGTTACCAGGCACTGGGCAGAAATAGCTGGAGATCGGTCAGACCTTGAAAAATGTTCAATCTCAGCGGGTCAGTCAGAGGCAGCAAGAGGAAAGAAGGACTTGAGGAGTGTCACACAGTAGGCAGCAGCAGAGCCAGGGCAGTGCCATGGAGTTCATCTGTAGTGCCATAGGATTGCACCCTTGAACCCTGCCCTGCTCTCTGTGTGGGATATGCAGCCATGGCTGCTCTGTTCCTGCCTTGGTGGAGAAACTGGAACAGGGAATAGAGGTGGGTGCATCCAAAGAGTGTTCAGAGACCCCGTGGTGTCAACACAGCTGGGTCACAGCATTGGGGTAAAGATTATCAGTATGTAATCAGCTCTGTCCCCAAAGGTTGTGTAAACACATCTCTTACCTCCCAAGACAAGATTCCAAGTGGCTGGAATGTGTTGCCTCCCAGGTCACCCTTCTCTGTAGGCACACTCCTGCTGGCCCAGAGGTGTGCTCACCCTGGAGGTGTGCAGAGGATGATGAGACAGAGCTGCTGCACAGCAATATTCCTGTGGTGGCTGAGTCCCAGCTGCTCCATTCTACAAATCGTGGGATCTTTTCTTGTTGTCTGGATGACACAAATGAATCGTGAATAAATGGAGTGCAGGACTAAAATGTAAAAGAAAAGTCAGTGGAGCTTGCTACTAAAACCTACATGTCAATAAATGGTTGAATGGTTGGAATAAATGGTTGAATTACTTCAGCTCTAAGAAGGTGTCCCTGTGTGATTATTTGTGCAATATCCAGCATAACAGGGCATGGTTTTGTCTTTGAGCCCTTAAAATGAGAGTACTGTTCATACCACTGGTGAACTGAGATCTGGAACACTGTCACCATATTAAATATGAGCAGTTTTGCAATGTCAAATTCCTTACCATGGGCAATACATTTTATTTTTCTCTTGTCTTGATACAATAGTAGCTTTCATTTTATTTTGCCACCTTTGGTGTCATTTTCTTTCCACTGTTACAGTATTAGAGTCTGTCTTCTCACACCTCTGAAATAGCTGTAGTATGCTTCACACTTGCATGTTGAATTAACCTTTTCATATCTCATTCCAGTCTCTCCCTTCCCACCTCCTGCTGTGTTTCTCCTTTGCCTTGTTTTCTCCAATTAGAGCCTTTCATTGCATATTTGGGAATGTTGGGGGGAAAAAAAATTAAAAATTGACCCTAAGAGGGCAGCCTATTGCCCAGCTGAAAAGAGCTGGCTTGTCATATCAGGGACATGCCACATCTCTACTCCACGTGTGACTTTCCTCACTGCTGTCCCTGTTTTTTTTCACCAATGCAGCATGAATATCATGGTTACAACAAGTGATGACTTTGTTTGATAAATGTGATCCCCTGGCTTCCGGTCCACAACTTTTCTGAAGCTCTGTTCCCTTCCCTGGATACGCTCCAGCCCCTCAATGTCTTTTTTGTCCTGAGGGGCCCAGAACTGAACACAGCACTCGAGGCGTGGCCTCAGCAGTGCCCAGCACAGGGGGACAGTCACTGCCCTGGTCCTGCTGCCACACCATTGCTGGTACAGCCCAGGTGCCATTGGCGTTCTTGCCCACCTGGGCACACCTGGGTCGTGTTCAGCCACTGTCACCAGCACCCCCAGGTAGGTCCTTTTCCAGATTTCCAGCCACTCTTTCCCCAGCCTGCAGCACTGCAGGGCTTGTTGTGACCTTACTCACTTGGACTGGGTTAACCAACAGCCAAGTTGGTTGTAGTGAAAGAGCAAAATGTGTTGATCCAACTGAATTCTTCAATTCCTGCCAAGGGAAGTTAGGGAGTTTAGGGTCCTTAGACTTTGCAAATAACCCCTCAGGCCATAACATGCAAGTCAGCGCAGGCATCCAGAAGAAAACAATTTAAAAATTACTATGATTGAGGTTGCAAATACCAGCTTAAACAAGACTTAGTTGTTGAAAACATACAATTCCATGAGCATACTCAGAGAATTCCACTTAAATGCTGGTTCTGGTTTTCACAAATAGAGGTGAAAGCTAGAGAAGCTCAGCTAGGGGTCTCAGCTCAAAGATGAGCTTCCAAAAGTAACACTGCAGAAATAAATGAATATTTAAAAGTAAGGAGGTTGTAGGAATTCCTGGAGAATATGATAAAGTTGTCTCCTCTAAGCAGTTTGGAAAAGGTGGCATTTTTTAATGAAAAAGCTTCAGTTTGTGCATCATGGCAGAGGTGTTTTGCTGCAACAAGAGGGCACCCAGAGGGACTGTCCCCACAGCCTGTTTGCACACACTCTGCTCTCCTGAGATCTCAGAGTCTTCACAAAGAGAAGATCTGGGCAGAGCAGCCAGACATAACAGGAATAACAAAGTCATGCCCTCTTCTAAATGTTACATGACAATTTTTGATAGACATTTCTGATAAGGACCTAGATTCATAGCCCTCCCCACATATCAGCAGGTATCAATTATTATATGGTACCAAACTCAGCCCAGTATTCATGTGCTGAACAGTTCCAAACATCGAGACATTTTATCTCTGCAAAATGAACCACTACACTGATAAGTCAAACTGATAAGTCACAGCAATTCCCTTGTTCCTACAGATTCAGAATACTCTTTATTATTTTCCCTTTGAAAAGTAAAAGCAAAGATGTAGGACATTCTCACTTGGTAGCACCAAGTAGTTCCTCAACTCATACCTTGTTTTATTTCAACAGTGGGAATTTGTTTGATATGTATGCCCATATTTACATCAAATATGTATAATAATTTCATGGTGAGTTCATATTTTGCTTGAAGTTTCACATAACGTTTCAGAAATGAGTACGTATCGGCTTCCATCTCATTTCAAGAGTACTTTATTACATGGAAAATAAGTTTCACAAAACAATTCTAAAATATAAACACACCCTCCCCCCCAAAAAAAAAAAAAAAAAAAAATCTGGGCCTGTGAAAATGTATAAACTTGGGCTGTTGTGAACAGATCATCTGGATTGATCTGATGTGCAGGAAGATGGTGATGAGCCCAGCTTGCTATTGTTAAACAACACATGAATAATGCACTGAGTTTGGGATCTGTCAGCTCTTCTGGATTTAATCATTCATTCTCTTTTTTCCTATTTCGTAACTGGACTGTTGATGTAATCCTACCCCATGGGAATGCTAAGTTGAGGGTTTCACAATAAATGAAATGCCATCTAAACCAGCATGGAAGAGCCACGCGGTGTAATCTAAGGTGCCCACAAGAGCTGGCAGGGACTGGTCTCCTGATGTAGCCAATAGAGTCTCCAGTAATTAAATAATAATTAGCAATTAAATTCTCAGCAGGACGTTTTAATCTTGCCCTTGGTCTCCTTGCTTGCCTGAAGAAATGCAGTGTTTTATTTCAGCAGTGAGAGGATGGACCTTGCAACAAGTGGGAAAGCAGCAGGTCTGGCTGGGAGTGGGTGACATCAAGCTCCTTGAACTGAGCTCTCTGCCATGGCTTCACCAAGAAAGGCCAAAAAGAAGCATTAATGAGATGACTGCATAGCACAGGCCAAGAATTTTATCAGAAAGGATTTTATCAGAATTATAAGTTCTATTTGAGAACTCTAAAATAGTCAGTTCTCATCCAATGGCTGCACCTTGAGAATCTATTTCTCACCTACGCGTTTGCACTCAGCATAAGAGCCAGACCCAGGGGCAACATCTGTACCAGGGAATAAAACACTTTGTTTTCAAAGCTGATGATATTATTGCTTGCTAGGAACAATCCTGGGCTCATTTTAGCCAACCTGTGCCTGGGAGTGACAGGACAGTGCCAGCTGGCCCAACCCAAACCAGTGTCAGGAACTGCTCTGCAAATTTTACAGGGTGAGCTGTCAGGTTCCAGCCTCTTTGTGGTGATCTGGCATTGTTTAATTTACCAATACAATGCTTTTTTTGTACTGGATTAAGTGTCAGAATGTGGCAATCACAGGATTTGTGTCTTTTGCTACTCTAGCAAACATTTCTCCCTGTCCTGGTTCTGCCCAGGTGCTATAGAATCACCTCCAGGTCCTGGCCATGCCCCTCCTGGCTACTGCAAAAATTAACCCTGTCCTGGCTAAAACCAGGACACTCCCCCAAAATGGGATCAAATGGTAACCTCTCTTCCTTGCACAGACTGCACTGAATTGACCAAACTGTTTGAAACTCTCAGTACTGGGCATGTTTTTGAGACATCACCTCTGCCTTTTTTTATTCTATTCTGATAGAAGAACTCCTATTATGATTAACACCGTATATATCCTACCTTCCTATGCTAAATGAGTCTTGCTTGTACACCCATGGCTTGAGAGCATTGCAACAACCTCCCACATTCAACTGAATCTCTCTGCTGAGGAACTTTCAGTGACTGACACCTGCACTGAACATCTCATGAGCAGGTGCTGGATTTCATAGTTAGGTGGTGTCTTTATTCCAAAACTGTGTGAGATTTTGAACAAAAAGGCACTGGAACAACTGCTGTAGAGTCTCCATGCTTGGAGATATACAGCACCCTGCTGAAACTAAAGGCTTTGGAAGTCTCCCAGATCCCTAACTTTTTCACAGTTTAGGTTGTTACTGCTATACTTGAGCACCTAAATTCCATCTAGATCACACCTGAGATGCCTCCATGCTCTTGTGAATTTTAAAATTCCGTATCACAGTCACAGAATGGTTTGGGTTGGAAGGGACGTTAAAGACCATCTAGTTCCAGCTCCCTGCCATGGGCAGGGATGCCACCCACTAAACCAGGTTGCTCATTATGGTGATTTTAGGCTCAGATATTACAAGGAGAAGAAAAACACGGAGGTGAGGTGCTGCTGTGGCTGCTTGCCAGGTCAGAACTCTGGAGTGTCACAGAGTGACCTCAGAGTTGGTTCTCCTCTGGTGCATGACACTGGACCGAGCATCCTCTAGTTCTGCACAGGAGCAGCTCTGATGGTCCTGTCTTCAGCGGTGTGACTTTGACCCTGCTGAGCTCCTGCAGCAAACAGCTTTCCTCTGGCACCTCAACTCAGAGGCCCCTGCCCCAGCCTCGTGTCTCCCATACTCAGCCAAAAACGAAACTCCCAACCTTCCTTCCCTTGCCTCCCCCTCAGCCTGGCTTTATTTCCCGAGGCTTCTGATGGTTGAAGAACAATTGGTTTTGCTCATCTGAGGGGATTTGCATTGTGAAGCTTCCTGACAAGCCAAGGAGCAGAAGGGTGGGACAGGAGGGGTGGGAGGAGAGATGCTGTGCCAGCCAGGCAGGCGGGATCGCTCTGGCAGCAGCTCTGCCTGGCTTTCACTCTGCCTCCCAGGGGGAAATCCTTCCTCTCACTCCAGGCTTCTCCCCTGCCACACCAGAGGCAGGGCAAGGAGGCAACAGAAGGGTCCCTGCACTGGCAGCACTCAACACCAGCTCACAACTGCAGCAGGCAGACCATGAGGATGAACTCTTTGCTCCTGCAGCATCTTCACCTTTGACTGAAAACCTTCACCCACAAGGGACCATGGAGGAGCAGTATATTTCCAAACTCCACCCAGTCGTGGATTATGGAGCTGGGGTCTTTCTTCTAATCATAGGTGAGTTGTCCGCCTGCTTGTTTGCTTGGAGCCTGGGAACAGGGACACAGGGATTCCCTGTCTGTGCTGTGGTCAGGCAGAGGAACCTGGAGGGAAGTGACAGCAAATGTTTCCCCACAGGTTCCCCTGCTTAGTGCCTTGGAGTTGGTTGGCAGCCAGGATTAATCTCCACTCTTGGACTTGGAATCTTTTGTTTAGATGCTGAAGAATGGCCAGCACAAACTTGCCTCTGTGGCATCAGAAGTATTTGAAATAAGCTGTCAGTCACTTTCTGTGGCATCTCAGCCCTGAGAGCTGAGCCGGGGGCAGCTCAGTCCATGGGACTGGCCAGGGGAAAGCAGCTCTGGGCTGACCCTTGGTGGGGGCAAGTGTCATTCTTCTGTGTCTTGGTAGGATGAACTGCTGCAGAACAGCAAAGTGTTTCCAAATAGCAGTTTGGGTTTTGTAGCAGCCTGTTTGCCCTGCTGCAGGCAGATTGAAAATGAAATACAAGGGGGGATAGCTAGCAGCCCATGGCTTCAATTAAGTGTTTTCTTACTTGTCTGCTTCTTGCATGTACACAGGCATTTGTTTTCTACCCTTGTGGGTTTGGAAAGGAGTGGAACTTCTTTAGGCATGCTTCCCACCTGAATTTTTGCTAAAATTTCCTCCTTCGGCTGCCTTGAAAACTCTGGTTGAGATAAGAAAGACAAGCCTATATTTTGATGTGCTTTAAAACTTAGGCTCTGGGCAGCAGTGCTGGCCTTTAGCACTTCATATTTCCCCTTGTTCTGCACAGCAGAGCACAACTCAGGTGAGAAAATCCCTGTTTACAAAACAACCAAGACAACCACTTTTTCAAGTCAGGGTGCCAGCTCCCTTCTCTCAGAAATGCAAATACATAGGTGCAGTTAAGGCAATGGGAAGGGGCAGCAAAAAAGGGCAGGAGGCTGGAGCTCCCCTTGCTGACCTGGCTCATGTGCCACCATGCTGCAGTCTCACACCTCTCCTAAGGCGCTTTTAGGCACTGAAACTCCAGGCACAGCTTCCAGCACTGGGTCCAGAGCCCTGTGTGGCAGCCAGGTTCACTGCATCCTGCAGGGACTCTCAGAAATAAAGCAGTGAGCTGAACTGGAAACAGGTGTTGTATTTATCCACAGCTTTGCCACCTCACTGGGGCTGCACGTTTGTGCCCTGAAATGATGTTTTTATTAGGAACAAGAGCAGGGCATGGGCTGCAGCCCTCACCACCAGCTGTTTGATTACTAGCCCACAGTGACAGTTCTGTCCTGTGCCCGGCAGCAGCCCACAGGCTGTGGAAGGGAGGGGAAGAGCTTCTGTCAAGGTAAAAGAGAGGCTGGGCCTGGATGTCTATTCTGTGACAGAACTGTCCTGCCTTTTGTGCAGGGGCTGGGATCTTACAGATGGAAGTGAACTGGGTTCACTTTTCCTCCTGAAGCTTGAGGATGTTCTGTTTTGGGACCCTCACTGCAAGAAACAGAATAAGGGGCTGCAGTGAGTCCAGAGAAGGACAATGGAGCTGGGGAAGGGTCTGGAGCACCAGGAGCAGCGGAGGGAGCTGGGGGGCTCAGCCTGGAGAAGAGGAGGCTCAGGGGGAACCTTCTGGCTCTGCACAACTCCCTGACAGGAGGGAACAGCTGGGGGGGGTTGGGCTCTGCTCCCAAATAACAAGTAACAGGACAAGAGGAAATGGCCTCAAGTGCCACCAGAGCAGGTTTAAATTGGATATTAGGAAACATTTCTTCATGGAAAGGATTGTGATACACTGGAATAGGCTGCCCAGGGCAGTGGTGGAGTGAGTCCCCATCCCTGGGAGGATTTAAAAGTTGTGTGGATGTGGCACTTGAGGATGTGGTTTAGAGGTGGCCTGGTCAGTGCTGGGGAATGGTTGGACCCGATGATCTTAGAGGTCTTTTCCAACCCAAAGGATTCCATGATTCCATGATTCCATGTCCCAGCCTGTGGAGAGAGCTCTGCCCACCAAGCCATGGGTTGCTCTGTCAGCACAAGCCCCTGTGGGCATCACCCTGTGTGTGCAGACACAGAGATCCTGAGAGCTCAGGGAACTCTTCAAGTGCATCCAGAGGTGGCAAGTGAACGTGTGTGGTCAGAAGGTGAACGAATGAGGAACATGGGGTCTCAGATTTGTATCCCCATTTTGGTTAAGCCTTTCTCTTGACACCTCTGTGGTTTTTGTACTTATGCCAATATATTTATTCCATTTTGCTGCATGTGCCTCTATTAAGGCCTCTGTGGGCACTTTAAGTGGTACCTGTGAGCAAATTCCTGCACTCACAGCCACAAGGGAACGTGACAGAATCTTTTTCTGTCTCCCTCTTTCACGTCTGACTTTAGAGGACACCTTCTCAGGAAAACCTTGGATCAAAATGTTGCTCCAGCACCATGTTCACTTGAAAGAAGAGAGAAGTTGAGTTGTTTGGTGCGGGTACTTCTGACACTGCTGTCATCAGCACTTGGAAGCCCTGTGGCATGCCTGAATAATGTCTGACAGGTCCTTTTGCAAAGCAAGCTCTGGGTCTTGTTGCACACCCCTGGCTGAGCAATTCCCATGGTCCCACTGCTCTCAGAGGCCACCAGAGCAGTCATGCTAATTCTTAGGGACCAGCCAGCACATGCCCAGCACTGAGGCAGCTCGGAGTCAGTGCTGGGGCTCCAGTGGAAGATGAGGGAAGTCATGCAGAGGGAAGGCTTTGGGAGGTGGAGGGCACCAGATGAGAGGAGGGGATGGGCAAGTGGGACAGCTGGAATACTTCAGCGGGAAGGAGAAGTGAGGATATTCCTTCTTGGCACAAGAAATACATGGACCTGCTGGAGGGGGTCCAGAGGAGGCCACAAAGATGCTCTGAGGGCTGGAGCCCCTTTGCTCTGGAGACAGGCTGGAAGAGCTGGTGGGTTCTCCCTGGAAAAGGCTACAGGGAGACCTCATTTTGTCCTTCCAGTACTTAAAGGGGGCTTATAAAAAAGACAGAAAATTACTTTTTACATGGGCAGGCAGTGCTAGGACATTCCAAACCCAGCCTGGCTTTGGACACTTCCAGGGATGGGGCAGCCACAGCTTCTCTGAGCAACCTGTGCCAGGGCCCCACCACCCTCACAGGGAAGAACACCTAATATCCAAACCAAACCTGCTCTCTTTCGGTTTAAAGCCATTCCCCCTTGTCCTATCACTACATAACCTTGTAAGAAGTCCCTCCTCAGCTCTCTTGTAGCCCCTCTCAGGCACTTCACGTACTTCCAGTGGATTTCACAGGTGTGTTAACTGTGTGATATTCTTGTCTGTGCTGATCCTTCCCTTTCAGCCATCCTGACAATCCTTGGGAATTCAGCTGTCCTTGCCACGGCTGTGAAACGCTCTTCCCTGCTGAAGCCACCGGAGCTGCTCACCGTGAACCTGGCAGTGGCAGACATTGGGATGGCCCTCAGCATGTACCCGCTGGCCATCGCCTCCGCCTGGAACCACGCCTGGCTGGGGGGAGACGCCTCCTGTGTTTACTATGCCCTGATGGGTTTCCTGTTCGGGGTCTGCAGCATGATGACCCTGTGTGCCATGGCCGTGATCCGATTCCTCGTCACCAACTCATCCAAATCCAACAGTGAGTAAAGCGCCGCTCTGGTCACCTGGTGGTGCTGTGTTTAGGCTGGGCTGCTCAGGGAGAAGCTCTGTGGAATGTGGCATGGAATATCAGGTCAGTAACAGCAGAATAAGCCTCGACTTCTAGTACAATGTCAAATCCTGGTGTTCCCAGAAGGATCTGATTAAATTCTTTGTTAAATACTGAGGTTTTTCTACTTCTCAGTTTTACCAAGTGAAACTACCTGAGAGTGGAGAACACAAATGTTTTCTTGGACCAGACTGCCTTCCCTTCCTACTTGTATCCAAGCAGATACACTGGGATTTGAAAGGAAGGAATATTCTTCTGGCATTCCTGGGCTGGGACCACAGCACATTCGAGGTGAAATTGATCTTGTAAATCTCCCTGCCTTACTAAGCTCTAGATGAGCACTGAGGGCTGTGTTCAGGTCTCACCCAACCCACTGACACTGTTTCTCTAGAAACCCAAGGGTCAGGGAACTGCAGCAGCAGCCCAGGTGTATCTGTAGCCACCATCCTCCTGTTTGAGGAGAAGTTATGGCAAAACCCCATGTGGGTGGGATGGGATCCATCTATGCATGCTCTTCCTCTTTCTTGCAGGTAACAAAATCACCAAGAACACCGTCTGTATCCTGATCGCTTTCATCTGGCTCTACTCCTTGCTCTGGGCCATCCTGCCCTTGCTGGGCTGGGGCTACTATGGCCCTGAGCCCTTTGGCATCTCTTGTACCATAGCCTGGAGCAAGTTCCACAACTCCTCCAATGGTTTCTCGTTCATCCTGAGCATGTTCCTCCTGTGCACGGTCCTGCCTGCACTGACCATCGTTGCCTGTTACTTGGGGATTGCCTGGAAGGTTCATAAAGCATACCAAGACATCCAGAATATAGACAAGATCCCTAATGCAGCCAAGCTGGAGAAGAAGCTGACCCTGGTGAGTTATCCCCGTGATGGGAAGAGTGTGCAGTAATCAGGAGCTGGCAGAGAGCTGGCTCTGCTCATGCACGGCTCACAGAATCATGGAATTACAGAGAGCTATACAGAAATTCTGTATGGAAACAGGATTTTAAGATATTAATATTAAATGTTATTTTATTATTATTACTATTATTTTTATTAACTTTTTTTTCAAATATGAACTTTGATTGTGCATTTCTTGTGGAAAAGCAGAATTGATCCAAGATTTCTAGAGGCCAGTCATAGAATCAATGACTCATTAAGGTTGGAAAAGGTCTTTAAGATCATCAAGTCCAACCATTAATTCAGCACTGACAGGTCCACCACTTAACCATGTCCCTAAGCACCACAGCTACATGATTTTTTTAATACTGCTAGAGATGGTGACTCCACCACTGCCCTGGGCAGCCTGTCCCAATGACTGACAACCCTTCCAGTGAAGAAAAGCTTCCTAATAACCAATGTAAACATCCCCCGGTGCAACCTGAAGACATTCCCCTCTTCTCCTTTCATTTTTTAACTGGGAGAAGAGCCCGACCCCCACCTGGCTGCCCCCTCCTGTCAGGGAGCTGTGGAGAGCCAGAAGGTTCCCCCTGAGCTTCCTTTTCTCCAGGCTGAGCCCCCCCAGCTCCCTCAGCTGCTCCTCATCAGACTTGTGCTCCAGACCCTTCCCCAGCTCCATTCCCTTCTCTGGACATGCTCCAGCCCCTCAATGTCTCTCTTGTCATGAGGGCCCAGCAAGCACAGTTTCTGGTGTTGCAGTTCAGATGTGGTCCCACCCACACCTCACCTGCCAGAGTATCCAACCCTGTCTGTGCCAGCTGCAAACAGCTGCCCTGTGTTCCCTTGCAGATGGCCGTGCTCATCTCCGTGGGGTTCCTGAGCTCCTGGACTCCCTATGCAGCCGCCAGCTTCTGGTCCATCTTTAACTCCAGCGACTCCCTGCAGCCCGTGGTGACACTGCTGCCCTGCCTGTTTGCCAAGTCCTCCACAGCCTACAACCCTTTCATTTACTACGTCTTCAGCAAGACTTTCCGCTGCGAGGTGAAGAAGCTGCCGTGCTGCTGTGGCTGGAGGGTTCACTACTTCAGCTCCGACAGCTCCGCGGAGCATCCCGTGCCCACCCTGTGCAGCGGGAGGGACAACGTCCGTCTCTCTGCGGCGGCCAAGGCAGGGAACCCGGGAGCTGCAGCTCCCTGAAATGCAGCCCGGGGTTCACAGCACAGGTCAAACCTGGCCTCACTCCCAGGTCCAAAGGAGCAGGGATGCAGCAAATGAGGTTGTCACTGCGTATCTTATGTCAATACAGAGGTTTAAGCATATATTTTTAAGCAACTCTCAGATATTGTCTTTAAGTCTCACAGCAAAAAAAAAAAAAAAAA
>VZRQ01001128.1:1081382-1180153 GCA_013397975.1 Machaerirhynchus nigripectus
AAAAAAAAAAAATTATTTTTTTTTCCCCAGAGAATTCCACTTATAGAGGAAAATAGATTTATGTACCAAACATAAAATCATGTAAATTAAACTTATTTTCAGGTAAAAGGAGATTTATTGTTTTTGTGGGGTTTTTTTCCTATACTTTTGATTTTTTAACACAGTCTATCTGCCAGCTCTTGGCTCTACCAGTACAACAGCCATCAGAGAAAACCATAGGTTGCACACAGTGTTACCAAATAAACACAGCTGAGTGTGTAGTTTTCCAGCAATACAGACTGAAAACCATATGGGGAGCAAGAGATGTTCACTGCCAGGAAAAGGTGAGAATGTGACTGCTCCTAAAATGATGTAGAGATCTCTGGTTCCTTGCTCTTTTAGAGGTGCAGCTCCAGCTCCTCCAAACACAAGTCCAAGGAGCTGAGCAGCCTTGGCCGGATGAAGTTTGGTGGGAATGTGGCAGTCAGTGGAGGACGCCTTCTGTGTATCCCAAATGGCACAGTGGGAAGGGAAGGAAGCTCTCAGCAGGAGGAACTCTGCACTTGGGCTGTGGCTGGCTGAGGTACAACAGCTCTTCTGCCATGGAAGCTGTCAGAGCATTTTAGGATTGTAATTGTTAAGGTTGGAAAAGATCTTTAAAATCAAGTCCCTCCATCAGTCCAGCACCACCACCATGTTCACCACTAAACCACGTCCTCAAGTGCCATATCCACACATTTTCTGAACACTTCTAGGGATGGTGACTCCATCACTTCCCTGGGCAGCCTGTCCCAGTGCTTTACCACCCTTTCTCTGTACAGGATGACACAAGGCATTCCCCAGGCAGCCTTCCTAGCAGTGTCACCCTGCAGATGCAGTCCTGGCTCTCATGGCTTCCATGGGAGCTCCTGAGATCCCAAATTCCCCCCTGGCTGGGGCACTAACATGACTGCAACTGAGAACAGAGTTTGCTGATTCAGTACAACCATAATGCCACATTTAACCAAAGAGGTTCTGAGGTGGGAATGATGAGCTCCTACAGCTTAAATCTCTCTCTCTGACTGTTTGTGATTTTAAAGGACATAAACACCTATATTTAGAATTTGAAATGCTGTACAAAATATGGCTTGGCAGCTGCAGCAAGTCTGGCTGCCCCTGACCACACAGAATCACAGGATGGTTTGGGTTGGGAGGTACTTGAAGCTCATCCAGTTCCACCCCCCTGCCACGGGCAGGGACACCTTCCAGTGGAACCTTCACCAACCCTTTGCATTAGGGTTGGTGAAGACAAGAAGAGTTAAGGCACCAGCAGAATTGGCCCAGATTTTAAACAACCTAAACCAACAGCAAACGGACTCTGAGCTCTTAAAAACTTGTCACCCTCAAACCCTAATAATCATTTTCATTTTATAAATTACAGCTAAGGTCAAGTGTAGGGTTACAGGCAGGTTTAAAGACTTCTGTGGCTCTGAGAATTCCAGTTACAGCAGAGTCTGGATAACAAAAGAACAGAAAATGAATAAGGAGATGCAACATAGATTAAGGGACAACTTAATTCCTAAATTGGGGGTTAGGAAACAGTAAGGAAATCCTGTGAAATCCTGCACTGACAGTGTTGCCAACTCTCATAAATATTCCACTAGATTAAACTAGCTTGATTTGTAAAAATCTGTGAAAAATTCCTAAATTAAGTGGGCCTCGAGGACATTATCTTGTCCTGGATTGTCACTCACAGATGGTCCATATGGAATGAGCTCAGCCTTCTCTCCTAAGGATGAAAAGGTGAAGCATCCTCTGGGAAACAACAGCCCATGGACTGGAAAATCAGAAAAGGGAAGAGGAAGGTGGGGAGCAGGAGAAAACACCAGTAACAGAGAGGGGAGCATGTGGAAGCTGAAGGAGACTATATTGGAAGTAGGGAAGAGGCAGGAGGGCTTTATGCAAGTGTGGGCAGGGACTCCTTACTGTAAAAGTCAACTATTAGTATTTGTTCATTTTTAAAAACTAACCTGACAGGAAAATGAAGCTGTATTTCAATAACCTCCTCAGAGTTTTGGCTTTTACTTGCTCAATTGCTTGATGTGTAAAATAAAGAGTAAAATAAATATTCCCATCTGCTGCTTGCAGATCAGTGACTGGAACAGTGACATCCACCTCAAAAATGTAATGCAATGGGAGCTTCCACTGTGAGAAATTTAGGAGCAGAACAGGTCCACACCCATTTGTAAATGCTTTTAAAATGTATGTGACAGGAAAAATATGCTACTCTACAATAGAAAAACTCTGTAAACCCCAAAGGTCTGTTTACTGTTCATGTTTAAGTACAATGCTTTAATAGCCTGATTATTAACTGTTTACATACTTAATTTTTAAAAATCAGAAGTCCAGGTGTTGGTGTATCAAGTATGGTTCAAATTTATTTTTCATTTTTCAGACTCAGTAAGAAGCAAATCTTAACTTTCCCAGTAGAAACTCTGAATTTTAGATGTTTTTATCTTATTTATGGTAAATTTAAAAGGCAGGGCTGCCCTCGACCAAAGAACCAGGAAAGCAAATATAGCATTACTATCAGGGAACTAGTTTGTTTTGTTGTTTTTTAAGTTTTGAGGAGGTAATTTATGGTCAAATTATGATTCTAATTCCATGGTATTTCCTACCCAGCCCTGGACTGTGCTGTCTTTTCAGAGATGGAAGCAGGATGCAAGCACGGAGTTCAGGAGTGAGTCTGGGCACCTCATGTTTGCAATCACCAGTGCAACCACCTCAATACAAACATATTTAATCTAAAAACTCCAATACAAACAAATATTTAATCTAAAACCTCCAACAAAACAGACCTCTCACATATTAGGAGTTTTCTCATCACACTGAGGAAGTTTACAATGAAGACACCCAAGCTGAGCAAGCCACCTTTGGCTTCTTTCTTTCCATTGAGGATGAATGGAGCTTCCTACCTGGATGATATCATATAAAGTCAGATAACACAACTAAAACTCTGGTTCATACTAAAATAAGTTGGAATTCAATGCCTTACTTTGAAAAAGCTTCTAGGCAGCTTCTGCCTATTAAGGGATAGGAATAACTTACAGAATTTTTATAGAAAATTTCTGTTAATGGTCAATTTTTCATCTGTAAAATTAAATGTGACTTGCTTCAGAACAAAGATCAATTATTTAGAGATATCATTATTCCAGAAGTCAGAGCATGAGGATAACACTGCAAAGGCTTGGATTCCACCCCATTACTTTGCCAGTAATACTGTGCAACTGGAAAAATCACTTAAACTTTGTCTTGGGTTCTTCTCTCATCCACATAACAGAGACAGTTTTGCTGGTCATGAATGTAAAACACAAATTGCTTGATGAACAACTCCAAAGAATCACAGAAACACAGAATCATGGAGTGGTTTGGGTTGGAAGGGACCTTAAACATCAACTTGTTCCAACCTCCCTCCACTAGCCCAGGTTGCTCCAAGCCCCATCTAACCTGGCCTTGAACACTTCCAGGGATGGGGCAGCCACAACTTAACTCTCTTTATAAACCTATAGGTAGATAAACCATAACTTTTGAATTTCATAGCTTAGTAAGATTCAAGCGCTGTACATGGCAGTAGTCTGTATAGGAGCAGCTGTGCTCTGTGCCAATCACTGCCCTTCCCTGATAAGCCACCATTTCTAAATCAAAGTGCTGCTGGATTCAATCACATCTCTGCTGAGCTCTAGTGATCTTGCCTGAAGACTTCTAGGTTTTACTAGAACTGCCAAAAAAATTCAAAGCAAGTTCTCTGCATGAAAAAGAGATCAGGCAAAAGAGACCAACCAAAGAGCTGCAGCAGTTATTTTATTTATCAGTATATCTGGAAAAAAAACCCAAACACACTTATTTGAATTCCCTTCACTTCCTGAAGTCATAGTTCTAGAGATAAAATTTTCTTGTGGGTACCTATATAAATAATCCTCAAATAGAACAAGCAGAGAGTTTAGAACTTTCTCAGAAAGCACAAAACATGAGGCCAGGGGGCAGTGGGAGCAGAGGTTTGTGGTTGGCCATCTCTTGCTGACAATCAAGTGGTCAGTGTAAGGCTGCTGAGCTGTGACACTGCGGTCACATGGATTGCTGCCTCTTCTCCAGGCACTTCTCAATATCATCCAACACTTGCACAGCTGCTTTTGGAATACGAGTCCCTGGCCCAAACACATTGGCAACGCCGGCTTCATACAGGAAGTCATAATCCTGTTGGAAAAGAGATTTAAGATCTACAGTTAATAGTGAAACAGACAATTGATAATTGATTTATAACTGGTGCATGCCCTGTTCTCTATGCTGGGCCTGAGAAAGCAACAAGTCCTAGAGAGAGGCAGCACAGCTTCAAGGAAATGGGGAAAGTGTGGAAGTTAGGAGGTAGAAAAGAAATACTAAAAAATATCCATAGGAAAGGGTTTATTTCTTTAGAGTCAGACTAATGTTAATCTTTGGAAAGTATTCAAAAGTCAACTGAATGTGACTCTGAATAACCTAATCTAAATTTGATCTAACAATTTTGAAAATACTACTTTAAACAAGGGCTTGGAGCAGATGACTGCCAGTGGTCTCTTGCAATCTACAGTTCATCTAATTTTATGACTGTCCTGAAATTTCAAAAAGACTTAGAAAGCAGTTCCGTATTGTCTTTCTTCTATATAGGATATATTATACCTTTACCAACCCCAGGGTAGTAGCATCCCATTGAGAAATACTGGACAGAACACAAATTGTCTTCTAGGATACTATGAGTTTTGTTTTTTCAATTTAGAAGTCTGTCATTCTTGAATACTTAACTCAACTGCCTAGAAAAGGGAGAGGTGTGGGAAAAGGGAGTAACAGGAGATTTACGTGCAAAATCAATTCAAATCATTCGAGACAGAGGATGACCCTAAAGGTGATACAGACAGGCAGTCTGTGGATGAGTTAAGGAAAATTTAAAGATGAAAGCACAGATCTGACTGCAAGGGAATCCAACAAACTGCTCAACAGTTTAGGAGAAAGCAGAGGGAATGAGAGGCAACACCTGCCTGATGATGGGGAAGGTGAGGAGAGGCTGAACGTGCAGCCTGCAGGTGATGGGACCTGCCAGGGGCCTTAGTCTCTGGCTGTGCCTCTTCCCAACTATTGCTGGAAGTCATAAAGTCTCTTAAGGTAAAGCCTGTACCAGTGATATGCAAATGATGGGAAACAACAGAGCATAAAAAACATTTCCCTGAGGCTCATCTTTTCACAACACAGCTGCATATTCCAGCCCACAAACACTCTAAGTTAAAGCAGGGCTTGGTGTACAGAAAATCAGATCGGGGGACCCCACCTTGCATATCTGTGCTGGCCCTGGTGACTGTACAGCAGAGCCTTCAGTGCTCTGACATTAGTGAATAGGGGAACAGCTCAAACAGCACAGAGATAAATCAGTCTCTTAGCTCGATAGAAATGATGCTGCCCTGTACCTGAGGGGGAATGACTCCTCCACACATGACCAGGATGTCGGGCCGGCCCAGGGCGCTGAGCTCTTTGATGAGTTCAGGCACCAGGGTTTTGTGCCCCGCGGCGAGCGTGCTCACCCCGACGCAGTGCACGTCCGCATCCACCGCCTGCTGCGCCACCTCCCGAGGGGTCTGCAGGCAAACAGGGCGTGGGACACGGCACAGCCCCAGCCCGGGGGCTGAGCACGCATTCCAGGGAGAGGGGATGCATCGGGAATGCTCTGGGTGCCGCTCAGTTCTACCTGGAAGAGGGGACCTATGTCCACGTCAAAGCCGATGTCTGCGAATCCGGTAGCGATGACTTTGGCTCCTCTGTCGTGGCCATCCTGACCCATCTTGGCAACGAGGATGCGAGGCCTGCGGCCCTCACGGTCCATGAACTTGTTAACTCTGGTTGAAAACACACTTTCTATCAGTGTAAGTCACTGAGAACCACTAGAAATATTTCCACAAGTAAAAGCACTTGCTGCAAGTGTAGCATAATTTCTACATCAAATAAAAAGATCTGCTAAGTCATGGCATGGCTGTGCACACTATGTTAATATTCATGTGATGTGATTACTAACTCACTTTTTGTATTTATCAGCCTCAAAAATGAAATATTAATTTAAAAAAAAAACTTCACTACTCTTCAGCTTTTTAACAGATAAAATACTGAATTCTCTGAGGGTTTAATGGGCTGAATTACAACTCACTAAAACACAACTTTTAGTTTTTAAGAATAATTATGACAGATTATTTCAAAAGTACTTGCACACCGACAGGTCCTGGACATCATATTGTGCATTATATTTCCTCTGGGCAAAAATCTGTCCGTGGAAGGATTATTGTATCTCTTATTCTGTGCACTCAGTCCACTGCTCCCCTTTTTTTTTGGATAGTGGCAGTTCATATTTCTGTTGTATTGATGCTACTGTGTAACCACAGCATCAGATATTAACCTGTCATCTTACTGCTCATTATTCAGTACCACAAGGATCTGCCTGGACTCGGTGATCTTAGAGGTCTTTTCCAACCTAAATGATTCTGTGATTCTACGTAAGGAAGGGAGCTACATCTTGATTTTCAAGGGGTTAGTTCAGTTCTGTTTCACGTAAAGGCAAAATTAAATTAGATTTAAATAGTTAAAATAAAAGAACAATGGTGACATTCCCCAGCACAGCTACTTTCAAGTCAATCTAATCATCACCACGGCAAAGCCATCAGTAATTCCCTTTCAGGAGAGCCTGAACTCTTTAACGGGTAAACCCCAACACAGCAGGGACTGATGAGCATCGATTTGTGTTACACCACCTCCCACTGCACCAATTCAGGCTCTTTACCCCTGAGGGCAGCAGTGGAGGCAGAAGCTGAGAAAAGGCACAAACAGGCAACTGTTTTCACACATACCAACATCTTTGGATGCTTTCTGCATCGGGATATGAGTAACACCCAAAGACTGGAGGTTGTCTGTGGATATCCAGACAGATTTTAGCAACAGTTTTAGCAACAGTAAGAGTGAAATTGCAGGAACAATTTATGCGTAGATCAAAATGAGGTTTTGTATGAACTGCTGGAAATATTTTAGAGATGACAATTACACAGCCTTTAAAAGAAACAACCCAATATACAAGGATTTCAGGCAATGGTTCTCAGCTTCTTAATCCTGTGGCTGCTTAGGCTATTTGAACAAAACCCTCAAATCATAACTCACTTCAGTGAATTTTATTTGCAAGCAAATACAACTTCAATTAAGTTTTGACTATTGTCTTATTGTACTTAATCCTTGTCATTCTACTTCACTTCCCTGCTTACGAGAGTGCTGTTGCAGGTCACTGTTTTCCCCAGGGACGTCACCCAGGTCTGGGAAATGCTTTTTTAGGGCACAGTCAGTAGCACATGTACCTCCTGGATTAAATGTGAGGCTATTACACGTTTGGCTACCCAGGAAGAGTCCTCACCTCTTGATGGCATGGAGGATTTCATCACTCTCCCCGAACTCCTGGCGGTAGGCCCCGCTCACCATGCGGTCGCTGGCTTTATGCTCCCCGAACACCTTCTTCATGGCATCTGTGATCTCCCCCACGGTGCACCTGAGGCACAGACAGAAAACATTCACATTGTCAGGAAGCCGAAATGAACACTGAACACAGACATCACTGGCACTGCCCCCACCATTTGTCTTGCTGCAGGACACATTCATTTTACACTCATTTCCCTTTCAGGGCTGCAACTCTGAACATCCAACTCACCACACTACCCACTGATGGAACATGCAAAGGTATTTTTAAGAAAATACTTTATTGCTGATGTGAGAATTGATTTACAACTGGCAAGGCAATGGGGACCACTGAATGACAAAATGTCTCAAAAAATTAAATCAGATTTTCTGAGTGGGGATTTTTTTGGGGGGCTCAGACTGAAAGATGCCACATTTGTACTCATACTAAAATACAAATCAAGAGGGTACAAAAAAAGGAAGAACACACAGAAGAGACTGAAACCTAGCATTTTAACTGGAATTTATTTGCTGTTCCCTTGATGCTTTTTTTTAGTGTTTCTTCTCATCCTCTACTCCTGACATAGCTCCTTTACCCACTGAGATGCAGAAGGATCTGGGAAATTTATTTACATACAAGTTAAAAGTTTTGTTTGCTACTGGACACACTGTCCATGTTTGAAATAATACTTGTGCTGCAGCACAAGTGAGAGAAGCAAACTAGGCTGTGCTGTCTTCTTGTACAAACATCAGCAGTAAGAGCCTCTATCCCAAAGCAATTAAAAATTTTGTGCTGAATACAACTTGCTGCAACCTTTTTCAAAGGAAAGAAATAAAAATACTACTCTTTTAAACCACTTTAAAGTATGCTTACAAATACAGACACCAAACCAGTATTAAGTATATAACTAATTAAGCTACCACATTTCAAGCCTCTGGAATTCGCATTTTCTCCTGCCACATTATATTTGTTCTGTACAACTCCCTGAAAGGAGGGTGGAGCCAGGTAGGGGTCAGTCTCTTCTCCCAGGTAACAAGTGACAGGATGAAAGGAAATGGCCTTAAGTTGCACCAGGGGAGGTTTAGGTTGGATATTAGGAAAAATTTCTTCACTGAAACAGCTGTCAGGCACTAGGGAGAGGCTGCCCAGGGCAGTGGTGGAATCACCATCCCTGGAGGGATTTAAAAGATGTGTGGATGTGGCACTTGGGGACACGGGTTAGTACTGGATTAGCTGTGCTGGGGGAATGGTTGGACACAATGATCTTAAAGGAATTTTCCAACCTAAATGATTCTATGATTTAAATATAAGCTAACTTAAGCATTCTCTAAAGCTTTTACATAAAATGCCCAAGAATGACTGGACAAGATGCACCTTGCTGTCCACACACCTCTACAAGGAGATGGCCAAATGAGCTGTACTCAGTTTTCCTTCTGCTGTTTGCAGTTTCTGCAGCCACGGATTTCTACATGTGCAATCTGCCACACACCCCCGAAGTAACAGAACATGGATCTCTGCTGCATTCCCTGAATCCTTCAGTAAATTTCAGAGAGATATTTTACTTCCTGTGACCCCCAACTAATTTGCTCTTTTGCTGGCTCATACTCAGCAAACTTAGTTATAAACTATGCAAAGGTAAAATGTCAGAAATCCAATCCTGATCACACAGGCAAGATCTGTACAACTCAGACATCTGAAGCGGCCTCTTATCTCTGGTATCACTTTTCAGTCAGCCTGCTTTGCCTGAAGACAGACTCAAGCTGGAACATGCATTTTTAACTCATGTTATTGACACTGTCTAGGCCATTTTTGTTATTTCCCCTCCCATGGCTTTCTGGAATCCTATTTTACTCACTGTTACTCACTTGTATCATCGGGTTTTGATTTTCAGGACATCTAAACAATCTTACTAATATTATTGCTTTCTGTAATTACTAACAAAGAATGAAAAATAAACTGCAAAAGTGCATTAGGTAAGGTGACTTCCCCAAGGTTAAAAAGCAAGTTTGCAGCAGACTTTAAAACAGTGTCTGTAAATACTGACTCCCTTTCAGAGTGCCAGACATCACAGATTGCAGCCCAAAATAAATACACCCCATGCACAAACACTGAGGGCTTACTCCTGGCAATGTTGTGAAGGGCTACAGTGGCATAAAACACATCTTTTCTTCTGGAGAAAACTAAGCTTAGATGAATCTTTCTCCTCCTCTTTTACAGAAGCAGTATCTGAGTATACGTCAGTATTAAATAAAGCCCAGCATGTGTAGATAGAACTGTGGTGTGCTCTTCTGTTCTTAGGATGTAAAAGTGTGAATGAAATTTTCGTGTTACAAATGAAAAATAAATGAGGCATAACCCGGTGGCTGGGATGAAGTTGTTTTTGTGTACTGTACAAAAATGAAATACACTTCTTTCTTCTGTAAACACTGCTTCTGACACCCCTGTGTTTTGAAAATTGTGCCCCAAATCTCTGAAACCCTTTAAATCTAAAGTTTTAAGTAATAACAGGACTTTTGCTTTTAAATTACTCATGCTTTCCTGCTGTTTACCAAGAAACTTTTTTTTTTAAATCTCTGCCACATATGCATCCACAATAGAATAGCTGTCTCTGGAGCCAGGAATACAGCCTCTTTTCTTAACAGAATTGTTTTTTATCAGTCTGTATTTGTGCGTGACTCTCTCCCAGTGGTTCACAACCAGCTGCAGAGCCTAAATACCAATTTGGAGAAAGTCCATGACCATAATGTGCCTGTTAAAGCTGTCGCCCTGTGGCTGCTCAGCCTCAGCTGCTGCTGATCCTCTGCATTTCCCCAATAAGCAGAGGCAGCGGTGTGAAATCAGGTGAGGAAACACTGCAAGGACACAGACAGGGCAGAAAGAGAAGCAGCACAAGCAGCTATGCAGCATTTCTGCCTTCCCTTTCCATCACTGAACTGCAAGTCTAGAGAGGGATACAAAAACAGCACAGCAGGTGAGGGAGGAGAGAAAGAACTTGGCATAACCTGTCCCATTTTTCTGTAACAGGGCTTCTCATGAGACATGAGGCACAGAAGGGAGGTACTGCTCTCATTCCCTGCAATTTTAGATCTGTCTTATTTCTTGGGTTAGAATAACATTAACTTCTCTACTCAGGTTTGGCAGCACTGAAATCTCTGTACTAGTCCATGGACTCTCTTCCATAGTTCAGCACTGACAATTCTGTGCAACTCATTTTATTCCACCATGCTCAAAATCCGTCATTTTCCATTTAGCAGGGAAGAGGCATCTGGCCCACTTGTCTACTACTTGTGAAGGGTCAATGTGCTAATTTTGAAATCTTTTCCCATGTTGCCCCCAACAGGAAGGCTCCCTGAACATGTTCCCAGAGCTCACAATCCTCCTTCAAACACTCTGTATCAGATGTTATGACAGTTTCTTTCTGAGGTCACATTCCATACATAGTTTTGGGGCAGAATTAACTTTGTGTTTGCAACTTACAAAGTGGATCTGCAGTCCATTAATGCTTTCACAATTAATAAAAGCGAGGTCACCGAGGAGAGAAACTAGGAGTTAACTGATCAATTTTAGTACAGAAGATATGAATCCCTTGTAAATCCAACACTGCCCTCCTGTGATCTCCCCAGTTCAAAGACAAATGTAGACATACTGCTGGAGATTCATGACAGACTGTGGTTAAATGTATTTAAAATACAGTTATTAAGTGTTCTAGGAATGGGAATGAAGGAATTTTGAGTCGTGACAGTAAAAACAGGGCAGCACCCCAATAAGGAGTGAATTTGGTTTGCTCATATTTGGGGCATTTAGTCAATTAAGGAACAGACAGACAGGACCTATTCTAAGAGACTGATGCTGACCTTGGAACAGGAAAGAAAACAGCCTCAAAAGCACCTTGGGTGAAAAAGTAACTGTTCCACTGGACTCCAAGGATGCCTCACACTGCTGAAGAACATTTCTTACAACTTTGCCTGACTAAGCAAACCGATTTCTCCTTCAGCCAAAAAATGTTTTCGCACCAATCTGTGGTGTAAGGAATGATGAAGCAACAGAGCATGATAAGACTGTGAATATCCATTTTCACATCTCAGATAATTCTTAAGCTCCTCGACCCGTGAAACAGCTGAGTGACAGAGAAACCCAGTTACATCCTGGAACTGGTAAGAATATGAATTGTGAACAGCAGAATGTGTATGAAAAGCGTCATTTCATATGAGATTCTTTATGTCTGTAGTGTTCCTTGTGAGAAATCAAAGCATTGCCTTAAGAAGCTGTAAAATGTAGTAACAGTGTATCTTACAATGTGAGACTGCAGCCATTATTTATTTCCACCTTTAAAGAAAACCCCCGAACTCCAAACTTGCTGACACCACACCCAAGGAAAGTCAAAAGGTGGAAATGAACCATCAATTTTTGTACAAGAATTGGCTGTTAACCCCCACTCCCAGTACCTGGCACGTGCTGCTTCCACTGCCAGAGCAAGTAAGTTGCCTTCCCCAGTGGCAGCACACTGTGTGAGAGCAGCCAGGCACTGCTGGGCTGCTGCTTGGTCTCTGCTGGCCTTCACCTAAAGTACAGGAGAAAGACATTCAGTTCAAACAAACCACAAAGTGAAATGGGAAGTCGAGTGCAGAAGACAGTCTAATTTCAAATATTAATTCTGGATGTGTGGAATTGCCAATATCCACTTCCTACTTCAATGAGATTAGAAGTCAAAAGGCATCTCGGACCTTAAAATGTGTACAAGTCCATAACATAACCCTAATCCAATTGTATCTACATTTTCACTGATTATGAAAGTGGACGCTGATTTCTGGTTCTGTAACCCTCAGCAGCACTTGACAAGAAGCACCCAACAGCGAGTGATTAGGCAGTGTTAGAGGCTTTTAGAGCAAAACATTGCATAGCTAGTTTCTATCTTATTTTCAGAACATGTAAAGCTCTCATTTATTAAAGGTTGGACATACAGATATATATTCTAGTTTCTCCCCTAATGACCAGAGCGGACTCTCAGAAACTGGAAAGTCAAACTTCTGGTAAGTTGCTCTGCCTTTACTCAATCTCTCTCTGCAATTACAGGAAGTCTCATTTTTAAGAAGGTTGTTCCCACCTTGTTGATCTTCTCAATCTGCTTGGCACGAACTACAGAGTTATCAATGGCCAGAACTTCCACTGTCTCCTCTTTCTCTAGCTGGTGCTTGTTCACTCCAACAATTACTTCAGACCCTATTTCCAGTGGAAACACCAGAAACTCAGAACACATTTGCAAACTACTGTGAAAAGATACAATGTTAACAGGATAAGAAGATTTTTGAGCAATATAATGTGTTGCTTTGCTTTATAACCATGTGCATTTCAAATATGTAAAATTTGCTCTTGTAGAAAGGATTTAAGTCTGTATTTTCCAGATTTTATTATGAGAGATGATTAGATACATGAACATTCAATTCAGTGAATACTGCACCAGAAAAAAAAGATTATAACAATATTTATCTTGTAAACTGATTTAGGAATGAGTTCCTAGAATACATTGGCTATTTTTCTCTTTTTAAGCTTACATAAGTGAATCTGACAGAACTAAGCAAAAGTGCTGGTCTCCTGCACTGCTCTGCATTTACTTTTCCGATTTAACATATAAATAAGAAAGGAAATTCCTACCTAAAACTACTCCATGTGCATAAAAATTATTTTGTCATGTTGGAAAATTATATTTTATGTTTCAGTCAGTATGGACTTATCAACTATTTTTATTTGCAGTGCCTGATAACATTATTATACTCTTTGAAGCAACATGAAGTAATTTACCTTGGGAGAGAAAACACAGAACTTTACTGATTATTCTTTATTGGTCTTATTTAACACCTGCTTCAAATTTATCCTTCATACAAAGAAGTCCATATAACTTCTTTCATGTCTGAATTATCCCTAGTTTCTGTTCCTGGATTATTACTGGAATGCAGATTACAAAAAGTGGAAGAGAGTTCTAAGCACACATGTGTAAATATCTCCACAAATACTCTATGCGTACTTATATTTAGCAACAAGAAGCTGTATCATCCTCTCATGTGAACTGACCATTCAGGAAAAGCAGGCAGTTCTCCAGAAAACCCAGGAATTTGGCCAGCTACGGTGAGTGTCGCCATCTGGTGGCATTTCTGCTTTTAAACTCAGGAATCACAGCTTAAAGCTCCTATTGGAAATTATCCAATTCACTACGGAGGGCTCCAAACACTCCTTTAAAATGTTCTTTCTACTGCTTTGTCTGATCTCATCTCAAACATGTCAAGCATGACTTTTCACACTGGTGCTGTATTTTGTACATGCTGTCTCTTTCCAGAGTTTTCACTGACATAAAACCATCATCATTTATTTTATCACTCACAATCTGCTACTCCTAAACTAAGAAATAAAAAACTACAATGAGCATGTGTGTAAAAAACCTTTATACTGAAGTATTCTATTGGCAATTTTCCCTTCTTTCATCCCCCTGCTCCTACCAGAGTCAATCCTGGCTTGTCTCCGGGCTGCACACTCTTCAATACGAAGTTTGGGGATCCCCTCAGCAACAGCTTTGGCCATTCCACCCATTTCTTCTATCTCCTCAATAAGCTGAGAAATGAAGAGGATTGAGAAAGTGAGTAGCAAGGTTTAAAAATTGAGCTTTGTACCTGTGCTATCCCCCAAAATTTTATTAAACCTTTTTTATACAGTTTTGTGCTCTAAACTGTGTTTTGTAAAGTTTATTTACAAAGACCTCACTGAAGCAGAAGTGTAAAATAATTCCTTGATTTGAAGTTACCAATTTATCAAACAGTCCCTTAGAAGACATTTCTCAAAACTCCTACCTCTAAAATTTTCCCAGAGAAGGTTTTGCAAACTGACCTTTAAAGCAGCTTCATAGACATCGTTGGTGAGGCACTCCATGAGGTAAGATCCCCCCCAGGGATCTGCCACTTTGGGAATCCCTGATTCCTCCTGGATTATGATCTGTGTGTTCCGGGCAATGCGAGCACTCTTCACTGTGGGCAGCCCCAAGGCTTCATCATAGGAATTGGTGTGCAAAGACTGCGTCCCCCCGAACACCGCAGCCATGGCTTCGATGGTGGTGCGGATGACGTTGTTGAAGGGATCCTGGAAGGAAAAGGGGAGCTCTGAAGCTCAGTGGTTCTGCTACAGGTGAGGCAGGTTAGTCATTATTGCAAAGAAACAAATGCAAGATTCCCCACTGAAACACTGTAATCAGTATAAAAGCTGAAAAAAACCCAGGCATCAAATCAAACTGATTCATCATTTGTTGTTAGCTTAACAAAGACATTAATCCATAAAGAAAGCCAAAATGATCACTGTGCGACTGAACTGGTCACAATGACAAATCAAAGCCTAATTTATATTTAGTGGTGTTTCAAAGAACTTAGTGAATCCAAATCAGAGGATGGAACAGTAGGCCTGATGTCTTCCATCCTCCAAATCCAGAATTCTTGGAGCAGTGAACAGCATGTGTGTCAGACAAATTACTAGTCAAGATGTGTTTTGGAATTAAATGTTCTTAAGTATTTTCATTAATGACAGCATCACATAAGGTAATTATAGAAAACTGTGATTTGGATAGGTAAGAATGTAAAACACAATTTATGAGTAGACACATATCTAAAGGCATGATAAGGCAAAATATAATTGTCCTCTGAAATCTGTAAGGAGAAAACACTGGACACTGAGGAGCTACATTAAGATAAACCACAATATTTAGACAAAATGAAAGAGTTATGATCCAGCCAGAAATATTTTTACAATGGACACTGGAATATAGTTTGGTAATAATATAGTTGAATATAGTTTTGGTAATAATAACATTTTTGCACTCACACAATACCTTTAATTGGAGGACCCACAGAGGCCACTGTTCAGAAAATTCCATTGCTTTAGTTTTACTGTGTTGTTGTAATGTAAGTAAACATCACATTTACTTCAGAAAAAAAGAAACCCACCACAAAAAACCCAAGGCACAGAAGTCAACAATGGCTGCAATCATGACCTAAAAATAACTCCTTTTGCATGACTATGATTGAGAAAAAGGCCTTGGGATCAGAGCTGGAACCCAGCTCTGACCTCACCTGGGAAAGTGTATACGCTGTAATGATTTATTTCCTTGCTGTAATGTAACTCAGGAGGAAGAGCAGAGAGTGAGCCAGTTTCAAAGGGGCAGATGAGCTGTAAGCATTACTTCCCTCTTCCGCACTGAAGGACTCCCCTGGCTGCTCAAATGACTTCTCAAGCCAGTGATCCTGAAAAAAAGTACCTCAAGTGCCTCTACTTCTTCGCTCAGCTGCATTTTGACAGGATAACTCACAGGACAAATCCAAGAGGGAGCTTCATCCTCTGAGTCCTGAATTGACATAAAGGTGTATCCAGTGCCAGTGTGTGCACTTCAGACTGAGAGGACAGCTGCTGCACCTTTGTGAGTAACCCCTTAAGCAGCCCCCTTTAGGACACACACCACGAGAACACCTTTAAGTGTGGAGGTTGATGAGAGTCCAATTTCTAACCTGCTCAGTGAGTGACCACCCCGAAGTCTGACAATGAGCTCTCAGCAGAAGAGATTTGGGATCCTTGGGCTTAAACATTTTCTCAATCAAGTGAGCCCACAGCCGCCTCCCAGCTCTCAGCTTTGCTATTTCCATATAGAAGTTCATGCCAATTCCCCAGAAGAAGGAGAGCCTGTAATAAGAGCACATAAACAGAATATAACATTGAATCATTCTAGTAACTCTGCATCAGTAATGGAGAAGCCCTACAGCAAGGTCTCTGATTAATGTACTTTCACAGATGATGGGAATGTTCCTATTTGCTTGTATGTGTAAAAATAATGAATTTGATATTAAACTCTATAGAGGTTTTACCAAAAGAGAGTTTTATACTTGCAAATTTCTTGAGCTCACCTTGGAGCAAATTCATCAATAGTGAGGCCAGCTTTAAGTCCAGTTCTGCAGTACTCCAAGCCATCTGCTATGGTATAAGCTAATTCCAGGATGGTGTCAGCTCCTGCCTCTTGCATGTGGTACCCACTAATGGAAATGGAATTAAATTTTGGCATATACTGGAAAAAAAAAAATATACAACAGGGTATAACAGCAGAAGGGGGAATAAAATACTTGTTATATCAGCATTCACACAGAATCACAAAATGGTTTGGGTTGGAAGGGAGTTAAAGTTCATCTAGTTTCAGTACCCCCTGCCATGGGCAGGGACACCTTCCACTATCCCAGGTTGCTCCAAGCCCTATCCAGTCTGGCCTTGGACACTTCCAGGGATCCAAGGGCAGCCACAGCTTCTCTGGGCAACCTGTGCCAGGGCCTCACCACCCTCACAGGGAAGAATTTCCTCCTCACATCTAAACTAAATCTCTCCTCTTTTAGCTTGAAAAGGTTCCCCCTTGTACTGTCACTATCTGCCACTGTAAAAAGTTGCTCTCAATCTCTTTTATAAACCCCCCCATAGGTATATCTTGAAAACCTGCAATGAGGTCCCCCTGGAGCCTTCTCCAGGCTGAACACCCCCAGCTCTCTCAGCCTGTCTCCAGGGCAGAGGTGTTCCAGCCCATTCTTTGAATTCCTTGTTGACTGCAAATCTGCAAATACAACCCATCTCTACAAAGTGGTGTTTGCAGATCTGGTCTGACTTAGACTTCAAATTTATATTATAAATGATACTGGATCTTAACTTCTCTTGCTGGCCCTTTCCACAACCACGTTACTGTTCAGTATGACAGGTCTTCCCGTCTTTTCTTTGTTCTCCAAAGTGCCTCATAAACAGTTAACTCAACTTAATAATAGAAGCAATACATTTAAACAATGAATACCTTTGAGGTGTACTGGAAGATGTCAGCAATGATCCGCATGGATGGTTCTGGGGGGAAAATGTAGGTATTTCTGACCATGAACTCCTTCAGGATGTCATTTTGGATTGTCCCTGTCAGCTTGGCCTGAGGCACTCCCTGCTCTTCCCCAGTCACAATGAATGCAGCCAGCACAGGAATGACTGCCCCATTCATTGTCATGGAAACGGACATTTTCTCCAAAGGAATTCCATCAAAAAGGATTTTGGTGTCTTCCACTGTGTCGATGGCAACTCCAGCCATTCCAACATCTCCTCGAACTCGGGGATTGTCTGAATCATAACCACGATGAGTGGCTAAATCAAAAGCAACGGATAATCCCTGCTGGCCAGCTACATGAAAAAGAAAGAAAAACCCCAAAAAACAACAAAAGAGATAGTCAGAAGTGTTGAACAGACTTGCATGAAGACTGAATCAAAATTTATTAACTTTATTTTACGTGATTCAGGCTTGGATAGCAAACTAAATTTTGACGTTAAATAGTGTTCCCTCCCCAAACCTGTCCAAGGTCTAGTAGTCTTCAATTTTACATGAAAGACTTTTAATTAAGAAAAAAAAAAAGCAGTCCTTACTGCACTTAAAAAATTGCTGAATAACAGCTCACCCACAAGTTATAAATGTGTGTAGACAGGCAGTATAAGAGCTTATACACAGAAACTCAGCTTAGCTTAGCTGGGAACAGAAGTGTCATAAACTGTGTCACGTTACTTTCTCTTTATCACAAACTAAAAACACACAGACTGTTCCCTGGCTCTACTGACACACGTTGTTATTTGTAAATCTGCAGTAAGAGAAAATTATTCATATAAAGCAGGGAACAGAACAGCCAGAGCTCTTGTTGCTGCAACTTGAGAACAGAACCCAAAACTGTGCTGACCCCAGGCATTCACCCTCTGACCAGTGACCGGGCTGTGCAACCAGCTAACCCAAGTTACCACTTCTGCTTCAGCTCCATGATCTCAGCTGCTTGAACCCTGAGATGGAGCCAAATTATGTCCATGTGTTAAGGTGCAGTAACTAAAACCAGCATTTAACACATTAATTTCCCATAGCAAAATTAAGCAAAGGCACTTCCAGAAACGATCCAATTTCCCAGTAATAAAGAAATACAGTATAATTGGGAAGATGTTATGAAGAAACCCAAATTATGAAGGCAGAATAATCCCATTTGCCATGTAACTGACTGAATTAATGTTCTCCATTGCTTCACAAGGCAGTGTTGTTTCCCAGACCAGCTGCCCTACCTTTGATGTTGTCCTTGTAGAACTTGTTGCTCTCCTCCACTGTACTGAACCCAGCGTACTGGCGGATGGTCCATGGCCTGTACGTGTACATGGTAGGATAGGGCCCTCGAGTGAAAGGCTTCACCCCTGGCAGCTCCTCAGGGAAGTCCTCCGTGTCCCTTTTGGAGTATAAAGGCTTAATGTCGATCCCCTCTGGGGTGTGCCAAATTAAATCCTTGGGGTTCTTGCCTTTCAGTTGCTTCTGAGCCAGGGCAGCCCACTCAGGGTGCAGCGGCTGCCTGTGCAAGTAGCGCCAGGCCAGGAGCGCGCAGCGGCACGGCCGCAGCCGCAGGACAGCATCCCCGGCCCTCAGCATGGCTCTCCTCACAGTGTGGGGCAAGCTGGACAAAATAAAACCACATATTTTGCATTATCATATGCATCTGACATAGGAGAAGTGAGGATGGAGAGGTCAAGCAGCTTGCTAAAGTCAAAACGGTCCCTCAGGAGAAAAACAAAGTGTGTTTATTCATGCACTGATTTGACAGACAGCTGTTCCTCTTGCCTTTCAACAAGACAACACATAAAACAGACTTCAGGAAAAATCCAACATTTTCCTTTTGCCAAGAAAAATATACCCACAACTTATCTACGTCCACATCTGAGATCTGTAACTTATTTCAGTCCCTCATTATCACTGTCATTAATCAGTCACTGAAAAGCCAGTGTGAGGCTTGAAGTTGGCATGCCCAGGACCCTCTCACCTTCACATCTCTCTCATCTAGGAATTCCTTAATGTCAAAGAGTGATTTTTTTTCTAGGGATGGGGCAGCTACAGCTTCTCTGGGCAACCTGTGCCAGTGCCTGACCACCCTCACAGGGAAAAATTTCTTCCCAGTATCCAACATCGAGGAGACACTCTGCAGCAAGTGGGCTGTCAGAGAATTGCTGATGTAATCATATGCTTGGGAAAAGATGGCTTTGGCTGGATGGAAACTAGAGACAGGCTGAAAAAGAAAGGAGGAAAAAAAATGTGGTATGTGAGAACACAGGGACAATACAAGCTGCAGAGCTTGTCCCACCATGCATGAGACTGTTATGGGGGTAACTTGAACCTTCCCTGTGAGGGTGGTGAGGCCCTGGTACAGAGAAGCTGTGGCTGCCCCATCCCTGCAAGTGTTCAAGGCCAGGTTGGATGAGGCTCTGAACAACCTGGCATAGTGGAAGATGTCCCCATCCATGGTAGGGGTTGGAATGAGATGATCCTTTCCAACCCAAATCACTCTGTGAGTTCAGTTACTCCTAGAAGCTATAAGCTCTTTTGCTTCTGCTCTCCATACCCTATCCTTGCACTTTCTTACAAAAACAAAACCTTTACAACTTGGCTCCAAGGGTCAGTCACCTCCTCACTGCCTCATCTCTTTCACAACTACCAAGAAACACACACTTCCCTGACACCTTTATGAGAAATCCTGCATAAAACTGGAAAGCATCTGTATCACTGCAGTAACACCCTCTGAACATATGCTTTAATAATACATATGCTAAGTGTGGGATGCCTATAACCTGATGAGCACAGAGGAGCACCTGGGGAGCACTCATGCCCTGCGAGGATGTGATGCTGCAGCCAGGATGGAAGGCAACCTGTGCCCACACCGCTGCACGGGTCACAGGATGGGTCAGGTTGGAGGGGAACACGGTGGCTCATCTGGTTCCACCTCCCTGCTCCAGCAGGGTCATCCCAGAGCACAGGGCACGGGATTGTGTCCAGACAGTTCTGGACTATCTCCGGTGAGGGAGACCCCACATCCTCTCTGGACAATCTGTTCAGTGCTCAGTCACTGAACAGGGAAGTTCCTCCTCATGTTCAGGTGGAACCTCCTGGGATCAGTTCCTGCCTGTTCCTCTTATGCCATTACTGGGCCCCACGGAGCCGAGCCTGGGCCCTGCTCTGAGCCCTCCCTGCACACAGGGGCACACAGGGATGAGGGCCCCTCTCAGCTGTGTCTCCTGTCGAGGCTGAACAGCCCCAGCTCCCTCAGCCCTTCCTCATCAGGGAGATGCTCCAGACCCTTCATCACCTTTGTCACCCTGCGCTGGACCCGCTCCAGGAGCTCCGTGTCTCTCTTGTCCCGAGGAGCCCAGAACTGGACACAGCACCACAGCACTCCAGATGTGCCTCAGCAGGGCTGAGCAGTGGGGCAGGATCCCCTTCCTGCTGGCAATGCTCTTCCTAACGCACCGCGGGATTATTCCTGCCCCGGTGCTGGACGCTGCATTTATCTTTTTTCAGTTTCAGACAATTCTTGTCTGCCCATCTCCCAGCCCTGCACCCCAAGGGAACCCCAGAGCCGTCCTGTCAGCCCCTCTCCGCACCTCTGCCTCCTCAGCAGCCACAGCCCGACAGGAACGCTCCTCTCTCCGTCCCGGTACAGCGCCCGCCGCCGCCGCCCGCCCCCAACACGCCCCTTCGGCGGCCAATGGGGACGGGGGGCCGGGACGAAGGCTGCGATAGGGGATCAGGACGAGGACAGGGGCAGGGCTCGGGGCTCCGGACATGGACAGGGACATGGAAAGGGATCAGGATCAAGACAGGGGTGGGATCCCCCCCGTTACCTGCCACCGGCCCCTCCGTCAGCGCGCGGCCCCCGCGCACGCGCGGTGGGCGGGAGCGGCGTTGCGCGTGCGCCGCGGGAGCGCGGGTTTGTTTTGTAACGTCCCGACGGGCTGAGGCGGGACCGCCGGCAGCGCTGAGGAGGGGGAGGCAGCGCCGGGAAGGTGAGGCTTGGGGCGGGATGAGCTGGGAGGAGAGAACGGGTTTTGTGGAGGTGTTGTCCGCGATGCTGTTCGGCAACACCGGGGAGCAGGCATTTGGAGATGCAAGGGGGTATGGGTGGGAAGGACTACAACTCCCAGCATGCACTGCGATGGAGGAGTAAACGTTGTAGCTTGTGTCGGTGACGGATGCATGCCGGGAGTTGTAGTCCTCCCCTTATTTGCGGTCCGCTGCGAAAGCTGTCCCACAATATCGGTAGTTATGGAGGAGGGGAGAGGCAGGCCTCATTTACCTGGTTTAGGGCTTATTTAGCTTGTGTGGAGCTTATTTGGCATATATTTACCTGGCATATGGTTTATTTACCTGTTATAGGCCTCACTTACTCTCCGGGGCTTATTTTTCTGGTGTCAGTTTCGACAGTGACAGTCGCTTGGTGAGAAGTGACAGGACCTGAGTGAGGGGAAAAAGTGGCCTGAAGGGGTGAGGGAAAAGCTGAATAAATCTGAGTCGTGGTGCTTTCGAGACGAGAAGGGTGGTGAGGTTTGTGGCTACTCCCTTCTGTGTGACCACTTTTCTCTCTGTCTCTATAGTAAGTTAGAAAAGAAGTTGTAGGTTTAAGCTGCAGCAGGGACCACTGTGCTTGGGAGTTAAAGGTAAAAAGTTCTGGTAATTGGATGACTGCACTGAACATTAGAAAGCTAAACCATAGAATCACAGAATGGTTTGGATAGGAAGAGACCTTAAAGATCTTTTATTTCCAGCCCCCTGCCATGGGCAGAGATACCTTCCAAATGGGGATGCTTTTTTAGTGGTCCTACATTTAGGTAAATTATGCAGAGTTTGGGCTCTAGGTTAGCAAATTGTAATACAAACACTTCATCTCATCTTAGCTCATTTGGGGCTTATTGGGTTGAGCCCAATTTTCGTAACTTTGCTTTTTAAAGTATGGTTTTTACCGTATGGATTCTAATTCCTGGATTTTAGTTTTGTCTTTGTTGCCTCCTGTTCCCATTCGTTTACAGATAACGAAACCCCGCCACACATCTTCCAATAAAATGGGGAAACCAACTGGTGGGAGATCAGCAAAAAATCCTTTTAAATCGCAAAATCAACAAGGGCCTTCCAGCAAAAAAAAGGGAGCAGATGAACAAGGAAGAAAACAAGGTCAAAAAAGACAGGTATTCATCATTTTGGATAAAAAAAAAATTAGAGAAGTAACCAAAGGGGGGGATTGGAAGAGGTATTTTTTCCCCTTTTTAAAATTGGAATTTATAGAGAATAATTCATTAACTAAGCATAGTCCTCTCGAGGAAATGCCTGGTGTGAAGAGCTCTTTTGAGGAGCCTTCAATAAAGCTTTTTTTTTGTGGTCAAAGGCTTCTGTCAGGCACTGACATAGTGTGTTCATAGAAGTAGATGAATAATTGCACAGCAGAGGATGTGCACAAAATTGCCACACTTGCTGTAAATTTTTCTCTTCAGCAGGTCCCTCGGACAATCAGAAGGGAGGCTAAGGAAGTGCAGGACTATTCCCCTGCAGGTAGGTTCCTGGTCTTCCCTGTTAAATCTGAACTGTTCCACCTTTGACTCCGATCTGACTGAACTGAGTCACAAAGCTGTCTATCCAGGTTTGACAAGTCATACCTTTCCCTTTTTTCCCTTTGTGGTAACAGGAGAAAATGGTTCTTCAAAAAAGGTGAAGCTGACCAGTGCTGCAGTAGGATCTTGGCAGCCTCTCTCAGAGAGCAGTAGGGTGTTCCTGGAAAATGTAGTGGACTCAGTAGTACTGTAAGTGCCAAATATCCTGGTGGTTCTTTTTGTTTCCACAAGGAATAAAGTAAAAATCATAGTATTACTTGAACTGGAAGTCAGCGTGGTTTTTGATGTGTTCTCTGTGCTTGCAGGCTTTGTGATGGAAATTCTGCCTTTATTTTCTTTCCAGATCTGTTTTGTCCCAACAGAGGGAGAGAAAAGATGATGTTCAGAAGTACCTCAATGTACTGAAAGAAAGGTAAGAAAATATAAATAAAAAAAGAGGGAGAGATTTCTTTTACCCACTTGTTTTAGCCATGCTTTAAGGGCAAGCTGAAACTCTCTGTCTGACATAAAGCTGTTTATCATGTTTCATAAGAGCATTACCAGGTTTTATTAAAATGGTAATTGTTTGGAAGTAGTTAAAAATGCTGCTTTTAGAACTTACTTGAAAAGCAGATGGGTCAGAAATGGGAAAATATTAGGGAAATATTAATTAATGTCAGTTTATAATAAGGGAGTGTAGAGGCCAATGGAATATAAACCACACAAAGTCAGTGCAATAGCAAACATGGGAATATTTGGATTTCTTGTTCCTGGTTCCTTCCTTCGACACCTACTCCATTCAAGACAGTTTTTATTCCTCTCTTCAGCCTTTTACTTCATTAACAGCAACTGAGTTTAAAACTAAAGTGAGATTAACTTTTCCCCAGAATTTTCTTTTTACTTTGCAAAGAACTCCAAATAAATCATGCTTTCCTTTTCCTGTAATTAAAGGGTGCTGAGAAGTTTCAAGACTTTAAAGGTGCCTCCAGGGAAGCTGGGCAACCTGACGAATATCCTGAGCCTTCAAATGGCAGAGAAACAAATGCTTGAGACAAATGAGGAGTCTTTGGTACAGCTGCAGGTATGAAAAGCAAGAAAGGGAAGAAATTACCTTACCAGACTGCTGCCTGTGCCTGTGCTGTTGTGCAGGAATGTCCAGTGTTCATTGTTGTCATCCACCTTTGCTGCAAAGCTGTGTCTGTTTTTGGATGTTTTTTAGTGACTTAGTGAGTTCTGTAGGAAAGACCTACCATCTCTAAAGTAAATTTTGTTCTGGTTTTGTGTCTGTTTTGTTTTAGGAAGAAGTAACTGAAGCAGAAGAATCAGCAGAGCGCATTGAGGAAAGGGTACAGCAGCTGCAGTACAAAATCCAGCAGCTCAAGAATCAGTTAGAGAAGGATGAGGAAGAGGCCAGGAAGGTATTTCTCATAAATACTTGTTTACTCCTATAACCTAGAGGAATGGGTTGACTTCCAGAGCTGTCTGAAACAAACTGTTTCTCAGGCAGTGTCATTTAAGGACAGCCTCATTTGCCTTTGGGAATGGAACTTCCTAATCTTTCCAACTTCCTAATTTTCCTTTTCATCTAATCTTTCCAATTTCTTAATCTTTTCAACTTCAGTTGCAGAATTAAGAAATTTGGTTTCAGAAGTAGGATAATAACAGACAGGTTATTTTCCTACTTGTGTGCCTGATATTTGGGATTTTGGATTGTTTTTTCTCTCTCTTCTTCCCTTTCTAGGTATTCCAGGAAAATGGCAGTGGAGCACTCCATCTTCCAGAACTCCCTAAGAGCAGTTTGCAGGCACCCACTCTGCAGGTGAGTGTGAAATATATCTTTGTCTTTTCAGAGACACTTTGGTTATGAGGAGGAAGGCAACAGAATGTGCTTTTATCCCTTAACCTCTGCCAGAGGGGGCTGTTCTGAAAATTCAGAAAATTTGAATAGGTTTTCTTTTTCCTTTTTTTTTTTTCCTTTTCATTGAGAACTGTCTGTTTATGTTCTAAAACCAGGACAAAACCCTAAAAGTCCTCCTCATCCCTGGAAGTGTTCATGGCCAGGTTGGATGGGGCTCTAAGCAACCTGGTCTAGTGGAACCTTGTGGAAGGTCTCCCTGCCCATGGCAGGGGGTTGGAACAAGATGAGCTTTAAGGTCCCTTCCAACCCATATCGTTCTGTGATCTTAATGATTTAAAACATCACATGCCTTTTCCTAGAAACCCTATGGCCCTAGGGAACTTGTAATTTCTGAAATATATTTATGACTCATTCTGTGGCTTTGAATCTTATTTTTTATCTGTAGCTGGGCTGCATGAAAGTGAAATTCCTGTTGCACTCGACAACAGCTGGTTTTTTATTTGTTGTCTATCATTCTTTCCTTCCTCAGGAGGAAATTTTGAAGGTAAAGAACCAGAAGGACCTTTTAAAGGATATGAATGCTATTCAGCAGTCAGCTGACTTGAAGAACTTGTTAACCCTTATTGAAAAGACCTATGAGAAGGTGGATTTGCTTTGAGAAGTTCAAATATGTGGAGTCTCCATGCTGAGCTTGGAAACTGCTTTATTCCTAATGGCCTTCCTGTTGCGACTTCTGAATTTCTGTAAACCGTTTTCTGTAAATACTGGCATATAAATCTGTAGATACATTCTGGGACTCAAGTGATTTAAATCATCTGTCAAGGTTTTTTGTGGGGTTTTTTGACTTGGGATGACTTCTAGTGGTGATATATCCTCTCTTAGGAGAAGGGAAGGAAATGGATCCTGGGTTATTTGGGTGTTTACAGAATAAGGGAACTATTCTATTGTATTTGCACTTCTATATCTAGATCTGTAAGTCACTGAAGGCAGTGTCTAACCAAAGTAGCTTTTATTTGGGAGTTTATTCTTTAAGCCTGAAACAGGTAGTAAAAATAAGCTTATCTAATACTCAGTTGTAAATCCCCTGTTCAACTTCCTTACTATTTTTTAATAAAAAACCCTTAATGGCAGGAAATTGAATAATTTTTATCTAATGTACAAAATAGTTTTCACACTTTCATTACTTAATTAAAAAAAACAACATAAAACATAAAGTACTTTCTCAGGTCAAATTACCTGCTGGAAGACAGCAATGCTCTTTACACTGACTTGCCACATAAACTGTTGTTCTTCTGTTTACAAGTTGCTGGTAGTCTTAATGAGGCGAGAGCTAATTATTTCTCTTCTCCTATGAGGGATTGAAAGCCTCTCTGGAGTTACAATCATGGAATATCTCAAATTGGAAGGAACCCATAAGGATCTCTGAGTCCCAGCTCTCTGCTCCTCACAGGATTACCTAAACCATGTAGGATCAGGAAAACCAGACTAAGTACTTGCTTTATCCTGAATCACATGAAAAGGAATACAATTATTTAGAAATATTTCTCAAATTTGTGATCACTTGGCAAGGGGAGCATTTAGTGATATAACCATTACCCAAAATAGTTTAATCCAGATTATGGGTTAAAAATTGTCCTGCATGCCATGAAAAGGTTAAGTAAAGATATACTCCTTTGCTTTCATTAAGGGTGATTTACTGTGTGGGTTTTGAACTTCCTCGAACCACATAGAGACCTTTTCCTTTTTAGAATTTTTTTATTTTGAAAAGAAAGTGTGGAGAAGGTCAGTGAGTAGGAGTCAGATACAGCTTCCACACAGGGAAGTTGAAATAGCAGTAACTGAAGAATGAGCTTCTGCACTGCAGGGCTGGATAGTTACAGAGGCAAACCATAATTACTTTAATTTTTTTTCCTCAACAGTGGGTGATTTATGGTAGGCTGGCTGTGGGTGTTGTTACTTTGGGGTCTTCATGCACACGTAAACAGGGCAACATGAACCAGGGAACATAAATCCAGACGTTTGGAGGTGGTCTTAGCTTGACTTGATGGTGGATACTCTTGGACAGAGTTGCAGAAGGATCAGATTGTTGGTTTTGATGAGATTCGAGGCCTCTTCCAGAAGAGCCACTGTTGATCAGTGTTGGTGGACCTGTGACCTTTTGTGATTTGACCCGGGAGCATCTGAAACTTCAATTTCACAAACCTTGGCTTTAAGTAGGTATGACATTTTTCCGTGTATGTATTCTTTATTTACTGAGTTTATCCATTTAAAGAATACCCAGGAAAATCTTAATGAACCTCTGTATTCAGGTTAACTTGGCTTAATCCTTGTTGTCAGAAGTGACCTACAAGTACAGAACTCTGATTTCTTTGCATATGGTAATGGAAAGAGTAGGGAGAAGAGCCAAGGGAAGAAGCTGTGCTGAGGCACTGGGGAACATCAGGATCTCCAGCCCAGCTTCAAACCCATGTGACTGCCAAGGTCAAACAGCCCTTCTGTTCTGACAGCCTGAAGCTCTGAACATCCCGCATTTATCTCCTAGTACAAGCTAAGCACAGCTTCGTGGTCCATATGTCTTTTGGGAAAAACCTGGACTAGGGAGTGTTTTTTGGGATATGTTTTCAACAAACACTCACTACCGAGTGAAAATGGCAGGAAGAATAAGAAAGCTGAGGGTCTGTATTTAGCCAAGATGACGTGATCTAAGAGATTAATCCATGAGCCATCAATTAGTTCACACTTATGGTCCATTTCTGCCCTCCCCCAGTAAATAAAAAATAAAAGAACAACACTTTGATTTAGAAGTACTGGAAACCTTCATTGAAATATGGATTATTCTGGTAAAAAATCAAGAAGACAGATGTAATGGAAAAGTAAATTAAAGATTTTTGAAACACAATGGAGGCTGATTAGAGCTCTAGGAACGTGCTGCGGCACACATTTTATAGGGTTTGGGGATGACATTAAATGAAATGGCTGGGCTGAGGTCCAGGTCTGAGTTGGAAACTCCAGGTGGAGGGTGGAAGTGGAACCTCTGCAGGAGACTGGTGAAGAAAAGGAAGAGCTCCATTTTGGCAAGAGTCTCTCCAGCACAGATCCTCCGCCCTGGAACAAAATGCAGAATGACCACGAGAAAATCAGTGAGAGCTGCTTCTTCAGTATTGGAAGAAAAATACCCCTTTATCAGCTCTTACTCTGAAAAAGGTCGGTGGGAATCCAGAACACTTGAATGTTTTATCCTAGGTATGAATAAAGAACACAGTTTTAAAAGTCTGTTGGGTACAAGTTATCAGAGAAAAAGGAATTTTGATCTTCAGAGGTATCATATCAAAGCCAGCTGGTGATGGTTTTTTCTTTTCCTTTGTCTAAATGCTTGTGTTTGGAGAGAAATGTATGGAAATGTATTCTGAATTCCTTAACTCCAGTTTTCCATAAAAGCTGAATTTTTTCTTCATTTTCATATTCTTGCTTTACTTGGCTCAATTTTTGCATCCCAGACCAGCTGGTTTAGTCTAGACTTTGGGTCTATTTGTCTACTCATAGGCAATTTTTTATACTAAAATTTGTCAGCAAATTCCTTGAAGACTCACAAATGCTGGCGAGAGTGGGACTGGGAAGGTGGGAGAGATATTCTATGGATTTTCAAAAGTACTGTAAATTTAAGTTTTTCTCAGTTCTGTCAAATCCAGCAGCTTGTAAACTGCCTTGTTCATAGCATGATGATTCAAGGCCAGAACTAACAAAAACCTGAACTAAAATTTGGTTGTAACACCCCTGCATCACAGAAAGTGGAAAATGAAGAGCTATTGCATGGCTGATAAGCCCTCCAGGGAATTCCCAGACCTGACACTCCCTGGATGTGTTTTCAGCTGGGACATCTAGACTTAAGTCTGAAGAAGAAGGCCTGGGAACTGGAATTATCATAAGTTCTTCTACCAAAAAACAAAAAATACTTGCTGTGTACTGGATGGTAAGTATGGCAAAAAATCTTGTTCAAAATATCATGCAGAGTTGAAAATATACAAATAGGATCAATAAAAAAATGGCGAGTGTTGTGGCTATGACAGATAAGTTAGCCAAAGAGTGATGCATGGGAACTTAAAAAGAACAATTACAGAGCCTGCAAAGCAGGAGAAATGCCAGAGAAGGAGCAGAGTTGGAATCTCCCATGCTTTGGCAAATGGTGCAGGTGTGTAAACTCAAGCCCTTCAAGTGCTTTGATTTTACACAGAATTTGGGGGTTTATATGACAAATCCTTGTTGTCACACTATATGAAATCTTGACCCAGCCAACATTATTTGTGACTTTTTAAAAGGGACATGGAAAAATGAAGCAGGAAATGCAGAGAAGCACCTTTGCTGTGTGTTTTGTGTAAATGTAAAAGAGAAAGCACCTGCTGAAAAAGGCATGAAAGCATCTTTCTTCACAAATTTCCTGTTGGCATCAAGAAAGTGCTCGGGGTAGAATATGTCTGGTTTCTCCCACTGTGACGGGTCTTTCAGGACTGAAGTCAGTAAAGGGATGATGTAGGTTCCCTGCAAAATAGAACAGAGGAATGAATCCCTGGACAAATTCAGAAAGTGGAAATGTTAAAAGAAGCAATCCTGTAGGCATCTCACCTTGGGAATGAAATAGCCTTTGAGGGTGACATCTGCAGCAGTCTCATGAGGCAAATCCAATGGCAGGATATTGGCAAACCTCTGAATTTCATGGATGACAGCATCTGTGTATGGCATCTGAGCTCGGTGCTCGATCCGGGGGAGGTTGGACCCTATCACTTGCTCTATCTCTTCTTGGACCTTTTCTGAAGAAAGAATCAACTCTAAGATACAAAGATTGATTTACCCCGAGACACACTGTGCTTTACTATTGTAAATTATAATAGATCTGGTGTGCAAACCATAAATTCTCCAAAAATCTTTTTTTTTTTTTCCTTTCAGAAATAATGGGAGGTGAACATGACTACAGGTTCTGATTGATTCTTTAACAACAAGAAACCTAAAGACTTTTTTTATGCCCTCTCTTCTGTCTAAGGATCCTTGTTCTGCCCAGGGGTTGTCTCAAAATCCCCATTTGACTCCGAACAACCCTGTGCCATCAGCTGCAATGGAGATACCAGGCAAAGGGCATCTGAATCTTCTCAGGTCCCTAAAGCCTCAGTACAGTCCATTTAACATCTGCACAGGCCTTTGGTTTAGCAACAGTTTCTGAGGGGAACCAGGGACAATTTCATTGACCAATACAGGACAGCTCTTTTCTTATTAATTAATGAGATTTCCCTGAGCGAAGGGCCTGGTCTGTATGAACTCTGCTCCTGATTGACCAGTGTGACCCTCACTGGGTCTGAACCACAGGGCACAGAGACAATAATTGGCTGGAAACCTCAGCTTTTTGTAACTTGGCCTGTTAGAAGACATATTGTTCCTCCAGGTTCCTGTTGGTCCCTAATGCCCTGAGTGTAACGGTGTCTACCATAAAACCACTTACTCTGGATTTCAGGGTATTTTAGCATCAGCAGAAAGCCCCAGTTCAGTGTGGTGGAAATTGTCTCAACACCAGCAGTAAACAAATTGCTCACCAAGCTTAGCAAGTTGTCATTGTGGAAATACCCATTGGTAGTGGATTTCTCCTGAAAAAAGTGTTTGAGATAAAAGGATGAAAACTTACAGCTTTCTATGTGAAAATGTAATTTATGTAGATAAACATTTGCTGAGAAAAAAAATCCTGTATTTTCCAAAAGTGTGAAAGACAAGGAAGAGCTTTGGGCTTGTGCCTGGAGGCGAGTGCTGACATCTCTTTGTATTTACTGAGGCCAGCTGCAAAGAGAGCTGCTTTCCCCATGGGGAAGGTAACCCAGACATATCAGAGACCCCAAACAAGAGTCCCAGTAAAGCCCAGGTAGTGATTTTGTTCTGTAATACATTACGTTTTCAAAAGAGCCACAAGGGCTGGGACAATAGAGAGAGCAGATAAAAAGATGCAGCCTTGGTAAAGATACTGATACAGTCTGAAGAAAATAAATAAGGATAAATGTTTGCTGATTAGAAGATGTTGGAACTTCATCAGCATGAAGTATCTGTACAACTCTGCCACTTTGTTATATGTGTTTTCTCAAAGACAGCTTCTCTAAAGAAATTTAGCTGTAATTGTAAGAGCTGAAACTGTAAATGTCTTCATAGAGCCATAAAATTTGGAATCAACAAGAAAAGATTCAGTTACCTCCTGCTGTTTAACCAGAAAAGCATCAATTAAGCTTCTTTGGTCATTTTTGTCCAGGTTTTTGAGATGTTCTACAAAAGTAACTCGTACATAAGCATGGAATTCATCTCTGTTTCGGAGGAGAGGCTTGTTAGACCTTAGGAGGAATCCAAGGTATGGGAAGAGATTGTACATCTACGAGAATGGAAGTTATTAGAGAGAATTTATCAGCCAGAGCTCTGAAAACACTACAGAAGCAAATTAACATTTTGCAAATTAAGCAAATCAACATTTGGCATATTTTGCAGATACAAATTCAAAAACTTAAGATTGATATTTTGTTCTAGAGAACATGAAAAAGTGATTGGATGAATTCATGGTAGAAAAATCAAGGACCACTGAATAGATGTAAAAATCTTGCCCCAAATTGCTATTTTTCAGGAGTAGTGTAGGTGTCAGGCTCAAACAGCTTCAAGTTGCCCCTGGGGAGATGGAAATGTTGGCCAGGGACTTTTTTGATTGTTTTAGCCATCTCTCTTCCACTAACATTGTTTTTCTTTTTTTTTCAAAGCCTAGAGGAACATAAAACAATCCAGTGTGTGGCAGCATTGCATACGAGTATCAGAAGGTATTTTTACTTATTAGCACTCTTCAAACTACATCTTAAGTACCTTTTTGAGAGACTGGGGGCTTGATTGTTGACTTCATGATTCCCAGACTGTCTCTCAAACTTCTTTTTCTCCAAGAAAGTGCTTTGTAAACCTATTAACTCTCAAAGTCTCAGATTTTCCTGTTTAATACAAGAAATTGACTACCAGTATTGCTATTTTCCTGTGGCATCCAGTGGAACAGCAACATAAACGTGTGAATCATTACCGTAACCAAAGGTTTCCCAGCAAGCCTCACGCTTTCATTGGTCAGATTTAGAAGTCTCACAAATCTGGAGTCTTTGTAGTCAAATCGTTTTCCAAGCAATATTGACACAATTATATTAGCAACTGCTGCATTAATTATTTTGCTGGCATCGAAGGGCTTTCCTAGACAAGGAACAGAATATATTACATCGCGGCAAGAAATGTAATTTGCAAATGTAAATATAATACTAATTATTGCTGTTTATTTCATTGATTGATTATTTATTATCCACTGTCAGAATACAATACCAAGACACAAAAATGCCAGAGGAGCCAAATTCATCAAACTGAAGTACATTTCATAAAAAGGTGTGAAGTTGAGAAGGCTCAAAAAGCCTTTGCATACTTGGACAAAACCTTAGAGCTGCTGAGGCCCTGGCACACGTTTCCCAGAGAAGCTGTGGCTGCCCCATCCCTGGAAGTGTCCAAGTACAGGTTGGATGTGGCTTGGAGCAACCTGGTCTAGTGGAAGGTGTCCCTGCCCATGGCAGGGGGTCATCTGGATGGTCTTCAAGGTCCCTTCCATGCCAAACCATTCTGTGATTCTAAGGGTTTGAAGACTGAGCAATCCACCCACCTTCCTGTGAGGCGATGGTGTCTGCCAGGTGCCCATACTCCTCCACGATTCGATCCTCAATGGCCTTTTTGCCCATCCCAAAGTCTCGTAAGGCTGTGAGGGTAAATCTTCGCATCACCTTCCAGTTTTCACCGTGAGCAAAAACAATGCCTGAGACCAAGAGAACATTTCAAGGTGGCAGAAGATTTTAAATAATTTTGTAGGCTCCATAGAATGGAGCTGTTTAGTAGCAGTCACTTTTAAAACAAGTTAAATTGCATCCAGATGAGGAGAAACACCGCTATGCTGTAAGTATTTTCAGTCCTCAGCAATAGGGTTATTACACAAGCAAAGAATAAACTAAAATTTATTTAATCAAATCTTAAGAAGAATATATATTCTAAAAGACACTTGTCACTGAAAGAAAGTGGGCATTGGAAATTCAAGTTTGAACTGCTGGTCACTATAGTTTGGAAGTGGAATTGAACGGAGATCTCTGATGACTGCAGGAAAAACTTAATGTTATAAAAACCAACAACTCTTGAATTTAGGTCAAAAATAAAATGTGGTTTATTAAGGGAAAAATTAATTAAAAAGAACCGAGAGAAAATAAAACAAAACGACCCGGGATGCAGGATCAGAAATCCGCTTTAGCCTAAACGGCAATTGCCCCGGGGCAGAAACCGGCAGCGCTGGGTTGCTGCAGCTAATCTGGAGCAAGATTAATTATCAAGTCTCTTGAAAGAGATATGAGGCCGTCCACAGCCCCAGGCTTTCACCAGGGCTACCCCACAGGTAAAAAGCACCTTCTTCCTTGTGCAGTCGTTTTTATAACCCCTGGACCACTCCCCTCACCGCCCCCGATCCGCCCACAGTCTGCCTCTTTGGTCAATGTCAATTGGATGTAGTCCATGATGGGCATCGAGTTCTTTAGCCAATGGCTCGCTGTCTCCAGGGTACAGTCCTTAGGAAGGTGTCAGTGGGCGAAAGTGGCGGGAAAAAGCTTCATTAAAATTCATAGCTGGCAGGGAGCCAAGTTACAGTCCAACGGCCAGGAGCTAAAAATAGTAACTGGTCCTTACTGAGGGCTGTTTTCTGAAAGAGACTTCGACTTCCAGTGTATAATAAAACACCAATATTCTTTATAGATGTCCTCACAAACATCACAAAACCTTAAAGAACCTTTAATAAAATTCATAATCCTTCAACTGGGAGTGGGGAGAGGGGAAAAGAGGTCAAAATAAAAGGGCATTACCAACAAATTACGTCCTACTAGTGTAGGGTTCAAGCTTAAAATATAAATGGCTCATGTAGCCAACTAAACTCGCTTGGGAGGTTTGTAAGGTGCCCCTACTCGAAATGAGAATTACAGACAGGCAACATAAACTGTAAGGACCTAATATAATAAACTTAACTTCAGGATAAATTTCAGGGTGGGGTGACAAAATCATGAAAACTGGGGTTTATTAACAAGAACAGAGTATAAACTTCTTAATTAACATGGATTCCATAGTTAATTTGGTTAACTTCATAACACTCTTAATTTGGTCACGGGGCACATTAGATATGCAAAAGCCAACGTAATGATTTTATTTATGACACTTAAGTAGGCACAAATGTCTTCAAAATTTAGGTAAAGTCTTAAAACCTCCACTATCACTGGTTTTTTTCCCACTCAAATTGTTGCACATTTAACTGATGACTTCAGCTTGGTTTTTTTCAAATAAAATGAAAAGTAAGCTTCTATGCAATAATATGTTCAAAAGATGCAGCTGTTAAAATGTTCACAGAATTATTCCTGAATTTCTCCAAATGTCTTTGGAGATATAAATACGAAACTCTTATGCTAAATTAGAATGAAGTTTAGGTGTGAAATTCCTATTTTGAAACCCAGCTCAGTAGAGAGTATTTCCCTTTTTGGAAATAAATCCCCAGTTCTCTATGTGTTACGTGCTATCTATTGTTGCATTCTGAATTTAAAAGCACTATTTATCACTTGAAATGATGAGCAACAGTAGAATATTAATTTCAGAAAAGGTAGTTCTGTGATAAGCCCAAAGAACCACAAGTCCAGAGCCATGTAATGAGAGCTAGAAATGCTTCTCTGGCATGGATGCCCTAGTCCAGATTCTGAAAGTGTGTCACTATCCATTATCTGTTGCTGTGGTTATTTTTAGAGGTATGGTTGTTTTGTTGCCACTGTCAGTAGTTTCAAAGTTGAATAATCATGCTCAAGTAAATGAAATTGCTCCCTATTTCCAATGCTTTTTGTGATCTCTGACCTAAGTGTTGTCCCAGCTCCTGCTTTGTCTATAGAAAAAAAAAGAGTAGATCAAGATGATAAGGAAAAATAAGACCAACTTACCATTTCCTTTGGTCAAATCTTCAAAGACTGGGATTTTAGGTCTCTCTGCAAATGCATCTGCCTGGTTTACGAGAGCTTCCTTCACTGTCTCATACCCAGAAATCACTACGACTTTCCTGGGCCCCATCTGAACACTGAAGACTGGACCATATATTTTGGACAGCTGTCAGGAGAAGAGAGCAGTGATTTACAGCTTTTACAGCTTACAAAGAAATTCATCACCCTTTCCAGTGCTGCTTATTTTCCAGTCCTGCCTCTGGGTTACTGACATGTTAGATATTTTCCTGACTACAAGGAAAGACACTTGATTTAAATGATGGGAATGTGCCAGACATTGTGATGGATAATGACTGAATGGCACAGCTGAGAGAGGAGTCCACTTGTGCTAAACTGAGCAGTAGTGACAGCAGCTGAAACCCCAAGTCAGCAAAGGATTGCACTGACAGCTCTGTCTTCCCTCAGAAACCCTTGTAAATTCAGTTTTTGACTCATGTTTTCACACTTGTCTCTATGCTATTTTGTTTTTTACGCGCTTTTGTTTACACGCTAAACCTGTTCAAATCTCTGCTGTCATTAATGTATAAAAGAAACCCAGTTTGTTTCTGGGCTAGGATTCTGCATTAGGTAAATTCAAACTTCTTACACATAACTACATGCACCATGACTCTTTCTCAGAGAAAATGTGGGACCTTTTTAGTTGGTACAGGTAGATTTATTTTTATGTAACTTGGTGTTCCTGATTCTTCTGACAGCTGGAGGGGGTTTTCCTGACTGCACTTATTTTCTAGTGGGTTTGCAGAGAGAAACAGAAGGCAACTATTTTTAGCATCAATATGCAAAATGTTCAGCAAGTGGCAAGCAAGTACAGCCAGCTGAAATAACAGAAGCAGTGGCCCATATCTGAGTTTTGCTCAAGTCAGAGAACCAACCTCCAGCATCAGAATGGAATCACTGAATTAGAGCAGAGACATGTTGGTTCTGTTGGCCTGAAAACAAATGGAACTTGCTTTTGTCAATGTGATTGGGCTCTGCTGGAGAGCTACAGTGATATTCCAGATATTGGTCTAAGCAGTGTTTTAATTTGTGGATGCAGCATCCATACAGGTGCAAATATCCCTTTCAAAATCATCAGCAAGGAGGATGTGTAGTTTTAATGTCTAAGCAGAAAAAACGCTAAGGAAGGAGCAGGTTCATAGAATTCTTCTGACTCAAATTCAGCAAAGCCCTGTAATAAACTAGGTAAAGAAAACACTAGAAGAAAACAGAATATTAAGAGTATGTAGTTACATCTGCAGCTTTTGGGAAGAAAAGAGGAAAGAGAGATGAGAACGTTGATAGATCAGTGAAGCCAAGACACTTCAGTCACAGCTCCAGATTCATCAGTCAGTGGAAGGCAGAGGGAGTTTGACCACATATCAAAATCATTCCTTATTCAGGTGCCTTTTTCTCAAAATTGCCACAAAAATAAGATGGGCACTTGCTATTAATTTGAGTGTTGTTGAAGGCTGAAACCTGGATGCATGGCAAAAGTATTAGAGTAAAAAAACCGTGCTGCATTCAACAAATTCTGCTCAAATAACCATCTCCTGGTCCCTTGCTAAAGGCTCATCCATGGATGTAATACATTGGGTGCAACAGGGGAAACTCTCAGACATCTTGGACTATGGGGCTCAGTGATAGAACCAATAGAAACGAAAATGAGTACCTGTAGATAGGTCCTGTAAGGTCTCTTCAAATCAAACAAAAGAAGATTTCCAATTATAGGTAATGGTCTTGGCCCTGGAGGAAAATTCTGTCCTTGGTTCCAGAAACCTGCTGTTTTCAAAATGGATAGAAAGGCCAGGATCAGCAGTAAAACAATGGAAGTGCTGCTGTTCCAGAAACCTGCTGTTTTTAAAATGGATAGAAGAGCCAGGATGAACACAAAACCAAAGGAAGTGCTGCTGTTCCAGTCCATCTCTATTCAGCCAAGTATTTGCCACAGAAGAGAAAAGAGAATGTGTGCACTCCGGATCTCTGTCCTCCTGCAAGAATTTTGCTTGAGAGGCTCTTGTGTCAGTCCATAAACCTCTGTTCCAGTGGAGAGTCTGTTTTACTTGCAATGAATGACTTGTTCTCTTCCCCTGTGCTTACTAATGAATCCTCAGAAAGGTACACGAGCAGGTAAATGTTTGCTAACCAGTGTGTGACTAGGTGAGAGTGTAAGTCACTGGGCAAGTGTGAAAGTCCAAGAAAATGGCTAACTGCAGGTCATCAACCTGATATTTGCTATAAAAGCCATAAATTCTGCATGCTGTCCAGGTTACTGATTAATCATGTTTTTGTGATTCGTACAGATATCCTTGATACCCTTGAGAAATCAAAATTCCACTGCTAGGGGAGTTGGGCCCTAAAAGATTTTTTTTTAAGTGTTTAGGGATGACGTAACTTTGATTTCACTGAATTCATTGGGAATTTCAAATCACAGAATCACGGAATGATTGAGGTTGGAGGGGACTCTGGAATTCATCTGGTCCAGCCCCCTGCTCAAGCTGGGCCACCAAGGGCCAGTTGCCCTAGACTGTGCCCGGACAAGTTTGAATATCTCCAAGGACCTAAACAATTATATGATCCTAAGGAGGGAGACTCCACAAACTCCTGGGCAACCTGTGCCAGTGCTTAGTCACTCTCACAGTAAAAAAGTCTTTCCTGATGTTCAGAGGGAACCTCCTGTGTTTCAGTGTGTGCCCATGGCCTCTGGTCCTGGCACTGGGCACACACTGAGAAGAGTCTGGCTCTGATCCTTATTTGATCCTTCTCCCAGGTGTTTATACTGATAAGATCCCCCTGAGCCTTCTCTCCTCCAGACTAAATTCCCACCTCTCTGCATTGCCTCATATAAGAGATGTTCTAGTCCCTCCAGAATCTTTGTGGCCCTTTGCTGGACTCTCTCCAATCTGTCCTTATCTCTTTGGTACTGGGCATGCCAGAACTGGACACAGCACTGGGAAAAGATGTCCTCTGTCAGCTGAGGATAGGGGGCTGAGGTACAGCCTGACTCAGGTGTCTGAGAGTCCAAGAGAGTGAACAGCAGGGGAGGAAGTGTTGAAAGAGGAAGCCAAGGGGAAGACTGGACAGAAAATTGAGCCACAGCCCACAGAACAGTGTTTGGAAGAGTTTTCTAGTAGAAATCTAGAACACTAAATAACATGTGGCCTTGAGGTCAGAACCTGAAGGTTGTGTGAGATAAAGTGCTTCAAGGCTGAGCCCCTTGTCTTTCCCTCCCAAAAGTGTCAGGATCCCTGCAGAGACATGACCAGAGTCAGAGGAGAGGAGGGAAGGGGGAAATTCCCCAGGGAATGGGGGTGCAGAGACCTAGAGCAAGAGAGCCTTGGCACATGGCTGGGAGCCTGGGAGGGGGGCTCCACGCCTGCTCTTGGATGGGCTCACCCTGAGCCTGCTGCTGTCCCCAGGGGCACTGAAGGAGGGACCAGGACATTTGACCTACCTGGAAGGTGTCCTGGGAAAAGTCCAGGGCCAGTGTCCAACTGTGCTCCAGATGGCCTGATTCTACTTCACCTTCCCAGAGTAGGTAAAAAGGCACAGAAAATGTCGAGTTTTCCACACATATCTGGAATTTCACTAATAGCAAGGAACTGGGAGGAGGTTGAAAGGCAAACATTTTGCAGGAGGCTTGAGATGAACAGGAAGAGCTCTCCGTTGGCAAGAGAAAGCATATGTTGTTAACATACTTTGTGAAAAGGTTGATCCCAGTAAGAGAGAAAGAAGTCATCCCCAAGAAATGTCAAACAAATACAGTTGGTCATCTGCTCATTAAATTCATGTGTTTATTCAGCAACAGATTTGAATACAAACTTTAAAAGAAATTTCATAAGCACATCTTCAGCCAGTGGCTTTCAAATAAATTTTCTTTTCGGTAATGAAAGAAAAAGATACTGCTCTGACAGAAAAAGGACTGAAGAACTGTAAGACAGCCTTCAAAGCTATGGTCACCCACTTGTGTTCAGAAAAGGACTGACAATAAGCTTGACCTTTGGTTAGTTTAAAGAAGATATCATTAAAGTTTTTACTCATTAAAAAAAAAAAAAAACCAACAAAAAAAACCAAACCACAACACCTTATTTAAGCTTTTTTAATGTAAAAACTAGTCAAAGTGAGAACAAAAGTAAGACAGAACAAGTATTGAGCAGTTATTGGAAGGGATAAAACATTGCCAGTGTTTATGAGAAAGAAAAGAAATGCTGATGATTGTGAACCTCAAATTTGAAGTAGTTGTACTTTAACTTTTGTTTACTTTTCAGTCCCATCCTCTAGGCTCATCCTCCAGTCTGTGTCCTGTTTAACTGCTTACTTTCCTTTTCTGCCAGTGCAAGGTTTCCTCATGAAAGAGCGAAAGACTTCTTAGTAAAATATTTTAGGCTTAAGTCTTTTAAGTGTCCAATCACGTATTACACAGCAGTTGTAACTGATTACTAATGAAGCTCTGCTGATTGAAGGTATTCAAAACTTTGATTAATTGGGAAATAACCAACCAGAGAATATACCCTAAGCCAGAGAACCAAATGCCACTGGACATGGAGGTGAGCAATTAGGGTAAAAAACTTGTGGAAAAACAAATCATGCACTTCAAGGGCACAGTCACATGGAAAAGAAAGTAACCTCTAAAGCTCTGATTAAACAAAAGGATTCATCTCCCTGCTCTATTTTTTGAGAGAACCTAAAGGACTGATTTCTCTGGGGGAGGAATCTTCTGAAAAAGAAGTCAGTGGACAATAATGGGGACTTAGAGGATGAGGGTATGGATTACTATGGAAAGATTACAAGAAGAACTGGAGAACAAAAACTGTATAGTTCATTTTTTCCCTTTTTGATTTAAAAAAAAACCCTAAATGTAATTATCAAGGTCATCATTCACCAGGGAAGGTTCAGGTTGGATGTTAGGAAAAAATTCTTCACTGGAAGCGTGGTTAAACACTGGAATAGGCTCCCCAGGGAAGCAGGGGAGTCACCATCCCTGGAAGTGTTCAAGAAGTGAGTAGACACGGAACTTCTCAATGTGGTTTACTGGCCATGATGAAAATCCATCCAAGATTGGACTTGATGATCTTGGAAGTATTTTCCAATCTTAAGGATTCTACAATACTGAAAGATTTACTGACAGTGAGTTGTACTTCCTCACTCAGGTATTCCTCTGTGGTCAGCACTCAAAACTAGTGAAATTACCTCACCCCTTCAAGGTGAATGAAAGACCCCCTGAATCTCCAAGTAGGGATTTGAGGGGTGAAATTCATGTATTGAAGATAAGATTTTTACAGTCTGTTCACAGATGGAATCTTTTTCAAGTGTTTCAACACTTTGTAAATTATGCACAAAATACTTCTAAAATCTTTACAAATGCAATATTTACATTGTTAAGTGCCTCCCCACTTTTCACAAAAATGAACGTGTGAAAGCTTTGAGAGGACAAAGGATGTCTTACAGCCAACAAGGTAGAAGAGAGTCAGTCATTGCACATCTTCAAAAGAGCTTATTTGAACTAAAGTGTGATACAACAAATGTATTTTTATTCATGGATATAAATCTGACATGTAGCAGTGTACAGCTGATATAACATATGGGACAGCCCTGCCTAGTATCTTTCTAAAGATTTTAAAGGAAAAATACATCAGCAGAACTGAAAATATATGTCTTATTTTATATGAGAGGAGTTTTCCCCTTAAGTCTGGTAAGTAAGATTTGAAATAAGATCTTAATATAAAAAAAATCTTGGAAGTTCACCCACTTTGGCCTGTTCTTTGGAGACATCAGCAGTAGCTTTCCATGAATGATGGATTGAGGCACCATGTTCCTTCTGTTTGATTTCCACTTCCCATCCATTGTCTCTCAGTGGAATATCCCATGCACAAAAGCACCTCATGGAGTTCCTTCAGCTACCTCAATTTTTGTCTCTGAACTGAGCGGCCACTGACATCACTTCTTGGGTAGAGTTAATTTACTTTAGCTTCAATTTTCTTCTTTCTGCTTTCACTTCTTTTAGCAGACAGTGACTTCAGAGTTGGTGACTCACCCTATGGGAGTTCTCTGCTGAGTCTTCTGTAGGTTGAACATAGTTTCTTTCCAATCAGTTTCAAACAATTCATGTTTTTCTGGAGCTGGCATGAGTTCAGGTTATATTTCTTGACATTAACACTGCTACAATCTACTTATTACTGTTGAATAGAATAAGACCTATTATGCACTCACCTGGTTTTCACAGCTCCTACTCAGTTCCCTTATTGTGTTCTTGAAACTAACTAAATCTATGACAATAAATAAATAGATGTATGTCAATAACGATTTTTTTTTACAATTTCACTTTCTTCTCCCTTTCAATAAACATATTAACAATGAATTCTTGTATTGCCTCTCATATTGCCTTATCAATCATTGTATTCTGTGCTTTGCCATGAGAATTATTTCATCATTTTTCTTCCTGTCATAATGAAACTTCAAAATACAGCACATTTTCTCCTCCATTGGAAAACGGGACAACACACTTTCTTAAAAAGTTAAGCTGGGATGCTCTCATGAAAAGTTTGTTTGAATCCAAATAAAAAATATGAATTCATTTCTTCTTGGTTACCCCAATACAGTTGAAGGACGTAGCTCAGAAATCTTGCAGTTATATATATTATCCTGTAATAACCTTGAAACCCAAAGTTTATTACAACAGCTATATTGTTGTCAGTGACAACAAAAGATAAAATACAGATAATTTCAAAGAGGAGTTTGTGGTGCCTTTTTCTGATGAAAAAATATATTAGAAGGACCTAATTTATTCACCTGAGCTTGGCGTAATGACTAAGTAATCTAAAATCAAGCTTGTTTTCTATTACAAAAATATAGCTATCTACAGCTCTTTCTTAAAAACCTGGTGTGGTTGGGACAATACTTGGATATTGTTTCCTTGTTTCTTAGCATTAAAAACATAAAAAAAGCATCATTAGGATAAATATTGCAGATTAATTATTTTTCTACATGGCAGCTTCAAATCTGCTGTGCTCATCACGGTGGCTGGAGTGAATTTCGGGTACTGTCTCCTCCTCTGGAACCTGCCAGGAAAACCAAGAAGAGTTCAGTTAAGGATATATAGATTTGCTTTTGCCATAAAAGAAGACTAAAATGTGCTGAGAATGTAATTCTATTTGTATATATTATATGTCTGTTTATTAACATTCACACAGCCTGACATAAACTGTCAATTCTGGATACTGAGGGATGAACTCAGGGTTTTCTTCATACAAGAAGGAGTTTAATTCATTTAAAAAACAAGTAAAATTTCCTTTTAGCATCACATTTTATTTACAAGTAATGTATATCATATATACTTCTTGCCTTGCCTTCTTGGGTTTGTCCTAGCATAAAGGATAAAATTAAGATTATGTCATCAGTCTCTGATAAGGAAGAGGATACCTGATACAGTGAGCACATAAGAGAGAGATAAAGGCCTCCACTGTGATATCAATTTGTTGTCTCTATTTCTGCTTTTTGTTCAAGGTGAGCCCAGTGAAAAAAGCATGATTACCTAAGAAGTCCAGAAAAGATCCTGAAGGTGGCCTTGATAAATTCACAGCCTGAGGTAGAGCAGCATTTTTGAATTTTGAAGAGGCAGCTTTTCTGACTCGTGTTCAAACCACAAAGCCCAGGAGAGCAGGGCTGCAGTGGCTGTGCATCCTCCAACATAATGAAAATGAAGTGAGGTTGTGTCTTACCTCCCAATAAGCAGAGTCATCAAAGCAGTTCTGGTCAGATACTTGTCCCAAGAAGGGCAGCTTTAGAATAGCACCTGTAGGAAAACCAGCATCAGAATTCAAAAAAATTAAGAAAATGACCAAATAAATGTCCCTGGGCAGCCAGCTAAGTTTTCTGGTTTGTTGCCTCCTCTACAGAACTGCCCAACCATCCTGGGGCATCAGGTCATTCATTCTGAGAGGTGATGCAGATTTCTTCATATAAACATAAATAAGAGCATAAATAAGAGCTTGTTTTTAATTGACCAGATTTCAGACCAAAATTTTCATTTCAGCCTGATTTTTTTGTTTGTTTGTTTGGAAGTATTCACAAACACATGGAAACGTGTGACACCTCATCGAGTATGTCTTGATCTCAAGCTACTTTCTGTTAAGAATTTTAAGTGTCTGAATCTAGAGAAGAATTCCATCCAGAAAAGCACCTTATTATTCCTTTAAATATAAAACTCAGTATCTTTGGAGCATGTATTCAGTAAGATATCTAGAATCACAGAATCATAGAAACATCTAGGTTGGAAAAGACCTCCAAGATCACTAAGCCCAATCCTAAACCAAGCACCATCTTGTCAACCCGACCAGAGTACTGAGTGCCACATCCAGTCATTCCTTGGACACCTCCAGGGATGGGGACTCTACCACCTCCCTGGGAAGCCCCTTCCAATGCCTGACAACCCTTTCAGTGAAGAAATTCTTCCTGATGAACCGGAACTTAATTTGAAGACAAAAACATCGGGAAAATGCTTTTCCATATTTGAGTTTCTGGCATTGTACAATCACCCATTATTTCAATTTTGTATTATTCACACAAAATTGTTGATACATTTAAGTTCTCCATGGAGAAACCTCTAAACTCACACGTGTTTTTCAACACTCTATACATCATACTGACCTGTCAGTGCTCCTCCCACCAGTGCAATTCCAAGTGTACTGCCCAGGGCAGCAGCCTGCATGCCAGGAGTAAGCACGTGACCATTCCTGAAAAGGGTAGAAAACCAAACCATTGCCTATCAAAAACCTGTTACACTTTGAGACTGATGATCTTACAACACTGTACTTGCTGCATGCGGGACAAGGTGACTCATAGGAAAATATCCTAGAATATTTAAGGTTGGAAACAAATCTCCAAGATCATTGAGTCTGAAAAATTCTGCCATTGCTGTGTACAAGACGGGAGTCATGACTTTAATTTAGCTTTATTTTAGGCTACATTATCATCTAGGCTACATTATCATCTGTATCATCTTTTACAACATCTAGGCTAAGTTATTTGAGAACCTTATTAATGTCCTGTAAGCCATTAGAGAATACTCCCTGTTGTCAAAAGACCAGCATTTCATCTTTTTTTATGAGATAGTAGAAAAAACCCATTTTGCTTTTTTTTGGAAATCTTACGATTTCCAGCAGTGTAATTGTAGAGTCATAACAAAGAATTCTATGTTTGAATGGTTCAGTGTGCTGTTTCTTTATGATGTTTTAATTTATTTATTTTTACTTGAGCTTTTAATCTGTAACAAGCTTGTCATTTAAACAGTGTGTTAAAGGCAGGAGATCAAGAAGAATGCAAATTAAATGAGACTATAATGTTTGACATCAAATCAAAGATTCATTTCTGGAAAAAAACCCAATAATTATATCCAAGGAAGGTAGCAAATTAGGATAGATGTTCAAAAATCAAAAAACTTTTTTCTCTCTTCTCTCTATAACTCACCTAATTTCCCTTTTCACCGCAGTTACTATGATGCCAGCGATACCTCCCAGAATTCCAGGTAAACCATGTAAATTATGAACTCCACAAGTATCTTGAATTTTCAGCTTGGATGCCAACACGGGCTGAAATGAGGGGAAATAGGAAGCTTATAGTGAGTTTATAGTCCTCCATGATCTCTAGATTGATATGCAAAAGAAAGAGCAGAAGTACAAGTACATTCAGAAGTACATTATTAAAAGTCACCATTACCTGGAGTTTACTGTATCTATCCTCCCTCTGCAGTGAACCAAGGGAGCCCCAGGAAAGCCAAAGAGAAATAAGAAATGGGAGCAGAGATGGGTCCCCAATACTTACAGTCAGGAACTGGAACCCAAGGACAGAGACAACTCCAGCAAGGGCCCCAATGAACATGGCAGAAAAAGGGTGGATTGCCAGGTCAGCACAGGTACCCACTGCTACTCCTCCTGCCAGGGTGGCATTTTGAATGAGAACCTACAAAGGGGACACAGAGGAGGAGGTGACACATTAGGAACAGAGGAACATTAGGGCTGAGTGCCTCTGAAGGCTCTCTTGCACATGCTGAGCTCAGACAAATGACTGCAGCTGCTGGAAAGAAGTGGGTGAAAACAGGGCTGGATTTGAGGGCAAGGGGACAGAAGGCTGTCAGCTTGGCAGCCCCAAGCTGGTTCAGTTTTGCCTGCTGTGCAGCTGCGCTGTGAGATTGCCAGGGAACAGGTCACTGCCTTGAGAGACCTATTTTGGCTCTTGTAGTAAGGAAGCTCAGGTAGGACCATCTTCGGAATAAGATCTAAAAGTCCACCTGAACACTGGACTAATGTTGCTACGGTCCAGCAGGTTCTGTGAGCAAGAGAGATTCATCACAGAATCACTAGGGCTGGAAGAGAGCTTTAAGACTATCAAGTCCAACCATCAATGCAGCACAAGCACCATGTTCCCTGGACAGTCTGCTGCAGTTTAAATTACAAACAGATGGCACTGTTTAAATTCCAAGGACTTACCAAGCCCTTCTGTGAAGAAAGTTTTCCGTACATCCAGTCTGAACCTGCCTTGGTGCAACTTGAGGCTGTTTTCTCTCATCCTGTCACTTGTTACTTGAGAGAAAAGGCCGACCTCCACCTGGCTGCACCCTCTTCCCTCAGAGAGTTGTGCAGAGCCAGAAGGTCCCCCCGAGCCTTCTTTTCTCTAGGCTGAGCCCCCTCAGCTCCCTCAGCCACTTCTCATCAGACTTTATAGCTTTTACAAGTATAATGGCTCTAATTCTGGCCACAGCATGAGCAAGGGCTCCAGATAGCATGGACAGATAGATGGACACTGGGAATCTGCCTACTCATCCTTGTTACAGAGGGTTGACTCAATTTAACGGGGCTTATGATGTCATTCTTACCATATTGAATTTGCCTCTTTTATCCACCAAGCTGGAGAGGGCAAACGTTACGACGGTACAGGCAGCCAAGGAGTAGTAAGTGTTGATAATGGCTGTTGCCTTGGCTTCCAGGCCAGTTGTAATGGCAGAGTTGAAACTGGGCCAAAAAAGCCAGAGGAACAGGGTACCTGGATGAACAGAAGTCAAAACAAAGCAAAAGCTATTTAGTCGTAAGGACCAACACAACAGAGTGAGCTACAAGAAATGAGGGCGATGATTGACAAGAAATATAGAATAGCCAAAATTCTGGAAGACATAATAGAATATGCAGAAGTTTTTGACACTGGCAGCTGGGATTTTGACACATGGTCTCTGTCAAATCTTACTGGAAGGCTTTAATGACCCCTTGTCATGCCTCACTCACTGCCAGAGCTCACCACCACTGTGAAACCCCAGCCAGAATAGGAGGCACAGGCGGCACAGTTCACATGCAAATCCTTTATCATCTATCAGTACAACTGAAAGTTTTAGCTGGTGAATTGTTCTATGAACAAATCTCACGGACAGATAAATATATGGTTGCTAACATTCATTACCATGACAGGCACAGCTCAATCCTTTTAATTATGGCAAATTGCTTTGGAAATTTGCTGAAAAGCAGAAGATTTAACAGAAAGGAAGTCACCACTACTGCACAGTTAAAAACCACATCTTTAATTTGATCTTTCCTTTCTCTGAACCAAGGAAAAACTGTAAAAATATGTGTGCCACTGAAAACACGGTGTTTGCATCAGACTAAAAGGAATTTGCCTCCAGAAGTGTACCTAGGAAAATGGATGTAGCATAACAGTAGGTAATCAGTAAAAAATAGAGATGGAAGAGGAATGAGCAGCTGATCAGCACTCAGTATTACTTCACTTACCAATCATGGCAAACATGTCTGAGTGATAGGTGGATTCATCATTTTCATGTTTGTTTGTCAGACCAGGACGGTACAAGATGAAAGCTGCAGCCAAACCAAAATAAGCTCCAAAAGCATGGATAGTCATCGAAGCTCCAACATCTGTGGCCTGTAATAGGGACCCAAAATAATGCCACAGATTTTATACACCATAAAGACAAGGGTCTGATGAACGAGACGTCTGGAGGATCTAGTAGTTTACTTTCTATGGCAGAAACTAGAGCCTAGCTTATGCAAACTGGAAGCAATACAAATTGAAAGTATTTGTTACAAAGAGAAAACAGTGGTTGCTAAATAGTTGTACCTCTAATACTTCAGTAACTAGATGTTCATTGCATGCAAAGATGGTGATCTCCAGAAGAGTCAGGATCAGCATCTGAATGGGACTTGTTTTCCCCAGGAGTGCTCCAAATGAAATCAAAGCAGTTGCTGTACTGAAGTCTGCATTTATCATGCTGAAGTTAAGAAAAAGAAAAAAACCAAAACAAAACACATGCAAGAAAGAAAATTAGTTTAAAAGCTGTAATATCCAATGTGCCATTAAAATGATCCCATTAAAATTATAGAGATTTAACTCTTCAGATACAAAATTATCAAGCTCATCTTTGTGGATAAAAATTAAATCAGAGCTTTCCAGATGGATCTTGTAGGGATCTTACCAGCTACTGAAGAGTAAGTGTAGAAGATTTCCTCCTGCTTTTACCATACATGTGCTTAGCTGGTTGAAATCATGGTGAAAAGGTGGATGAGAAGTGTATTGGGATGTGCAGGGATGTAATGGAATCACAGAATCACTTAGGTTGGAAAAAATCTCTAAGACCATTGAGTCCAACCGTTTACCCAGCACTGCAAAGTCCACCACTAAACCATGTCCCTCAGTGCCATATCTGCATGTTTTTTTAAACACTTCCAGGGATGGTGACTCCACAGATTCCCTGGGCAGCCTGTTCCAATGCCTGACCACCCTTTCTATGGAGAGATTTTTCCTAATATCCAATCTAAACCTCCCCTGGTGCGATTTCCTTTTGTCCCTTCAGGCCATTTCTTCTTTTCCTTTTGCTTGTTTTTTGGGAGAAGAGCCCAACCCCCACCTGGCTTCCCCCTCCTGTCAGGGAGTTGTGCAGAGCCAGAAGGTTCCCCCTGAGCCTCCTTTTCTCCAGGCTGATGCCCCCCAGCTCCCTCAGCTGCTCCTCATCAGACTTGTGCCCTACACCCTTCCCTGCCTCCTTTGTCCTTCTCTGGACTTGCTTCAGCCCCTCAATTTCCAGCCCTGGCTGCCACCTGGGCTTCAAAGGCGCCATCAAGCTCTTTGGTCAGATGCTTTATGTAATCCTGGAAGCCTTACACACCTTTCTGTCTCTGTGCATCATCTTTGCATGAGCTGTCAGGCAGGACTAGTGTTAATATATTCTGGAGAATGGCAAAGGTAAATAAAACCACAAATTCATCAAAAACATGGAGCACAGAGAGACACTAATCTGTGGGTCCCCCTACACATGCCTGCCTGCAACCATTAGAAACCTACTTATATTATTCCTACTTTGCCCTCAGTAATGTGTGGATGCTGTTCCTTGTCTACAAGTTGTCTCAGAAAACAGAAGTGCAGATGTGGAAAACATTCTGAGACCTTGGTAGAGGCAGGACAGGTGAAAAGGAGGGGCATTAAATGTGCTTAGAGACATTGCCCATGAGATCTCTTATTCTGTGATTGATGCTCAGACCCTGCTGGAGTACGATGCGCATGAAAATCATTCTTTGAGAAGTAAAAGAAAACCTCGTGAGTGGATAGGCATGCTGCTCCAGCCTTTCTTCTGTGACCCCCAGTGTCGTGGAAAGACAGATCCTTCCATGCCTGCTGGATGCAGAATGTGCTGTACTACTGCAGGAAATCTTCCAGCTTCCGCAGCTTCAGAGATTCAAACCAATACCTCTGCAGGACCCACACCTCCCACATATAATGTAGCACCTTAAATTTCATCACAAACATTGGTTCCCTTGGCCCAGTGCACCAGGAGTGGCCCCCTCAGAGGCGAAGGGCAGAAGGATGTGAAGAGGTGGACAGTAAGTCTTGATGAAATTAGGTAAAATCTGACCCCATAAATGTTGTGGTTTACGGCTTCTCCTGATATTTTTAGGGATAGAAATATCAATTGTTGTAAATTCACATATACCTTAGGATGTTAACATGAATTTTCCCTCCTTCCATGTGCCAAAATCCTTGCATCAGAATTCCCCACTGGAGACCGAAAGCAGCAATGAGCATGTTGAAACCAACACTGCTGAATCCATATTTCTTCAGAAAGGTCATCAGGAAACCAAATCCAACAAATATCATCACATGGACATCCTGAAAGTCTGAAGGGAAAACATATCTATGTAGTGACTGCAAAGAGTGACTGTGAAGGGTGAAAAGCTAGGGACAAAGAAGGATTGAATAGAAAAGAGTTCCAAACTCCAGTCATGGATGTGATCCATTCTTCCCACTTCCTGACCAGTCTACAAGTAGAAGACTGAGTGTCTGGAAAATACCACACCTAATTATTGATTATATTGATTCCCATACCATTATGGAAAACCACTGGATCTCTATACTCATAAATTTAATGTGTCTGGCGCTGTCCTCTCTTTGTGAAACTACCTGGAACATCCCCACAGCTTCACGTCCTTTCTGAAAAGTTATGTTCAGCTTCCAATAAAGGTGGTCAGAGCCAGTGTGTTCTGGCTGACTCCAAAATTGTACGTGGGATTTGTCTGGGTGAGTGCTAGGTGTCCCAGTGCAAAGGAATGCTTGGGGTCCCTAAAAATTACTGTACAAGACATTGATCTTTTTACGTGGATAAAAGAAAAAATAATTTAAAGGCAAACTTAAAATTTAAAAATTAATATAGTTAATCAGCATACAATTAGTCTTCATTCAAATATTTGGTTGTTTTTCGAAATACAAATTTTGTTAAAATATGTTTCGTTCTTTCTCTACTTTTTTAAGTTATCACTTTTAATTTTGTTTTTTATGCTTTTAATACACACTGAGTCTGTCACCGTAACATAGATACTTGATATTTTTAAATATTTTTTTTACTTTTAAGCTTTATGTGATTTAATTGACTCTAAACCGGACAGGTTTGAGTTGTGTAATTGCAATTTTTTGTCTGATTTTACTGTTAGTAAGAACCCCCAGTATAGAATGACCATTTTTACAAATTTTTATTTCATTGCTCTTGCATGCCAGTAAGTGTGAAAAACTTGAGCTGGTTAGTATAATATTTGGCTTGAAGTTACAATTCCCATTACTTGAAGCGTTCCTCAGTTTTGCACTACCAGGTTTAGCCAAAAGAGGGCCCAGAAGTATAATAAGTTACTGGGGATTCCTAATACGGTGTTTTGTATTTGCAGTGTCATCTTCCAGCCCTGCCCTAGCACTGAAATATGTTGTAAAAGCCTTATTTTGCATTTAAGAAAAAGCATCATTGGTTGGCTTGGAATTAGATGATAAACTTTAAGGTCCTTTCCAAGCCAGACCATTCTATGATTCTACAGAAATGCAGGTGGTTCACAAACATCTCCAACCTTTTTGCTTCCTTTTCAGGCTGGACGTTTTAAAGCTCTCTGGACTCATTTACACAAATGATTAAATGTCCTGGTTGAAACTAGGTTAGTTCATGGGTGTTGAGGACAAATTCCTTCTAGTTTAGCCTGTACCTTGAACTTTACTACCTCTTACGCATTATTTTAAACAAAAGTAGGTCTGGAATGGCTTTAAATGATGAAGAAAACAGCATGATTTGAACTGAACTGTTTCAATAACAGGTTGTGTTTGACAAAGCATAGCATTTCTATTCTGTGAGACAGGAAAATAAGGATTGGGAAAATGTGCCAGCGGATCCTGAACAAAGCCACTACCCAGAAATCTGAAACGCTGGCCAAGAGCAGCATGTTAACTCCACTGCAAGGTGGTCAGTCTCAACACAAAGATGCTTGTGGCATACACTAAAACTGATTTTGCTTGGCCTGAAGTTGTAAACCACAGAACCCTGAACAAGAGGGATGCATAAGTTTTCCTAAGCCCCGAGTCACGGATGCTCACAGGACAATGCATACAGGATGCCAGTACTAAAGAAATCCTCTTGGAGTGCTGTAGGAACCATCACATCCCCTTGTTCTCCCATTCCAGTGGCACAACACACCTGAACTTGTCCATCCTATTTGCCATGCCTGTACTTGCATCCACCAGAAACAGATATAATGCAAAGCTATGCTTTGGGAATAATCTCAGCTTAGCCCTCCTTACAGGAGTGCAAAACTATGCTGAACCTCCACTATTATTTTCATTTTTCTTCTGTCCAAAACTACTGAAACAGCTTGAATTCATAGTGCTGAGGCGTCTAAGGCACACAAAATCAGGCCCTGCACTACAGTCCTGAGAATATAAATTGACTCCTGGATGAAACAACTAAATGTCTGAGGTAGAAATGGGTTAACATCCTAAGGCATAGCATGGGAAGCAGTTTGAGCCCATCATTTTGGGGACTCAGGGGAATTCCTGGCTCAAGATATTTCCTAATACACCTATACAAGCATAGCATTAAATTTCTGCCAAGTCCTCAGGCAAACTATGCTTTTCTTTGCACTTTGTACAGGAAAATTTGAGAGTAAGGGGTCCTAAAAGTGAAAATACAGGTATTGTGAAAATCTGCTTTTATCCCCATTCTTTATTGGGAATGACCTCCATCAGGTCAGCATCTAAAAGTTCAACATGACATCGGTGGTGTTTGCTTAATTAATGCCTCTACTGGTAATCTGAGCAGCCTGGCCAAAAGAAATATATGTTCTTCTCTCCTAAGACACTGTTCTTACATCAAGAGTAGTCCCTTATCCATGCTGTGCCTAAAGCCCTACCTGGGAGGAGGTCAAGAGGCCAGTTTGCATGAGCCCAAAGCATTCCACACGGTTGCTCACAGGTAAGTCGTGTGGGCAGCTGAGGGACAAGTGTGCAGGAGTAACACACTGCCTGTGCAGGGAGACATGGGAGACAGCAGGAAATTCCTCCAACACTTTTTAGACACTGATATTAGTGAAGAAATAAGCATAGGTGATCTCTAACTGGGTAGGTTACATTAAAAGACCTATATAGTAGTGTTAGTACAATTACCTGTGCTGTCAGGTTATTCATGTGGGTTTTGACATAAATTTTGCCTAGGCCAACAATCACCTCCTGGGTGACAACAGACCAAGAGTAATTCCCAATACACTGTCTAGATAAGGCCACCTAATTTAGGAACTTGGATAGTTCTATACCATTGGGATAGTTTAATACAACACCAGGTAAGACAGTTGGGTATGTTCAGCCTGGAGAAGAGAAGGCTCTGGGAAGACCTTAAAGCACCTTCTAGAACTTAAAGGGGGCTTATAAAAAAGTGGGAGAGTGACTTCTTAAATGGGCAGATAATGATAGGACAAGAGGGAATGGTTTTAAATTAAAAGATGAGAGATTTAGATTGGATATTACAAAGAAATTCTTTGCTGTGAGTGTGCTGAGGCCCTGGCAACCTGCTGAGGTTGCCCAGAGGAACTGTGGCTGCCCCATCCCTGGAAGTCTTCAAGGCCAGTTTGGACATGGCTTGGAGCATCCTGGTCTATTGGAATGTATTCCTGCCCATGGTAGGGGTTTGGAAAGAGGTGACCTTTAAAGTCCCATCCAACCCAAACTTCTCTTTAGCTCTATGAACATCATTGACATGGACAAGCTGTGTCACAGAGAGCGGGCTCTGGCACAGCCTAAGTTACCATATCCCAGGGATACTGCCACATCTCAGTGGAGATAACCTAAATGTGAGTAGTTTGCCTCTGATGTCCATCAGCTGACTTCCATCTGGAGCTGAATAATGCCCTGCATTCGCTGTTCTCTGACCCAGACAGTGCTCTCTGTGAGAATACACAACGCAAGACTGCTCCAACCCGAGATCACATTCCCCTGCAATAGCCACTGAAAGGATAGTTAGAATGAGAGAAAAAGAGGGATACAATCAAAATTACACAGGTGCTACCTACAGGCAAGGAATTCTGTCCTCATGATCCTCATCAAGCACTTTGCAGTCAGGGCTACAAGTCACTGAGGCCTCAGAGCCGAGAAAATGAACAAACCTTCAATACTGACAGGAAAACACAGTTTGCAGCTCTGCAAACTTTGTTTTCCGCTTATTCACAATAGTCTTATCTTTGCATGAGGAGGGGGGGATGAGAGAAGTGAGTAACTACTTCTCAGGCCAAAAGCTTTTTCTGATCTTCACCAAGTATTTGCAGAGCAACAATTCAACAGAAACGTTTTCAGGCTAAACCATTACTGCCTAATGGAGACACTGCTTTGAAAGATAGCAGAGGGTTATCTATCTTGTCACAAAAACAATGGCTCTTTTTGGAGTCCAGCTTCTACAAACATTTTATAACAATGATGCATATGCAGCTCAATTTCCATGTTCTCATAAGACAACTTTTCCAAACCTGGATGGTAGTAATGAAACATTCTATTCATTTTAATTATTTAATACAGTAATCAGGATAGAAGGTCTGGCAAGAAACAACCCCATCTGTCTCTGGAAAATGCTGGAATCTTTCAAAGCAATACCTAGTTCTCCAAGTCTTAACCTGCTGTGCAAACACTAGAACTGTTTCCCAGGCTCTTCTCTCCCAGAACAGTAAACTTCTCTGCAGTGAGGTACTTGCAGAATTTTATGTGCTCGACTTAGATTTGTCTTTGAAGCCTGCTTTCACACCTCAGAAAAAATTGTTTGCCCCAAAACACAATTTTCTTTCCCAGCTTTATCAGTAGGTCTCATAAGTTATTCAGAAATCTTGCTTAGGATCACTTTAAAGAAATTCTAGCTTCTATAAATCTTAGACAGAAATACTTACATGGATATAAATTTGTATTAGAAGACTGTGTGTCATAATCCACAAATATCCCATACAAAACAATGATGATCACTTCCAGAAGAAGCGCCAGGATCGAGAACTTGAACCTCATGTTGGTGTCAAAGTCTGGAGGCATTGCTGGGGAGTAGGTGGCTGTAAGAGCTTGATAGTGGGTGTTTGCCTTCAGAGAAGCTGGCTAATTCCGTGGATCTGGGTGATATAGCAAAAAAAAAAAAAAGAGACGTGAACACACCGTCACACCCACTGTGGGAGGGAAAAAGTACAGGTCAATATAGTGATTTCGATTTCCCAGGGTACTGCTGTGTGTGAAATGCTGGCTTGCATGTGCTTTTGTTTTCGCAGCTTGTAATACAAACCAGCTCATTCAGCCACAGTTGTAGTTCTCACTGCTTATATGTATTTTAAAAAGGAAATAGCCTTCAAGAAAATCTCACACAGCCTGGTTTGCTGCACGTAGTAAGGAACAGGGACTCTTAATTGTGTTTCCTGTAGTCAATAATATTTTCAAGTTGTAGCTCTTCTTTCAAAAAGTAAATAGTTTTGCATCACAGATAAAACATGGAAAATCCCGTCTTCATATAGGCTGTGATAAGCAAAGAGAATCTCTTTCAACAGACTGAAGGCATCCTTTTCTTTATTTCACAGTGAAGTTCTCACGCTCAGAGCACAAGTTCTCATTGTAAACTCCTATTTAAAAAGGAAATCATTGTACTTCTATATATGTAAAAAGGATGCTCATAGTTGTTAAAAAGAAAGCTGTAATTACTAAAAAGAGGAATTTGAAGAGAACAGCTCAATTTTTCATTTTGAATTATTGCTTTTTTTTAAGATTGCCCTTAGCTCAGACAATGAAAATACATCAGAGATAAAATATATTACCTGGTTTAAAAAACTTAGCTTGCAAACTTTCTCACAAATGGAGGAGAAAATTAAATTTCACTTAGTTTACTGTTGGATGATCTCTTGATCTTGAGAGTCACATTGCTTGTCAAAATTTGTCTTGAGTCCTCACAGTTTTTTGGATAAAATATTGTATTGATATGAGTAAATTCACCTCTGTTAATCCAGTAATCAGAAAACAGGGCAAAATTACATGGCAGGAGTTTTCCTTTAACAAAAAATTGTATCTATTAAAAAGAGAGATGATATTTTAGTAATTGACTAATTGGTCCTGATGAAGTAGTGCCAGGGTACAACAATAAAACACCGTGTCAATCCTTGGGTATAAAAATCAGCTTAACATGGAGATGTTGAGAGGTGATGCTAAGTTGGGCTGCTGTCCTGGTGAGATACTGCTGGAAAGCTGCTCCCATGCTATGAGATTTAAAAACTCAGTAATTTTTTAAGATACCTCTATTCTGGTGTACAGGGCAGTGCCATGGCTTTTTCTCTGTTCCTAAGGCCAATTTACAATTCTCTAATATAAAAGTAGGGTTAGACCATTATCCAAACTAAGTTTAAAATTATCGCAGCTTTTTCTCCTTGAAATTTGGAAGGGAAACCAAAGTATTTAGCAAGAAAACACTCATCTGTCACATAATCAAGCCTGCAAGTGGCAAAGCTAAAATAAACACATACGTATTTTTTTTCCTTCATAGCGACTGTATTTCATTTGAGCAGGTCAAAGAGAGGAAACAGAGATTTGTTAAAAAGCTATCACCCATCCTTTCTGCACCACAGGATAGGACAGACAGCCAGGTTTGATTGTGAGGACCTATGAGCTCCTACATTTGCTCATGAGGTGATTAAAAAAGAACAAACTCACAAGCAAAGTTTGTTGTTTTTTTACCCATAGCTCAGCCATGAATATCTTGTGTATTCATTGCATAAAGTGCTTCCTAGTGAAGATCTCACATGACATATGTGCAATCCTTGTTAAGATCTTTCAGGGCTGCAGAAAAGGTTCCTTGATGAAATCTCATCAGGTAAAGTGCCATTTAATAGTGTTTAAAATTTAAAATGGATCAAGTCCATTCAATCAGGACTATCTCTGAGGTTATTATTATATATATTAAATCTTGTGCAGGTACACACACACACAGACACACAATCTGTATTGGATGAGCAGTCATCCTTTCTTCTTCCTTTTTCCTTGGCCAGAAAGAATAATTTAGCTATTTTCCCAGTGAGGTGAACTAATGCCCAGCAGCCACAGAATCACCCCTAGATATGTACGGGTGATTTGCATACAAATAGGGATGCTGAAGAAATTTTATCCCAGTATTTATGCACTCTTATTTTCATTCTTCTAAATAAATGAAGCACTTCTCTCTCACCACTAACAAAGCTGAATCTGTCACAAATTAACTTCAGATATTGCCAACTTTAAGCTAAAAGGACTGACAACACAAACTGCCAGGAAGAAGATACTTTATCCCAGGGGTGGAGCTGGACTATTTTGGTCACTGGCCTTTTGGGAAAACCCAGTTTGGCCTGACTCACTGCCTCATTTTTTCCTTGTGGAGATGGTCTTTGACTTGTGTCATATTTGGGTCTGGGCACTGCTTCAGGAAATGGCAGGTGCTTTGGATACGCTCCTCAAACCTCTCCAAGGGAGGGATTGTGAATAGCCATACCCTGGGTACCCACGTACACAGTCCTACATTTGTGGAGAGTATGGAATGTTTACCCTGTTAAATCATGCAAACAAGGTCTGGATCTTTCAGCCCTACATCACAGGGCAAACTTTGGAGAAAATCAGTAGGTCCTGCATTCTGCTCTGATATATTTCCCAACAGAAGCAACTGCCATGTCAGTGTCTGGCTGTCACTCCCATTTTCTTCCTGATTGCCTTGTTTCTGACACAGGCTTTCCAGGTGATGGGGAACAGCCACTTCCAACACCTCATTTCAAAGGCCAGCAGCCTTTATGTGTCCACGCAGCTGCTGCACAGGACAATCCAAATGCACACATCTTGAACTGCTCTTCTTTAGGAAATTCCCTTAGGTCTCCTTATTATCTTCATCCCAGTCCTGGTGGCTATAAATGCAGTGGAAGGAGTGAGGGTGTTCTTTGATTAATATTGCACACCTGGATCTACTAAGTAACTGTAGGCATTTGTCATTTAAATAGCTGTTGGATTTTTTTATCCAGCTTTCCATCAAAATAGGACATTGGTGACATATCACAAACTTTATGTAAATAAACTTGAACAGTTCTGTCAGAGTTTCAAGCTTCTGGAAGGATAAAAATAAGAAATAAAGGAGTTGCTTGAGCAGTATCTTACCTAAAGAGTGAGAAAGAATGTGCATTTAATAATCTTCTTACAGAATGTCCTCAAGCATCATTAGGAGTGGCCTTCAACTGACCAGACACTTTGTGCATTTCTGTACCTAACCTAACCTGCAGTGTTTTCCTGTTAAATCACAGACTCATGGAATTGTTAAGGTTGGAAAAGACCTCTAAGATCATGAAGTCCAACCATTAACCCAGCACTGCCAGGTTCACCACTAAAGCATGTCCCTCAGCACCACATCTACATGTTTTTTCTGTTTCTTTTCCAGAAGAAATAGAAACTTACCAGAGCAATTGTTTTCATGTTAAAGGAAGTTTTAGGTAAAGGAAGTTGCCTAAAATACCTGGATAAATAGGCCAGGTGAATGGAAGTGCCCTTTTTGGTCATGTTTTTTGGCTGACACAGGTTCAAATCAGGTTCAGGATGTCTCCTAGAAGAGGCTAATGTTATTGAAGACTCTCAACTCAGTTCACTGAAGTCTGAGCCATGAAGATCCCTCAGCCAATGTGGATTTACAGAACATGACTTGGCTGCACACCAGTCTTCAATTTACTTCTTGGTGTGTGCTCTTCTTGTGGACATGGCTATGGAGACCAGAGAGGTGGGATAAGGTGCATCTCGCCTCCAGACCAGGACAGAAAAATTTCTTAGATATCCTGAACTTTGAGCTGAATTTTTTTGAGAACATTGACATTTATCCCATTTCTGTGGTGTCACCGTAGAAGCATTTTTTTCATTAAACATTAACTTCAATTCTTCGAGTCAGCAGACCCCTAAGTCTCCTCAAGTTGAAAGCTCAGCCAAGTAAATGAAGTTTGTCCGTGCAGTCCTTAAATAGCCTCCTTCACCCTAAAGGGGGAAGTAACAGTATGTGTATTTTCTGACTCCTTAAATAGCAACAAGAAGATCACAGAATGGGTCAGGCTGGAGGAAACCACAGTGGATCATCTGGTCCCACCTCTCTGCTCCAGCAGGGTCATCCCAGAGCACAGGACACAGGATTGTGTCCAGACAGTTCTGGAGTATCTCCAGTGAGGGGGACTCCACACCCTCTCTAGTCTCTGTTCAGTGCTTGGTCACTGCACAGGAAAGAAGTTCTTTCTCATGTTCAGGTGGAATTTCCTGGGCATCAGTTTCTGCCTGTTGCCTCTTTGTCTTGACTGGATCTAAATCACCCCCACCTGCCTCTTAGCTGATCTCTTGTAAATGTGGGTTGATAATTCAGTGTCTCTTGCTAAAATAAATGTGTTTTATTTTTCCATTTGAAATCTCACAGACTTTGTTCTCTAAGACCTTGTTTGATTACTAGACAGTATTTTTAATCTTTCCAATACAGAAAGAACTGATAGAAGGTAACACTAGGAGGAATCAGCTTTTTTCTTTCCCCTAAATAGAATAGGCCAAATAATTACATCCAGTTAGACTGTGTTCAGCTAAAGCATGACTTGTTGAAGAGGAGCATGTTTCACTTAAAAACTTCACTCTTTCATTTCTGCTTTTATTGCATGAGTGTTGCAAAGTAGGGCTTAAATGCTGAAACAGAAACTTTTGGTGGAGGTGTATCCCAGAGTCAAAGGAAAGCTGTTCACTAGAGATAAAAGGGTTCTTGTCCCTTCGCCATGGGCTAGTGGGCCTGTCTGAACTGCTGTTGTGATAAAAAGGACCTACCTCAGCTAAGACGGATGCTTTGCATGCATCTAAAAGAAATTTAGTAACTATTAGATGTCTATGTTTAAGTCTCAGATGGTGTGAGTGATGAATCATGTATGTTCATTGACTTTTCTTTTGTTAATGTGTTTCTCTCGCTCCCCATCAGTCCCTTGTGCTTACTTGTGACTGAGCATTGATGAGCCTGTTTCTGCCTGTGTGAAATCCTTTACAGAGTCTGGTTCTAAAGGCAAGCAGGTCTTAAGCTTCTGAAAAAGCACAAGGAGATGACTTTCAGACATGGCAGTGGATCTTTCTGTTGTCTTTCCTTACAGAGAACTGGCTGCTTCTGTATTTCAAAATCCACTCTGTAGCTGTGAGTACACCTGGATTTGTGTTCACTCTGCATCATGCCAGAAGAGCACTGGGAAAGGGCACTTGTAAAGGAAGTTGAAGAGAATTATGTTGGGTCTTGGATATTAGGAAGAAATTCTTTCCTGAGAGGTTGCTGAGGCCCTGGCACAGGCTGGCCTGAGAAGCTGTGGCTGCCCCATCCCTGGAAGTGTACAAGGCTGGACAGGGCTTGGAGCAACCTGGTCTAGCAGAAGGTGTCCCTGCCCATGGCAGGAGGGTTGTAAATGGGGGTTATTTAAGGTCCCTCCCAATCCACACCATTCCATGATTCCATGGTTCCATAAGTCTTTTGTTCCTCACTAACCTTTCATATTGCATTCCTTACTTAATTCAGCAGACACAGGCACAGATCAATCTGAGTAATCCCAGAAAACCTCCTGCTAAGTGTGGCTCTTCCACTGTTTATGTGAACATCAGCCTCTGGAAGCTAGGCTGTGATCTTCTTAGTGGTACAGCATCAGGGTGCAGTTTAGTGGTAGCATGAAATTGTTGGTCTAACCCACATCAGGATTTCTCAAGCCAGAGAGACAGCAAATATCAAATTTCTATGACTCAGTGAGTGCTGTAAACTCTGAGCCACACCACAAGTTAAACCCCAGTATAAAATGTGCATTTGGTACGTGTGTTCACACTGACCCACAAGTGCTAATCATTTTGACCTTGGCACAAGTTGCAAATGTGGGTAGAACAATTAGTACATAAGAAATTCCTGCAAGAAACTCCCATATTGTTTGTTTTTCCTGTGTACAACTAACATCTCCTCCAGCTGGCTGAATATTAAACAAGTGGGGACTTCTTTGTTTGCAGCTTGAATGCTGACCTGATGGAAGACATGATTTGTGACATTCATAATTAATTTACATGACTGTTTTTTAGTTGACAGGAAGTAGGTGCTAAATCACTAAATATCCCGAAGTAGTCCTGTGCTATTGAACTGACAAGATGAATTTATTATTTCCTCACAATGGGCCAAGGACAAATTCAATGAACAACTACAACCCAACTTACTATCTACAATACAGCACCCCTTCCGGGACAAGCCAGCACTGGAGGTACTACAATGAATTTGGAGCAAATAAATATGAGTATGGAAGGAAAAACTACCTCAGTGGAAAAATCCAGTCTCTGAAATGTTCATACAAAGCTGTGAAATGTACAAGTTTTTGTGCCATAGCTCATTAGATGCTCTGTTCTCCTTAGATACTTCCTATTTACCTCTAAAACATGCATAGAGTATTAAATAACTCATATAGGGCTGGATAAAAATCTTTATATTGGTTTGTTCAACTGATCTGTCTAGATCTGCAATGACTCTTAGTGCAAAGCTACTGGAATAACCTAAGACCCAAAGATTGAAGCTCGGGTTATGACATGTTATGGTCAATATTATGTCAAAATGGTCTGTATTGTTTTTGTGTTTCCAATGCACACGTCCTTATGTTTGCTGATTTCAGAAAGGATGATCCAAGGCTCATCCAGGAGGCAGGGCAGAAAACAAGACTAGAGACAGACTGAGCCAAAATGGGGATCCTGGGCCATGGGCAGGAGGTAGGAGAAGCTTCAAGGGAGGCTAAAATCTCCTCGATGCTCATTATTAAATACTAGGTTTGGATGATTGTTGACATTTCTGGTTATTTTTGCCTGCCCAGCAAATTTCCACATCTCTGGATGGCTTCTCCCTTATCACAAGATTTGTCTCCCTGCCTTCACACTCTACAATTTGTTTCCGTTCCACCTTTCCCCTCCAGGTTCTTTACAGATTTTTTTCCCATTGCCTTTCCTCTCCTTTCCCATTTATAACCCGATTTCCTCATGAACACTGAACCACTGCAATCTGTAGAAGAAACACAATCACTGCTCCTGACACCTAATTTATTGTGACTGACATTTTTTACCTCTTCAGTCACCCAGCATATGTCTCTTTAGGGACATGGAATTTTTAGGTCATTGAGGATGTTTCCTTCAATTGTAGGTAGGTTATCACATAATACCTTCAATAAATATTTTGCCCTCTGTTTGTAAATTTTTATGTCCTTCTTCATTCAGTTGGAAGGCTGCTGCAGACCTTTCCAGTTTTAATGCTTAGAAATTGATTTCTTTCCAGTAATTTCTTAATGCAGTGTATAAATATATCTCTGTTTTGTGCTGAAAATAAAGAATAAAACCCAAGATGTTGAGAAAAATCTCCTGCAATAAGAAAAAGTGATGCCTGCTCAGGACACTTTCCTAAAAACAAGCATCAACTTAAGAGTTTCTTTCAAAAAATCAGGAGACATTTTCTGATACATTGTTGGATGAAGGTGGAAAATCACCTCCATCATCTGACCAGAGTTGCACAGCCACATTTGCATAAGAGGTGAATCCATTCTTGCTTTGAATTTACAGGAATTGTGTAATTTCTGTGCCTCAGAAGCAGTAGTGCTCAGAAACTGTCCCTGACTCCTCAGTGTTTCAGCCCTGTTCAAAAATCAAAAGGACTACAGTTCTATTTTTGCTGAAATAAACCTCTTTTGACACTTCAGCAATCACTTTGTAGGAACCTTATCATATGTGCCTGCACAAAGAATGCTGTGTATCACTAAATACAATAACATGTTTAATATATGCTTCATTTGTTACCGTTAGTGTAGTTTTCTGGAATTTGTTTACATTGGGAAAAGACTTTTTAAAGAAGATAGGTGAATGGTTTTGCATGCCCTAAAACCCCCTGGTGGTTTAAAGTCAAAGAATGAAATAAAAAATCTTGTGATTCATTCAACAAAATAAATAAAGGCCATAATTTGATTTTTATGTGGCATCCTGGGCTTTCCTTCTTTACTTCAACCACTTCCTGGAGTAGTGGGGGAAGAGAAGAAAGCAGAGGAGTGTTAATGATGCAAAACAACAAGCAAAAGATCTAATTTCATTTGAAATGGTGATTTTTATGGAGAAAATCCCCAAGAATCTGCTGATAATGATTTTAAAGGGTAATTTCCAGTTTCATACGTGTTGAGCCCTGGGCTCTCCATCAGTGGCTAAATAAATAGTTAACACGGGCCTTTTCTGTGTCAGTTTGCTACCTCAAATTTTCCTAAAAATTGCCTTTTTGCAGAGTTGTTAATGATGCTGGTGTCAGAGTACATGTTAGTCCTAGGGAGCAGACTGAGGGTGGCATTTCACAGACCCCAGAGCTGAGGCCCGAGCCCACTGACCAGCCCGTGAACCCTCAGATGTCACTGGTGGGTTGGGAGGGAGTGTCACGTCCTCGTTTGTATCTCCCGGTGCCCCCTGTCCCCTTGGACTTGTGGTTAAACTGAGATATAATTATGCTGGAGGTGTGGCTATCAAATGTGATACTATAATTTGCAGGACCTAATGCTTTGAAGGCTCTTTCTCAGTGTTCACTAATTAATCTTCCTTGCCCTGACTGTGCAGGTTTATCTCTGCCTTGCAGTCACTGAGGCTGAAGCTCACAGGACAAATGTCTTGCTCACGGGTTAAAAGTCTTGCTCACAGCCCAGAGCAGAGACAGCAGCTGTCAAGAAAGTTCATAATCAGAGAGTCCATCCCCTGTTTTTCACAGTTTAACCATGGCCTTTACATTTAGAGGAATCCCATTTTTGGCAGCTTGCCCTAGGAAGATGTGAGCAGCCCAGGGGTGGGGAACATCCTCATCCTGTCCCTGCTCTGATGGCCCTTTTCTGCTTGGGCTTGCTCAAACATCTTGACATGATTTTATTTTTTTGGGAATAAATTGGATATTCCAACAACAAAAATTTCTAATGGTGTGTGAAGTTTTCCAATGCTTGCTTTCTGTTTAGACTGAGGACTTGAGGAAGTGGCCTCAAGTTGCACCAGGGGAGATTTAGATTAGGGATTAGGGAAAATTTCTTCATGGAAGGGATTGTCAAACATTGGAACAGGCTGCCCTGGGAAGCGGTGAAGTCACCAGCCCAGGAGGTGTTAAAAAGGCATGTGGAAGTGACACTTGAGGTCATGGTTTAGTGTTGAGGGTCTTTTCCAATCTTAATGATTGTGGGATTTCATGTTGACCTGTTGCTATTGTAGGTGAGATGTGTCAAGAACAAGCATGAGGCAAGTTTTATGGAAGATTTGTTCTGACAGCAATAGATGGAGAAAAATGGGAGATACAGGCCCATGACTCTCAGCAAGACAGTGGGATACTGAAAGTGATGACTTTCCCTTTGGTTTAGCCCAGAGGCCAAATTTGGAAATGAAATTGCTGCTGTTGGTGCATTTTAAAATTCAAAAATATTCTTCCTTCAGAAGCTGTCAGACTTTTAAGTTACATCCTAACCTTTGTTCAAAACTGTGTTTAAGGGCCTTGTCATGTGAGGTTAACAGCTGAAGAGCTCTTACACCCCTCTCCACAGATAAGGCTTAGGCCTGTACTGTAGTGGTTGCTCTTATCATGTCTCAGCACATGTGCTTCTTGTGAACCAGAATAGAAATTGTGAGAAATTCCTGGTGTTATTTGCTTCTTGACTGGACTGACACCTAAAAGGTAGCACAATTCAGCACAAACCAAACAGCATTTCCTAGCACCAAAAAGGAAACCACTGTCAAGACATCAGTATGGAAAAAAACTTTGTGAAAATACAGGCAAAGAATGGACAGAAATGTCATTTGACACGCTGGATCTCAGCAAATGTCCTATTGCTTTTACCCCATCTGAGTGTGATAGCCCCCTATTCAGCAGCATCTCAGCTTCCCCAGGGACTTGAACAACAAAGTGGAGCATCCCAAGCACTCCTTGATGTCAGCTCTGAGAAACGGGAACACCCAGGCAGCATTTCGTCTCACCTCCCATTTGTTCTATTTCCACACCAGTAGGGAAGCAGAGTCTTTTAAAATCCCCTACAAAAGCACAAAGGTTCTGCCTCGATACCCTGCAGTAACCCAGCAGGGTGCCAGGTGCTCCAGGGTGGCACGTCAAGTGTTAAGAGATCCCTTCCAGCTCCTGCTGCTGCCAAGCTCAAACACCATAGCTGATATCCAGAGCAGGAAAGTTGGCTCTCTGGGGAGGGAGCTTTCTCAGAAATCTCTGGTAATAAAATAATTCCTTGTTAAATATTCATTGGTCCAGATAAAGGGGGAAGAAAGAAAAAACTTGGAAAATAACCCAGAAAATACCTGAGAATTTTGCCAAAGTTATGCATCCTCCCAGAGTTGGAGTTTTATGGAATAGTGTTTCCTGAGGAAAATGCAGATTTCTTAGGAAATTTTCACCAACTTTAGTTTGAGTTACACTTTCTAAAGATCATAGAATCTCAGTTTGAGTTGGAAGGGAGCTGAAAGATCATCTTGTTCTACCCCTGCCTTGGACAGGGACATCTTCCACTAGACCAGCTTGCTCCAAGCCCCATCCAAGCTGGCCTTGGACATTTCCAGGGATGGGGCAGCCACAGATTCTCCAGTCAGCCTGTGCCAGCGCCTCACCACACTCACAGAGAAGAATTTCTTCCTAATATTCAATCTAACCCTGCCCTCTCTCAGTCTGAAGCCATTCCCCCTTGTCCAGTTGCTCCATGGCATTGTAAAAACTCCCTCTCCAGCTTTCTTGGAACCTTGCACAGTGGCAGTGGTCATGAAGGTGAAATTGAGCTTCAGGCAGGTAGAAATTCAAGGCTACCAGAATTCGTAATTGATATCCTGGAAACCGTAAATTTCCCTAATTTGACGCTCTCAATTGTTTTAATATGATGGTGATTTGACCAACAGAAACAGAATGAAACAATAGAGGGGAGGAAACCAATGCCAAACTGTTTCTGTACCTAGTGATTTTTTATTGAGCCAATATTAGCTAAGAAACTCTGTGCAAGCAAGTGTTAAAATCAGGCCAGACTAGGCCCAGAACTTTAATATCTAATAAAAGGGAATATCCTTTATACAAGTAGAAAAACGAAAAAGCAATGCAGGTTCATGTCTGGGTATGGCTCACCCTCTTGTGTCTTTATCTAGAAGTGCAGTCTTGTGGAGAAACTGATTTTTACTGGCCTAAAATAGGAAGGGAAGGTGGTAAGTGGGTTCTGCCCTGCTCAAGGCTGGTTTATGTGATTCAAGGGCTATGGAAAACCAGGACTCTTTGAAGAGCAGCTGGAGGTCTGGTGGGACACCCCAGTATGGTACAAGGTTAGTGGGAAAGAGCCACATGAATAAAGTTTTAGTTTATCACCTGCATGCCAGATGCAGCAGAATCTTTGTGATTAGGTCAGAGGAAAATTGCAGATTCAACGTCCACCTCTTACTTTGTCTGTACAGAAATTACAACATTTCTTTTTTACAATTACAAAAATCGCTTTTTGCTTTGCATTTCTTTTCCTTTCTCATCCACATTCACATGAAGTATAAAACAGCCTCAAAATATCCATAAGGAATTTTTCAAATTAAAAAAAACCCCCACTCCTTGATTTATAAATAACTTTAATTAAAAGCTCTGTTTGTGAACTGGTGGTAAATCCTGTGTTTATTGAGCAGGAAGACATTCCATTGACAATCAACAAAAAGTTAACAGAAAAAAGTTTAGTGGCATTTAACGAATTATGCAAACAACCTGAAATTTTTTAAAAGTGGGTTTCCCATTAAAAAGGAATAAATCAGTGACAGATCCACTGCAAGGAAATCCACAAAGTAACATGGTAGTATCTTAAGCATGATTTCTACAAAACCTAAAATAACAGCAGAGGTTATTTTGAGCTACTTGTCGAATTTAGGACTGAAGTAAGGGTCAGGTTTCAGATAAAACTGTTACCTATAGGTCAATCTGAACAGATGCACTTTAGAGAATACACTTTACAGTGATTTCTAGTCTTTCCTTATAACTTCATAGCAGCTGTAATGACACCCAGCAGGACTTTAGATGATTTGAGTGGTGCATTTGCAGCTTGCAGGACACTTCTTCTTCACCAGTGAGTGGCTACAGCCAAACAACGATTTCAGATTTCTGCAGTTTCCAAGGAGGTCTTGATACTTGCAAGGGTTGGCTAAAATTAAAGAGCGAGAAGCAAACACATGAAATATTATTTGAAAACCAAGCCCTGGTTTGATATTTCTGCATTTTCCAGAAATTCCAGTTGTTCATGTCCATAAAAACTTTGTACTTTGCTGGTAAAATGGCTTGAACATTATAGAATGTTTTGGGTTTTTTTAAGGAGAATGGAGTGACTTACTGCAAAGTCCTTTGTCACAGTGGCCAGGACAGTCAGCACATTTTGGTCCACTTCTGTAAGGTGTGGCTATTTGCATGGGGTTATTTCCTCTGAAATTTGAAAGGATTTCAAGACAAAACAAGATCAACGCGAAGCTCTGAGCCATTTACAGGAGTTTGTTGTTTATTGCAGTGAGAGGCACACAGAAGTTTTTGGATGAAATTATTTTCATAGGTAGTCATGTTTTAGTTTCAGATATTCATCAAATACAAAAAAAATTGATTTTAAATAAGGGGGACAATAAGGTTTAGAGAAACAAAATTAATTGATTGATTGTATTTGTATAGCATTATCTGTTAAAAAAATGTATGTGTTTCCTAGCTCTGCTTCTCTAATAGATATCAACTGACTGAGGTAATCATACAATCACAGAACCACAGACTGGTTTGGAAGGGACCTTAGAGGTCAATTAGTTCCAACCCTCTGCCATGGGCAGGGACACTTTCCACTATCCCAGGCTTCTCCAAACCTCAGCAAAACCTTTCTGAAATGCAGTTCTTTACCTCTGTGAATATTAATTTGCTGTTGGCTTTCACTTTGCATCTGATTTTCTTCTTTGTGGTTAAAATTACAGCATGATTTGTGCCTGATGCCTGATTCTGACAGAGATAAACCCTCGTTCATCTGCTAATATCTCTTGCAATGCAAAATAAAAAGTATTGATATTCAACATGCTGTTAAAGCCCACAATTCACATTGGTATTTTCAAAAGTATAAATGGTTAAAGTAGATTGCAATTATTTTATCCTATAGCAAAGGATGTTTTGGAAACATATCCACAATCATCAGGACTGAGTAAGAAGACAATACGTACGCAGGGCAGTATTGGCAAACGTAAAAGTACTTGTATGAGCCTGTGGGACAGTAGGAAACTCCACATCCCACCTTGTAACTGTTGTACCAGATTAGCTGTAGAATAAAAAACAAGCACATTATTTCAGAGTGAATTCTTGTAAAAAAAAACACCCTCACAAAATAACAGAACCAGAAAATAATTTTTTCTTTTCTTTTTTTTCTAGTTAGCCTTTAAATTTAAAGTTTAGCTCTCAGAAAGAATATACAGAAAAATGAGTTTCCTCCAGTTTCCAAATGTTTTTGAACACAGTGGCTGGCAGGATGCTAAAGCTGAAATTCAAATATTTTGTCATAGGTATTTTGCTTTGACACTTCTTATTCAGGTATTTCAATCCCTGTATAGAAAATATTTATTTCTAAATTAAAGGTTTTTCTACAGACTAATATTTCCTTTCTGGATGGACCTTCCAAAATACTGGTTCCATCGCCTCCTAATGAGATGGAAAAGAATTTTAATTTATCATTCATCTTTGGATCAGAGTGCATGATAGATAATAGTTTGACGATACTGAGAGTTTTTTTCTGATTATAAATATCTCCCAGCTGCCTTAAGTGTACTCCTACAGCTCTGGTGTATTCCTGCAGTTTGTTTCAGGTCTCCATACCTGAGTGTAGCTCTCGACATTGACATTTTTTGAGGTTGCTCCATATCCATACTTGAAATTGGAGGACTGGCTGTACCACACTTGAATTGCATCAGCCCATGTTCTTGGGTAGAATGACAGTAACACATTCTCACCACAGGTGACACCTAGAGTAGAAGTAAATCTATTTTATTAGGAGAGAAGCAGACTGAAGGGCGAGAGGTGGGACAGAGGGGCTGTAGCTATATTCTTTAAAAAATGCCTATGATGCCACTCACTTTGCCCTGTGATTTTAAGGAGTTCCAAGAAGTTGTCTTTCAGAGTATTCATCTGACAAAAATGATGTTTTTGTTTTTCATAATCACAGAATCACAGAATAGTTTGGGTTGGAAGGGACCTAAAGATCATCTTGTTCCAACCCCCCTGCCATGGGTAGGGACACCTTCCACCAGATCAGGTCCTAAAATCGTATTCTAATAATAATAGGTATTCTAATAATCTTAAAAAGCTGTTCTACAACAGATTAAAAGTCATCCTTATTTCTCTTTCACATTCACAGGGGTCATCTGCAAACTGTCATTAACCCGTCAGCTCAAGCTCCATCTTTGTCAGTACCATTAATAACTCTCTTGTCTCTTGGACTGATTTTCATCCCACACTGATTTGCCCATTTCTGAGCATTTTTGGCAGCTTTCGTACTCCACACCTGAAAGACACAAAGGAAGAAGTATCCAGGTCATAAATAGGTTAGTGCAGCCTGTGAGAAGAAGAAAAAAATAGGAATGTGTGTTGAGCACTGGATGCTCCCGTGGCCCTCAACAGAAAGAGGATGAATTGTTCTGTTTTACTCTCCTGGAGCACAGGAACCCCATTTCCTCAACTCTTAAAGGTTTCAGAGCAGGTTATTCTGCACAGTTCTGTCACACAGTCCCAATCTCCAGATGGTGCAGATTAGAAGGGTTTTTATAACATACTGCTGAGTTCTTTCAGCTTTGTGTCCAAGTGAACACTGCCAGGTGCACTGGACTAAGTGGTATAAAACTGATTTTCAGCCCAGGTGCAGCTGAGTTGTGGTGATTGACATCAGCTGGGCTTTGAACCCGAGGAATGTTTGCAGGCCTAACCACAAAGCACTGACCAGCTCATCTGCTTGTGGGATAGGGATGACAAGGGATATCAGGGGTGACAGGGATGGGAGAAGTTTTGCAGATCTAGGTCCCTTTTCCCTCCTGACAGTATAAGATTCAGAAGCTGCTGCTCGGGCTTCTGCTCCCCCTTTGCTTTGCGTGCCCTTTCCTTCATCCAAGGCTTGTGTTTCTCCTTTTAGAATCAGAGATTCATTGGCAGTTTGGGTTGGAATGGGCAATGAAGGGTCATCTAGTCCAACCCCTGTGCAATGAGCAGGAACACCTTCAACTAGACCAGGTTGCTCCAAGCCCCATCCAACCTGGCCTTGGACACTTGCAGGGATGGGGCAGCCACAGTTTTCTGGGCACCCTGAGCCAGGGCCCCACCACCCTAATCATAAAAATCTTCTTCCTATATCTAATCTTAATCTATCTGCTTTTAATTGAAAACCATTACCCCTTGTGCTATTGCAAGAGGCCCTGATAAATTGTTTTTCCTCATTCTTATAGACCCCCTTTAGGTACTGGCAGGGGCTCTAAGGTTTCCTTGGATCCTTCTCTTCTCTAGGCTGGACACCCCCAGCTCTGCCAGTCTGTCTCCAGGGCAGAGGTACGCCAGACCTTGGAGCATCTTGCTGGCTCATGTTGAGTTTCTCATCCATGAACACCTCCAAGTCCTTCTCATCAGGCTGCTCTTAACCCCTTCATCCCACAGCCTCCTTTGTTGCTGGGCTTGTCCTGTAATTTCCTTTAAGGGAAAAGCAGACTAGCTGTAATTCATAGCTCACCATCTTCAGCATGTTCCTGGCTGTGGGAAACACAGATCTCCGTATTTCATTGTGTAGCTCAAGGATCTCTTTTTCATTTGGAGACTTAAAATGAGGCAAGGAGAAAGCGTTCACTTTTTTAAATGGAAAAACCTGGAAAAAAATAACAGTGAAGGTTCCAGTTAACAGAAGTTTAACAAACAGGATAAATTATGAGCTTCTTGTCACTTTTGTTTGTCAGCTGAATCTACCCCAAGGGTTAATGTCATAAATTTTGTTTAACTTAAGACATTTATGGTGGTAGAAATAACATCTCAGCCAGTTTTTTTAGGCTGCAGCTATACCCAGGTAAAGGAAAGTATCAACTTAAAACATGGTTCACTTGAGATCTATTGAAGAAAATGATAATTTTCTTTCCAAAAGTACTTGTTTCTTCTCATTCATTCATAAGAATGTAATAATGAGATAAACAGCTCACATTCAAGTGCCTACTTAGTAGATATCTACATCTTACAAGATTAATTCCCTCTAAGAGATTTATGAATCAGATTTCTGAATCTTAAATTGTTTATTTATTTATGGAAAATGTCTTTTCAAAATTAGTCCCTTGAAGGGAAGAATATTTTGGTAGGCAGAATCAGAGAATCATTTGGGTTGCAAGCTTAAAGAGCCAGTTGCTCCAAACCCCTGTCATATACAGGCACACCTTCCACTAGACCAGGTTGCTCAGCCAATACACAAATAATAATAATAATAATTTTACAAAAATCTGTATGAAATGAGAGTTCATCTTCAATGTGTTACATTAACATTTTAACAATACTTGCATGCCTGAATTCTAAATCTCTAAAGATCACAAGATCAGATCACATCAGGTCAGATATCTATACAAAGGAGTCAGATATGGGTGTTTTTCACAGATGAATGTTCTTACCTGTCCATCAGCTTGGTGTAGCAAAGCAGCCAGGAAAACAATTGCAGTTAGTAAATCCATTTCTACAGGGGGAAAAAAACCAAAACCAAAACCCCAGAAACCATTAGCCTCTGTTGCATAAATGTTATGGCACAATGTGGTATGTGAGCAAGATACAAGTCTGTTCCAACGTCAAGCCTGCACAAAGAAGTTTATTTCAGTTGATCCTGAATATGGATGTGCTGAATCTGCACACAGGCACTGTCTCCTACAGAGAGAAGTCTCCACCTTGCATGGAAGCAGGGACTCTAAATAGCATAAAGTTGTGTGTTACTTGAAACGGATGGATCAGCCCTCTTTTGACTCCTTTATTCAAGATATCTTGAATTTGCAGCATTTCCTTCATGTTCGCCTCCTCATATATAAAAAAAAAGCCCATTCATGTGTTCAGTACTGTCACATCAGAGCCCTTCTCAAGCAGCACCCTTACTGAGATCTGGTGTTTTGGAGTGAATTACTGAACACGTGGACTGTTGTCTCCATTTCTTTCCCTGCTCCCTGTTTCCTCATTGAATCAGCATCATAATGACTCAAGCAAATGGTGGTGATCACCCTCATGTTACACCTGACACCTAGACATGAAGAAAACCTTCATATAAAGTGTTATTAACAAATAATGCTGGTTACAGCCTTCTTGCTCCTAAGGGACCTTATACAGACGTACACAGACACTCTGAAACCCACTCATATACACAGGACAATTTTTCTGCACGTCAGAAAAAGCAAAAGTTATATAATTTTGTACTGATGAGGATATATGAGGGAAAATATCTTTTTTGTTGTTAATGAGTAAAGATGTGGCAAAATCCCAAGGAAGACTAACTTTGAGCTCAGCAGGTTACCTTAAACCAGACAGGCAAGAGGGAAATAGAGATAATAAAACCCAACATATATAAAAAGCCTTAGAGCTGGCCTCTGAGAAAAACCCACGGTGTGAGCAGTACAGGTCAATAGAAATCCAGGAAATCCTGCTTGATAAGGAAACTATCGTTGAAAAAAAATTAATTGTCCCTCCTTTAGTTTAGAACCAAAACCCCTTGTCCTATCATGTAACTCAGATATTCAGTCTTTATTTTCTTTTTCCTGTGATTTCATAAGGAAATCATTCGCATGAGGTAGAGGCAGGGTTCATTCACTGCTGTTAATGAAGAATAAATTCTTAAACTGAAGGGATATCTTTAGACACAGAGGAGTAGTCATGCCCCTACATGCAGAAACAAAAGTTTTTTGGGGCTTCCCAGATTAAGTGCTGCAACAGGAAACATAAAATATTTCTAGATCCAGAGATAAAGTTGATTAAATATTACTGCACCTCTTTGCCAGACTCTACCATCAAATCTGTCCTTGGACTAAACGTGTTGGGCTTTACTTTGAAAATCAAAAGATGATGGTTCCCAGATACAGCTATCTTTCCCTGTCAGTAGTGCTCAATCCACTAAATCACTTCCATCCTCCTGAAAAACAAATGCCAGCAATGCACTTTTAGGCAGCTCTACTTGAAAACCTGAGGTTTCATGAAAATTTGATCGAGTGTAAAAACAAATAAACATTGATAGCTTTAAAATGAGAAACAAAATTCTATTTGAAAAATACTGTCTTTATGTTTAAGCCTGGTGTTTCATTCCTCAGCAGAACCTTTCTCCTGCCACATGATACAGCTTTCAGGACGTAGCAGGTCTGAAAGTTTGGCAGAGTGGGAATATTTGTCTTTTAAGTTATTTTGATATATTTTTCCTCTACCTTCTCTGAGTTTGCATCTTTAAATTTCATTAAAAAAAATTCACTCTGCATTAAGAAAAGGCAATCATCTTATTACATACTATAATATATATTAGACATTTTAGCAGCATATATACATGAAAACTTGGACAGATAGATAATATTTAGAGATGACAAAATTTTGAGTTCAGTTGTACTGGTGTATCTCAACACTCAAGTGAAATAAATTCAACCTGTCAAAATAATTCAAAAGACATTAAAAAAGCATTTCCCATGACTGACCACCCTCCGAAAAATGGATTAATTTATGTTCACATTTCAAGAATGAAGCAAGTGGGTTCAAGAGTTATATTTTGATCCAAGGAAATATGGGAATTAGACTCCACAGAAGCCATTTTCCACCCCTGAAAGTTGAAGGTGTGGTTTCAGAGCAGAAGATAGTTTTATGTTCTTCCTCTGAGATATTATAAGCAGAAATTTTCTTTTAATTATCACATTTGGTACAACTTAGCTATTAATTCCATTAATCTTTGTAGCACAATGCCCAATGATTACTGACCAAGAGACTCTACGGGTAAAATCTCTAAGGCTGAAAGTGAATTCTGCATACATTACCTTCATCCACCAGAATCCTCTTGTACCTGAGGAAGTGGCAGGAGTGTGAGAGGCTCTCCCCAGCCCAGGGTTGTATATATATACATTTTCCCTTTTTTTTCCTTGTCAATATTTATTGCTGATAAATGACATCAGCTTTGGGGCTGCCCATTGTGGAAGAAAGAACTTTTCTTAGGAACAGGTGACTGAGAATGAGCCAATCCAGCTGCATTGTTCTAGATTTTTTTTTCTTGTCTCCAGGGCAAGGAAAAAGAGAAGACAGAAGACTTGTCCTTTTGCAGAACTTCAACTTCTAGTCTGATTAGCAAGCTACAGTGCTAATGCATTCACAAAATAAAAGCTTGAGTTCAGGGCTGGTTGTCTCGCAGTTGTCTTTCCTATTGCTGGCAAAAGAGTGGGATAAATATTTTGAGGAGAGACATAAGTGAGCAACTTCTTAGCTGGACACAGAATGACCTGCACTGTGGGCAACGCAGTGATATTTTCTTCCAAGTGGTTCCTGAACTGCCATTTTCTGAATAAAACTTATATTCCATTAGCTCACTGAGGCTGTGGCACTGAACATCACTTCTTACCAGAGCGTGTATTGATAGGACAAAGGGGAATGGCTTTAAACTGAAGGGGGGCATGTTTAGATTGGATGTTAGGAAGAAATGCTTGACTGTGAATGTGGTGAGACACTAGAAGAGGTTGCCCAGAGAAGCTGTGGCTGCCCCATCCCCGGCAATGTTCAAGACAAGGCTGGATGGGGCTCTGAGTAATCTGGCCTAGCAGAGGGTGTCCCTGCCCCTGGAAGGGGGTGGAACGAGATGATCTTTAAGGTTCCTTCCAACCTAAACCATTCTGTGATTCTGTGATTATTGTACACATAATTCACCCCACATGTTGCTCAAGATTAATTTATTGCAGAATGGCTGCAGATGTTGCACATTTTCCCTCTTCAGTTGAGAGATGTGTGGCATGTGCTCTGCTCTAGTGTAGCATAGAATGGTCAGGTTGAAAGGACCTTAAAGACCTTTAAATTCCAACCCCCTGCCATGGGCAAGGACACCTTCCACTAGACCACACTTCCACAGGTTGCTCCAATCCCTGTCCAACTTGGCATCACTCAGCTCGCATTTCCTTTTTGCAGAACTTCATCTTTGTTTCCATTTGCTTAAAAGGTTGTATCACAACGGCAGCTTTGACAGCTCCTCATTGCTGAAACACAACCTTTCTTGCTTCTTTCCATGCAGTCTGTTGGCTATCAGAAGGCATAAAGCATCTGCACATCTCCTTATTCCTTTCTTGGTTCCCTTCCTCATCCTTGCCTTTGCTGTGGTGTGTTGCACACTGAGCACCCTTTTGACCATGCTGGCTCAAGGTTGCTGCCCATACTGCAAGTCAATATTGTCTCACCGTTTCCAGATTTCTGCAGAATTCCTGCAGCTGTCTGCTGTTGCCAGCATTTTGATTCTGTATTATAATCCCTGTGTTGGACAACACAGCTGCCTTTGTTCTTTGTATAGCGGGCAGCACTTACGGGAAGTTGCCTCTGATAAGGTCTCCCATATCCTTCCATGTTCTGAGATAAGGGAAAAGGTACTTTTATATCTGAAGTGCTTGTGACAATTTTGATGAGACCAGGGTTATCACCATCAGAAAGCCTCATAAGACACCTACCACAGTTATTAAGACTGCATTTCTATTGACTGTGAGGGCAGGCAGTCTAGCAGCTCCAGATTCCCAATGTCCTGGGAGATACTTCCATTCTTTTACCCCATCCACCATACTTAGCAATTTTCATTCATTCATTACAGTCACCTGAGTTTTATTTGTGTTGTTAAAATGAAATTATGCTACTGCAAGTATTTCTTTAAAGCGTGCCCCACCTGTTTGAATAGTGAAAACCGTTTGTTCTCTAAAGGATGACTGTCAGATATGCTGCAATTCATGATCTGTGGGTGAAATAATTGGGAAGAAATAAAAGATTAATAAAATTGACATCCGGAACCATGGTACAAAGAACAATTTAGCATAGCACTTCCCACTTTCTCATGTGTATTACCTGAAGGGGAGGGGTAACTTAATTAAAAAAACAAATTAAGAATTCATTCCATGGGGGTCTGCAAATGTATGCATGTTTTTAAAGATAAATCTACTGAAAGTTCTTAAAAAAGATCAGCTTGAAGGATTTGACTGTGGAAGTCCTCCTACTGCCCTTGTGTAAGCCTGAACTACAGGAATCTGATTCGATCTCCAGCAATGAAGACAAAAATCCAGTTTCTTCAATTCTTTATTTCCATTGAAGTTAATGAGAGCTAAAGTAGGGCTTTAGATTCTGTACAGTTCTGTGTGGTTCTGAACTTTGCACAGATCTTTTCCTTGGCTGTACAGAACACCTTGCAGACCCGACTTCGTTTGGCAAAAAGGAACACTATTGATTTCTTCCACATGACCCAACTCATTGTCCACTCCCTTATTAGGGAAAGAAGCAGCAGAGTCAATCAATCCAACAGATGCTGTCAGAGGTGGGTAGATGCCCCTCCAAAAGAGCCAGCCCAGACAAAGACCAGGCATGGAAATGCAGAAGTTAGGAGTCTCTCCAAAGACTGTTGGATCACCAGAGCTGAGATGTTTGGCTTGAAAATAGGAAATTGTGATGGCAGCAGTCTTATAACGCCACGTCACTGGTTTTGAACTGGAGGAGGCGTGTGGTCAGCCAGGGTGAAAAGCAGGTAGAGAAAATGCACGCTTCTCAGGAAAATGCAGCATTCCACGAGTGCCTTTGGTCTTCAGCGAGCCAAGCTCCTCACCATGGTCTCCACCACCTTTCAGTCCAAGGAGATGTGCTGGTCAGCTCTCTGCCCTCTGTGGCACAGGTGCAGTCTTTAAAGGTTGAAATTGGCTTTCAAAGGAGACATTTCAGGGACCATTGCTTACAGGTGACCTCCAACAGCAGATCTGGAGGCTGGCAGTGTGAGGAGAAGCTGTGGCTGCTCCATCCCTGGAAGTGTTCAAGGCCAGGTTGGACAGGGCTTGAAGCACCCTGGGGTAGTGGAAGGTGTCCCCGCCCATGGCAGGGGGTGTTGGGAATAAATGTTATTTAAGGTCCTTTCCAATCCAAAGCATTCTATCATTCTGTCATTGCAGTAAGTCTCCTTTCACGATACTTTGAAACTTGAAACCTTTGTCTGTGTATTCATCACCAAGGAACATAAACCCTAAGTGAACCCACAGTAACTGTATGTAAGCACAGTGTAACGGAAGAATTTTTAAAAAATTGTTCTCCAGAAACTTTTAGAGGTCTACTTGTGCTCCCAGAAAGTGATTTGTAAAAAATAGGCTGTTCCTTAGAGATGTTTTTCTATATGTTTCTAGAAAGTTTACAGCAAGTTTATAAACTTCATTCTTTCCTAGTAGTACTATTCTAGAAGGCTTTTAAAGTCTAACATACAAAATTGCAGAAGGAATTTTGTGTGTGAAAGTCATTTTCGTGAAGCCCAAAATGGATTAGTAAAGGATCCAATCACTACAATCATACACTTCTCCTACCAAAGTTCAATACATGCCTGTGCTTCTGCTCTTTCCAATCTTTGCTGAAATGTGACAAAGCTGAGCAGTGTAAAAATGCATAATTGTTCTTTTTTAAGCATATAGGGATTGTCACTTCAGCTTCACTTTAGATCTAGTAAGTCATTAGTAACATTTTCTAAAGCTCTGCTATGGGACGTCAAGAATCTGGCTCCAGAAAAGAAATCTGGGGTAAAACTCATCCCATCTCCTGGGATAACCCATTAGTGAAAGCACTTGTGTTTGAGCTTGAATTTTTCTTCTAAATAGATAAAACACACTTCTCAAGTCACTTTTCGGAAACAACATAACTAATATATTTAAAATGTTAGACTGGAATAAGAGAAAATGTCAGTGACAAGTCAGTGAGAGAGATAACCTACATCCCTTCAATCATATTTCTCCCATAAACCAAATAAACCAATGCCTGTTGTAGGTGAATTATAACAACAGTGTAGAAGGATACACAGAATGGGAACAGAGAAGAATTCTGTGTGGAGACCATCAGAACAACACTATTTTTTTCAGATATGTCTTCCTCTATGAGAGTCAGGTGTAACCAAACAAAAGCCCAGCTGATCCTTTAGAACAAATCCCTTATTTAAAATAAACTGGGCCAACAGGAAACAGAGCAAACAAACCATAATGACTTTTCCTAGAATCCAAACTGACTTTTGATATAAGTGATTTATTAATTTTACTGGTTTTTAAAGGAAGTGAGAAATACACCCTTTTCTCTCTAACAGTGAAAGACAAAGCAATGCAGACTCAAACTATCATAGATATCTCAAATGTAATGATCATCTGGAGGCATTTGTTTTTTACTCTTGGATAAAACAGGTTTAATGGGGTTGACTTCAGTTTACAGGGTTAATGACTTCAGACGTACTTGTTTGAGGAAAAACAGGCTACACAAATTGAAGTTTTTCATGAATACCTCTTGGTTTCCTACATGTATTTGCTGCAAAAAGATTTTCTGTAATTTATCAGTAATGCAATGTGGGGCCTTCTACTGTGAAATCTTTCAAAAAATGGGGGTGTGAAATTAATTCCTTATAATATTTATATACCTTAAATGCTTATATATGAGCATTTTAGCCTTTTCATGCATTTGACATAAAAGTAAAGCAGAAAGTTGGTCTTCTTTTGATGGTGTCCATTTGGTAAAAATATTTTGAACTTTGTGTGAGTGAAACTTATGTTAAAATGTATTAGAAAACAGGAAAATCTGGTTTCCAAGTCAGGGAGTCTCACATGGAGCATTCTACTGGACTGGTTGCAGTAAGCAAATGAGAAATACTGGGAGTTGTGAAAAGAAGCATTCATAGAATCTCTGCGTAAAATCACAGAATCCCAGCTTGAAAGTAATTTGGAAATGATATTGCTGATTAAATGCAGTTTGACTCATAATAATTCCTGAAAAAAACTGCATTTGGCCACAGACAAGCTTCTTTGTGGAGTGGCTTCTCACCTTTTCTTGTAGTGGCATAGATTTGATAACAGTCTGAAGCTGGAAACAAGTTGATAGAAGATGAATATAAGCTACATAACCACAGGGTATTTTAAATACCCACTCAAATAATATCTTGACTGAGGGGGCTTTCTACATACCTCACTGAAGCTGAGCCTTTCCACAGCCTGACATGAAGGAACTATAGGGCTGGATGGGGAAAAAGGCAAGAGGGATTACTTATATGCTGGAAAAGGCCCTGAGAAAAAGTGCTGCAAAGACAGACATAGATTCCTGGTTTCTGCATCCTGCAATATTTTTCCCTTTAGAGAGATGTGATGTGGATAGAAAATGTGCACACAGTCCAGAAAGATAAACCTAGAACACACTGTTCTGCAATGAACCACACAAAAATGATTGCTAAGGAAAAAATATTTCCTGATTGAAACCAATACACAACTTTTACAGCTTTCTGCTGTTGGAAAATATCCCGTTGTCCACACGACTATCAATGATATCTCAGTACACGTGCTTGCGTTAGTGCTTTTCTGTGGTCAAGTCAGGGAAAAGCAAATACATGCAGTTCTTTGCCAATCAATGAAGGAACTCTTTTGAGATAAGTCATAAAATACAGTTGAATTATACAGCTGTCTAACTAAAAGAGGGTATATGAAATGTAGGTTTCTACAACCAAGTTAGTTATCCCATCAGGAGGGAGATCTCCTAGGTTAGTGGAGACCTAAGTCTAAATGCAGCAGCCTGTAAGGAGGCACTTGGCACCATCTCATATAAAACAAGATGTCCAAGACACCCTTGCAGTGCTAAGGATGTTGAAAAGTGCATATGGAAGACTTGTGCCTTTCCAGATTTTAGCTGGAGCCCTGGTGGGATACCCTGGGGAATGTCAGGAAGTTGTGGACTCATAACTGAACTAAATGCTTAGGGGAATATGAAAGGCTGAGAGAATTGGGATTGTTCAGTCTGGAGAAGAGAAGGCTCCACGGAGACCTTAGAGCACCTTTCAGCACCTCAAGGGGCTCCAAGAGAGCTGGAGAGGGACTTTTGGCAAAGGCATGGAGTGACAGGACAAGAGGTCATGATTTCAAACTGACTGAGGGCAGGGTTAGATTAGATGTTAGGAAGAAATTCTTTACTCAGAAGGTGGTGAGGCCCTGGCACAGGTTGCCCAGAGAAGCTGTGGCTGCCCCATCCCTGTAAGTATCCAAGGCCAGGCTGAACAGGGCTCGGAGCAACCTGGGATAGTGGAAGGTGTCCCTACCCATGGCAGGGGTAGAACAAGATGGTTTTTAGGGTCCTTTCCAACCCAAACCATCCTGTGATTCAGCAATTCTTTGATTCTATGAATACTAATTGACCTCTATGCAGGTATTTGTGTGCAACCATGAAGCTATTAATTATATCTCTGAAATGTAAATTAACATCTAGATCCACTATCAAATTACAGTTATATAAATACTGTGACCCAGTTCTATTCCATTCACCCAGACACTGAACTGATGAAAAGTACATTGGATTTTACAGTGGGTGGCCCTCAGCTGTCACTGATGTCTGTCGATGTTCTTCACTTCCTACTTTTTCTTTGATTGTATTCTTCATTTTCCCTTTTTTCTGAGTTTGAGCCCATATTTTCCCTGCCCTCTCATCCCATAATCTCCTCTCAAACTCCTCTCAAATGAGCAGCCCTTTCCTAATTCAACTTCTCCCTTTGAGCCTAGTTTTGCTTCTAGTGTATCCAAACAATGATATTTCTGAGCATTCCCATGGCAATCTTGTCTGTGCTTGGTATTACTGACACAGTAAAGGTGAGAGCCATTGCAACCCAAAGCAGCCCTGCCATTTTCCAGGTCATACAGATTGTATTTACTTTGCCATACCCAGCCACTTGACATAATTATTCTACTTAACCTTGTTTTATCCAGCTGAAAACAAGCAGGTTCTCATCTTTTTGTGCCAGCAGTTTTCATACCAGAGCAGCAGAGTAACTTGCATCACATTTTTGCCTTGGGTACGTAAAGGGAAATGTAAAAGCTCCATTTAAAGGACTTTGACCACGAGGCTTCTTCATCTCACAGGCTTGCTTGATGGAAGTTTGAAATATTAGATGTGTTTTGCCATCAGCATAGCTTCCATGGATTTATGCATTGCTTTTTTAATAATGCAATTCAGAATTTTTCCCTGGATCAGATGAGGTCAGTGATTCAAGTGCTCCTTTAGTTCCCTTTTTTAGGCAGAAGTTCCATATCCATCTTCCCAATTCTCTAAATGACTTTTGTGTGATGATTGTCCTCATGAAGTTGGTTGCTAGAATCACAGAATCACAGAATTGCAAGGGACCTTAAAGGTAATACAGTTCCAACAGGGAGGGATGAGACCCACTAAAACAGCTCAGAGCCTCATCCAGCTGTGCCTTGAACGTTGATCACGGTTCAAAGATTTGTTCAATTAGTTCTTTAAGTACTGGTGGTGAATATCATCAGCCTTGACTGCCCCTCTGTCATCCCACAGTTCTGTTGTGGTGAAAGCCATTTGCATGGACATTTATTGCATTTCCCTTCCCTATGAGTAGGGATTTAAATTTCACTGCCTGGATTATCCCATCTCTGTGCAGCTTTAGGAGAAAAATATAAAAAAGTTTTTACATTTTGACGTTCTTACACGACAGACCTGCAGATTTCAGTCTCACAGGCCTTTTTCTTGCTTGTCCTTTGCTCTGTGGAAAGCAAACACCTTGGGTCAGTGAAGTACCACTCCCACAGAGCCAGAGTGTGTTTACCAGGAAACTTGCTGTTTGCCAAAGTAATTTTTCTTTAATAGTCCATATTGTACAAGCAGGGCATTTTTTCATCTTTTAGTGCCAAGCAACAAATCACAAACTCTGTTCAGGTTATCAAAAAATCAAGTTAAGGGATATTTACCTTAAAAGAACGTCATCATCTGAGAACCTGAGTTTATTAGGAAATTACTACTTCTTTCCTTGATTTTAATTTCTAAACCTTTCTTTCTTTCTTTCTTTCTCTTTCTCTTTTTCTTTTTTTCTTTTCTTTCTTTCTATTTCTTTTTTTCTTCCCCCTCTCTCTCTTTCTCTCTCTCTTTCTCTCTCTCTTTCTCTCTCTCTTTCTCTCTCTCTTTCTCTCTCTCTTTCTCTCTCTCTTTCTCTCTCTCTTTCTCTCTCTCTTTCTCTCTCTCTTTCTCTCTCTCTTTCTCTCTCTCTTTCTCTCTCTCTTTCTCTCTCTCTTTCTCTCTCTCTCTTTCTTTCTCTCTTTGTCTTTCTTTCTTTCAGCACTGCTGTGATACTAATTTCTACCAGCTCTGTGGACACAAATGGCTCTGATAGCTCACCCAAAACCCTGGTGATTCCCAATTAGCTCCTAACCCAATTTCAAGGCTTTTTAAAATAAATGTTTTCCTTTTTACCTTTCAGTGTTGATATTTGCCTTTTTAAATCATTGAACTCCTAAAACACATATCTCAATAGTACTTAATTTCTCTGGTTTTACTTTGCTGACCCTCTGCAAACTTTCCATCTGCTCCTTCCCAGTAGCAAGAGTGAAGTGTGAGCACTTGAGCCTGGATATCAGGAACATAGGCAGCCAAGCCCTGGCACACACCTGGATGGAGCTCCAGGTTGCAGAACAATGGGATTACACTCATTCTTAGTGGAAAACTCAAAGCTGGCACAGGGTGCCCAGAGAAGCTGGGGCTGCCCCATCCCTGGAAGTGTCCAAGGCCAGGTTGAACGGGACTTGGAGCAACCTGGGACGGTGGAAGGTGTCCCTGCCCATGGCAGGGGGTTGGAACCAGAAGACCCTTCAAGGTCCTTTCCAACCCAAACCATTCTATGATTCTCTGGTATTTTCACCTAACCACTGCCCCTGGTTTGACAACCTGGAGCCTCAAGGCTCTGAAGACTTCCTTGAAGAATGATAAAGCACAAAATGACCAATCTGGCCTTGAAATATCCAATGATGTAACTAAGAGATGACCTGACCTTTTGGTTTAACAGCAACAAACTGGTATTTGCGTTTGAGGAAAAATGGTTATTTGTAGCGACAGTGGAGTTCAACTGCTCAGGTTTCCACCAGAGGGCACTCCTATATTTTCAATGAAAGCAAGTTTCTGAACCAGACTGAGGAGTTTTGTGTGTGCGGTACAATTCCAGCTGTGACAGGGCAAACGGAAAAACGCAGGAGCAGAATGACCTTGCTGCACATCTGCCAGAGCTTTCCATCCTCTGGAACCCTCCACTGCCACCCGATGGGGCACAGCCAGACTTCAGAACCCCACATGTGACAGGTTGATATACGTAAGGTAAATTGCCAGTTCATATACACAGTGTCTGAACTTAATTAAGGGGTCTGTGTCTTTGTCCCGAGGAGGAACAAGGCCACCTGTGTCACCAGAGTTGGTAGCAGATTTCAGCATTTTCCGTGGAATATTCCATCCCATGCACAGTCCTGTGGTTTTATCTTCATTCATAAAAATACACATTGTTATAAAAATTAAATAATTTCAACAGCTGATGCAGCTTGGGTTGATTGTGGGGTTGTGATACTGAGCAGTTTACATCAATATACAATGCAAAACAACTATCTGCAGTCAAATCTGTAGAAAATGAAGAATCTGTTCGTTTAGCTGGACTGTGTAGCTGTCAGACATACATTATATGTGTGTGTATATCTCCCTATTATATATTAAAAGGCTTTTAAACCCTTTTTTTAGCTTTTTAAACTTGTTTTTAGGATAATTTTCAGTAATTATGTAATTTACTTGAATGAAGGAAGTCCAGGAACTTTGTTTATTGATAACAGAAGAGAAAGCATGATTTTGGGGGTAAAAATAAAAAAAGCCAGGGCTCTGAAGAAAAATGCTTCAGAAAATTAGAGGTTTGATTTATTTATGCATAGAAGAGTAAACCACATTTCTTATCAGGCTCTCTCAAGTCTGAATTACTTCCTAAGAGTTTATTAAAGTTAGGTTCATTCTTTAGTTAGTGCAACATTTGGCAAGGGCAGTTTAAAGAAGAAATAAGATTTTTCTGGTAATTTTAACAAAATATATATTAACAGAGTCAGAAGAGAGTGGAATTATGATGCACTGAGCAGTTTACATATTCTGGCACCATATCAAAAGCAACAGATTCTCACAGCTACTCATAAACTGAGCAGGTAAATACTTTGCCCTTCCTCTTAAGTCAGAGAGAAGGAACAGCCTGAAATCAGACTGTCACACTCAGCTCTGCTCCAAGGAAACTCCTCTGTTAAACTGCACCCAGATGAGAGAACTCAGGGGGGAGCCAGGCTGAGCTAACACGGGTTAGCATGCATCATTTTTTCAGTCCTTTCTTCTCACTGGTACTTTTCCAGTGGACACCTTTGGCATGGTTTTTGTCTGTCAGAGTTGTTGTTTTCTTTCCCCAGCAGGTTATAGCTCTGCTTTCTGTGGCTGTGTGAAGGTGACTTTGGCTGCCTGGTCATGTGGTGACACCTCTCCCCTGTGCTCCAGCAAGTGCTTCAGCCACTGACTGCTCTGGCCAAATCCATCATTCCTAAGGTAATCACAGGGAGATAAGGAATATGTATCTCCTGTGAATGTGTGATGTAGCAGATGACCTCTGTGCCTCCAGGATTTGAATATGGGGAAACTGGTTCATCTAATGGGACCAGTCACTTCACTTCTCTGGAGTGTTTCATGATTACTTACATTAATGTACTTCTTAAAATTTTTTCTTTTGACCCACTGCAGAAAATGCGCCAGTGTTTAACTCCCTGACAGCATCTCCACTATTCACTTCCTGGCTTTTGATCCAGAACCTTTTTTCTCTGCAGACCCCTCACCTTCCAGCTCCACCCCAGCCAGGCCCGCTGTCATCAAAATAAACCTCACTATAGCTACAGGTCTCTTGAACCTGCAGATGATGATGAGGAGGAAGACCTGTCCCTGCCAGAGCATGATCCAGACTGCTGGAGAGGGATTCATGTCACTAGGGCTCTACTTTAAAGCCATTCTCCTTATGCTGCCTTTAGAGGTAATGGAGGTATTTCAGGTCTGTATTTCACCTTTTCTTCTTACAGCAGATGCCTGAGACAGGCTGGATGAGCAGAGAGGTAAATGACTGCCTTGACATCTCTATTTTTTTTAAAAGCATTATATGAGTCAAGTTAGTCACTATTCTATATCTCTTTTAGGGTAAGGTTGAGGAAAACAACTGTTTGGGAAAGAGCTGTAAGGATATGAATGGTACAATTTGCCTGTGATAATGTTTTGAGTCTTAAGGCCACTGGTTTGGCTCTGGTCAGTACAGCTGAACTCTGCCTCTTGAACCATGTCTTCCAAGATGCTGAAGGGCCCTTGGCATTATGAACCTGTCAAACATGCCAAGGCTTTTCTGGAAGGCAATGCTATTTGTTCTAAGCCAAAATAGTGTGAAGGACTAAGATTATAAAGGCACAGAAAACCTTTTGAGTGCTCAGACCTGTGTTCTGGCTCTGTGGAACCTGTCACTACAGACAGACATGAAAAAAGCATGGATGGAAAGGTTTCAGAGGAAGATCTAAAAAAAGGCCTGAAGTTAAGAATAGATTCAGGTCATGCCACGGAGAAAGCATTTACTCATCCTACTGTAGAATGCCATCCGTGATGGACCAGCAGTGTGTAGGTATCCTCTGAAATACACAGGGAAGATATTAGACTGCAATGGACACATTTTCTCACCTTCTCATCAGTGTGTTACCTTTGGAGCCTGTTTGATGGTGTCTCCATAGGACCTGTAGGAATGATTAAAATGTGCTGCGTTTCCCCTGTGAGAAGCAATGCATAATCACACTTCTCCACTTCTTCAGCTGCCTAGCTACTCACAACTACCCCAGGCACACGGGTGCACACACATCTCTTGTTCCTTCCTGGATCTCGGGGCTGTTTTCAGTGTGCATTGCAGTTGTTGACATGTTTCCTGGTCATGAGGAGGGACAACAGCGCACACATCACATGTATTCCATATATGTGGAATATTCAGGCATGCTGCACAATTGCTGTTTTGTCTTTGAAACATGCCTGCTGCTTCCTGAGAACTGAGCTGATACACTCATTCATCTTGATATTCCTGAGGTTTTCATGGTCAAACTCATCTGCTTTGGTTGAACCCAGAAGCTGTGTGGTCCATCTTGGCTAACCAGGGTCTTCAGTGCTCAGCCTGTACAATCTTGTTGCATATTAACTGGTAATGGGTGGGCTGGCTGGCAATCATGGTTTAGCCTGAACAGCCTTGTTATTTGCTGTTATTTCCTTAAATTGAGCAGAAAGGTGACCTATGCATTGTGTATCACCTCCTGGCAGGACGAGCCTCTTGCTCCCACCCACTGCCAGCAAAGCAAGTCTGCTGCTGCAGTTCATGAAGTGAACAAAGACAGCAGGGGCTCAGGGGAGGTGCTTTATGCAGAGGATGAGATCAGGCTCAGACACCGAGCTGCTTGGGGCGATGCATTATTAAATGCTATCTACTGATATGCTCCTTCTGTGGAAGCTGATTAATGACATCCCACTTTATTATTCCTTATCTTTTATCTCCACCTTGTTTCACAGACGCAGCCAGCAGTACACAGCACTAACCACAGACCCGTGGCACTCATTAGATGGTGGCTGCTCCTCACAAGTGCCATCAGACGTGCAGTTCCTGTCCCTGATTTTGCCAATGATGCTGGTTAACATGTTGCTGTGCCGCTGTTCAGGCAACCTAGACAACACGGTCTTGTCAATGTCAAACTAGCTTATCTTTCACTTATAATTTCTTTTGACACCATCCTCTGACAAGCTGGGAGATAAATACATGACAAACTCTGCAATGTATTCCCCCAGCACTAAAATCTTACCAGTAGCTCTGTAGAGGGGTTTCATCTAACGAGTACTTCTTTTGACCTGTTTTCTATTTTGTTTGAATGTTGCCACTGCAGCTCTTAAGGCATGTTTAAACCAGAAACACAATCTTGTTTAGGTGCTCCCCATACCTCAGGAACTGTTGTGTCTTTGTGTGAATGTGGGTGTTTAATTCCAGCACCTAAAGGGTTCAGGCAAGTCAAGCAAATCCAGTTGCTTAAGGTCCTGCTTTTAGCTTTGATGCTGCGATTAGAGGAGAGGAGTTACCCTCTCTAAGAAAAAATTAACCAGAGGAATATTTTTCTGCTGGGTTAGTGTCCTGGTTTATGTCAGCAAGAGTTAACCAGGCACCAGGACACTTTTGTTAAAGACAGCTAAAACTGACTTGGTTACTTCTTATCATGACCAGGCATGGATTTGGTGAGGAGGGAGAAAACAGGTGGATTAGGGAAATGTAGCATCGACTTAGTACTGGTGGTAATGGTGTGAGTCTTGTGTGACCGAACACTCAAGGTCTGTCCCTCATCCTGAGGCTGTGCCTCATCCTGGGAGCTCCATGTTCACCACCAAACCACAGCCCTAAGCACCATATCTTCACAATTTTTTGATTCCACCACTTCCCTGGGCAGTCAGTTCCAATGCCTGACCACCCGTTCAGTGAAGAAATTTTTCCCACTATCTAATCTAAACCTACTCTGGCACAACTTGACAACATTTCTTCTTATCCTGAATTGTCCTGAGTTATTCCTTTCGGTGGCTGACTTTCTCATTACCAGCCAGGCTGTGGATAATTTTCTGCCAGGTTAGGAAGTGAGATCAATTCAGTAAGGAGGAAATGTAGTGGGGGCACTGGGGATGATCTTCCTCTTCTGACCTGTGTAACCCACCTCAGGTAACTTCACTTCCATGGTGAGGACAGAACAGCATTAACAGCAAAACTTATGGGAAAATTGACAGCAATTTTTTGATACTAAATGATAATTCCAGCACACCATGGACACGCATATTACAGGCAGAGTAATAAATGGGCAGTGCCTGACCCTTTATGCTGAGAAAGTAAGAGGGTTTTTATTACATATTACAGCAAGTGCTGGTTTGTGGACAGGCTGAGACTGAGATTAAAGGATCCCTACAGACAGCTCAGGGAGAAATACAGCTGCTTAAATCCAAATGTGTGGTCCTAACTGCCTCTGATAGCACTCTGCCATGCCAAGGGGAATCTTTAACCCTTGTGTGTACCCCAGCACAGAGGGAGTGGGAGGATTAAAACCTTGTTTCTTATTAAAATGAAATAGGTCACTTCTTGCTCAGTCATTTGTTGCAATTAACATCTAATTTGGAGACACTTCCCTCTCATCTACGTCACTGTATGGGCAGCCTGGGTGCCAAATAGAGGATTGTGTGAGCCACAGCTGGATTTCAGGGTCCAAAACCTCAGGTTCTGGAGCATTTCTTGTATCGGCTGAGGCACAAATGTTCTCAGGCCCCTCCATGACCTCAACATGCATCTCCTGAGTATAGACCTGATGTTTTTTTTTCCAGCTACAAAATGATAAAATAATAAAATAAAAACATGTAAAAATATCTGTAGATTATGTCTGCTTTCTTTAAATTTTGTCTTTCTTACCTCTTCAGCCATCTGATGCAGCAGAGCACATGGATACTGACATAAAGTCAGGAAATACATCTGAAAATGGTCCAGTAAGAGTAATAAATGGGCAGTCCCTGACACTTTAAGCTGAGGAAGTAAGAGGGGTTTTCTTAACATACTACAATGATCATTTCTTTTACATTAGTACAATGTTCATTTCTTTGCTGTTTAACACTTATCTAAAAAGCTTATCTGTGGCTAACTGTTGCAGAGAAAATAAATAAGTTTTATCTCCATACAAGTAGAAAAGGCAACACCTTTCTGCTCAGATGATTAATATTTCAAGTGCAACAGTCCCATTTTTTTGAAGGTCTTTATAAAGTACACTGTATTTTTATGATACCTTTGCTTTCGCAGAATAGTAACCTGGCTGATGCAGACTGTAGACAGTCTGGAACTAGATACAACATAGTAGGTAGCAGATAATAAAAACACCATAATAAATGATTAGGAAATGACTATGGGTCTTGCCATCTTTGGAATGTATTGTCATTTCCTTAAAATTTGTTTATTTTATTCAGAAGATCGCACACTTTACTCCTTTCACCTCCGTTTCCTAGAGAGCACATGTTAAAGTATACAAAATATAATTTTTTTTTTTTTAATTTTGGAAAGTTCTGTTGCCTTTGTGCAGCCAGGAGAGTTTAAGTGAATTGCAGTCCATGGTTTTAGGAGGGATTCTCAAAATATTTCCATCCTCTACACTGAAATATCATTGTAACACTTTAAAGCATCAAACTGATCCAGGCTCTAGGCACACATTAGGAGTGTACTGCATGCTTTTCCTCTTCAGGTTTCAAAAACATTTCTTTAAACTGGAAAAAACGTGAATCAAGGTTTACAGCATGGGAGAGGTGCAAAATCCATCCACCCACCTTACAGCTCTCAGAGGGCTGCAATAGGAATAAGAATATCCACAAGCTTCATAACTAATAATGATACATTTTCAAAATGACATTGAAGTTTCTGTTTCAGCATTGAAAGGATGCCATGAGTGTTGGACATCAAATCTGGAGAAAGAAAAACTCCATTCTGCCTGCCGTAAGATTTTTCCAACTGCCATGAAGGGACATTCTCTTTGTAATGGCAAGAGTCAGAACACTGCCCTGGATGAACTGTCCACATCTCCATGTTCCTCTTAAACCATTGCACAAGTGAGAAGATTCTTGCAGTTAGAGAGGAACTTATTCCAAACTAATCTTTGGTCAGGCAGTTGGACAAGGTAGGTCCCTTTTAACTGAATTTATTCTTTCCTATCCTATCCTATCCTATCCTATCCTATCCTATCCTATCCTATCCTATCCTATCCTATCCTATCCTATCCTATCCTATCCTATCCTATCCTATCCTATCCTATCCTATCCTATCCTATATTGTGTACTTTTCCAGAGTAAACCAGGGGCTCCTTCATATGGGATGTAATTCAGGCCCTGTCCCAGAGCAGCCAGCTCTCTGCAAGGAGCTCCATGAGGAGTAGGTGAGAAGAAGGAATGAGAAACAATCCCTTTCCACAGGCCCTCCCATGGCATCTCCTTGTTTGCTCTGGATCCTTGCTAAAGGTAGGGAGCGTATCAAGGGTTTCCTCTTGAAAGGTGGAAGGAGGCAGGAAGAGGATGTGCTAGGAGGAATGTGTGCTCTGCTGAGGGGATCCCAGTGACCACAGGAGCTATCAGGGACAAGGCAGACTGCCTTGCAATAGGTTAGGAAGTGCATATTTTAATGGCTTTTAAGTCTTTTACCAGCACTGCCTGATTGCAACATGGGCCTTTGATACCATGGTCAGTCACTAAATATTTCTCATGCTCTAGAGACATCAGTAGCTGGGCTGCACATAAAGCGGTGGTTGTGCAGCTCAGTACACAGGATTGTGTTTCCACACCTTTCTGGAATATCTCCAGTGAGGAAGACTCCACACTCTCTCTGGGAAATCTGTTCAGTGCTCGGTCACTGCACAGGAAAGTTTTGTCTACAGAAGTTCTGTTCAGGTGGAACTTGCTGGGCATCAGTTCCTTCCCGTTCCTCTGGTGCCATTGCTGGGTTCCATGGAGCCTGGGCCCTGCCCTGAGCCCTCCCTGCAGACAGGGACACCCAGGGATGAGGGCCCCTCTCAGCTGTGTCTCCTCTCGAGGCTGAACAGCCCCAGCTCCCTCAGCCCTTCCTCATCAGGGAGATGCTCCAGTCCGTTCATCTTTGTCACCCTGTGCTGGACCCACTCCAGGAGCTCCGTGTCTCTCTTGTCCGGAGGAGCCCAAAATAGGACACAGCACTCCAGATGTGCCTCATCGCGTCTCCTTGCCCACAGGGCACACTCCTGGCTCATGGACCTCTTGTCATCCAGCGGGACCCTGAGGTGCCAGAGGTCTCTGTCTCCGTCCCAAGCACAGGAGCATCACGGATGTGTGTGTTCAGCTGTGTGGACGTGCCATGTCTTAGTACTTTCACCTGAACCCCACCTCCCGAGTTTGTCACTAAAGCCAGAATAACATCCTCGCATCTGAGTGACTCACTGAAGAGAGTTTGTTGTGGCAAGATCAGTTCATGAGGATCAATGCTGATGTTTAATACTCTACTGGTTACAAAATGACAGGTAAAACATTTGTCCCGCTTTCTTCCTGGAGATCTAAATTAATTTCATTGACCGTTATTCCTTTGGTCAGATGTGTGATGATTGAGTTTTACCTCATTACACTACTTCTTTCCTCTTATGAGTGACTGAGAAATAGGTTCTTGTGGTTCGGGTTGCAGTGGAAGGGAATAGAAATCACAAGAAAGACATTGTGGGTCTGGAGCATATCCAGAGAAGGGCAATGGATCTGGGGAAGTGTCTGGAGCACAGGTCTGATGAGAAGTGTCTGAGGGGGGGGGCTCAGATTGGAGAAAAGGAGCCTCAGGGGGGACCTTCTCACTCTTTACAACTCCCTGTAAAGAGGTTCTAGCCATGTGGGGGCCGGTGTCTTCTCCCAGGTAACAAATAATAGGACAAGAGGAAATGGCTTCAAGTTGTGCCAAGGGAGGTTTAGATTGGATATTGGCACAAAATTTCTTGACAGAAGAGGTTGTTAAGCATTGGAATAGGCTGCCCAGGGAAGTGCTGGAATCACCATCCCTGGAAGTGTTCAAGAAATATACAGCCCCAGTTCTGAGGGACATGGTTCAGTGGTGGACCTAGGGGTGATAGATAAATGTTTGGACTCGATGGTGTTTGAGGTATTTTCCAACCTTAATGATTCTATGATTTCTTGGCCCATTATTCATGGTAAAGTACTCTTTCAGGAGTGATGGTAATGGTTCTGCTCACTTCCTTACTGGTAACACTGGATTAACTATTGCAATATAATCATTCTGACTTGGACCTGTGCTAATTATTTCAGAGTGTAGTAAGTCATGTTCCAGCAGTCACACCTATGCCCTGGCATTGCTTAATTTACTTTTAGAGTTGTCTCCAGCTAAGAGGGCAGTGTGCCATGGAAGGCAAAAGTGGTGGAGGTGAACTAGGAAAAAAAACAACCTAAACCATAAGCACTTTGAGTTGTGAAATTGAACTTTTAACTTAATACTCCTCTTTCACACTTGAAGAAATGCCATTGGAATGAATGAGTCATGAATTTGTGATGGAATTATTCTGTACCAAGGACTCTAGGACTTGAAATCTTAATTATGACAGCAGCTTCCTTACTGAAAGAGGACTGGAATGTGAAACCTTTGTAAGGTGAGACTGAAATAATGTTTAGCCCCATTGTTAACTGCACAGAACACCTGCTTCCCAAAGGTCACAGGGTGGGGATTGCAGGTTATTTATGCTAATTGTTATTTCCCTCTGAAAAGAAGTCTGATGGAAGGTTGCTTGCCTGACCTCTGTTTTTGCCCAGGAAATCTTCTCACATGACCTGTTTCTGCTTATGTTGCTAAATATTTAGGCTTCCTTTGGGACCTAGTGCCAATAAGGTTACAAAGTTAATGAATTTTATTTCATGGTAATAAGAATGAAAATTAAGATGAATTGGTCAGTGAAAAATGAGCAATTTAATGACTGGTACAGCAAAAGAAGATATTAAAAGAAGCATTTTGGAAGACATCTCTACTTGTTATTAAAAACAAAGTTTCCAAATGTGGGGACCTTCCCCCTTTTAACTATCTGTTATTGTTAATTAAGTCCTTTTCTCACACACTCCTTTTTCATTGCAAAGCAGGTTTGGTTACCTGCATTTAAGTGCAATGTTACACTATAAACAGGATTGTTAATTTAATGTAACTACATTTGGTTTATTTTTGGGGGTATTTTTTGTGTTTTTTCACGACTGAGCATTTTACAGTAGAACATATGTCAGCAACAGATTCTAAACCAGAATAGATCTAGAGGAAACTGCTCTGCCTTCCTAATTTCTTTTAAGAATTACATATTTCAAGCAATCCTGTTTATCTTCTGGTCCTGTTAACAGTACAATAGTTTAAAATTTGAATCAAGTTAAAAGTGGTTTAATGACCAAGCACTATCCATCCATGCCAAGAACGTAATAAACATATGGAACCACAGAACTTCAAAAATGTTTATTAGATAACATTTTGGGAAAAGAAAGATGAGAAAAGCTAATAATTAAATATATCTGCCAACCAAACAACAAATTTAAATTAAGATCTCTACCATGTTCTGGACCACTATATAAATAGAATATAAATATCATGCTACAGATTTTTCTTGTGTGAGTCACTGGACTGAAGTCAGTTCTTCTCCCTATGTGGGAGAGGCAGGATGGAATCAGTGTTTGTGGAAGAATTCATTAAGGAGATGGATGTTCAGGAAGGCAGAAGTTGAGCCTATTATTTTATTTCATTTTTGCATTGGCAGGAGCAAGGCAGTTGACGAAGCTCTGGTACATCCTGGATACTTTGCCAGGAGTGCTGGAAAAAAACATCTTCAAACTTTCAAGGGTTGGCTGAAAACAATTTGAAACACAAAATAAATCATGAGTGGGAAGTGACAAGCAACAGGATGTCCTTTCAGAATAATTTTTCAACAACATTATTTTCTCTCTAATGTTTTCTTCTCTTTTGCCATTTACTCGCCAGCAGTATCCAAACCCTTTGACCACACACACAAAATACGTGGCTCTCTCAAGGAGATTTCTCACTTATCCATAATGGTGTTTTAAGGCTTTCTTTCTTTTTGCTACAGCCTGTGATGAGAATTTGGTTAATTCTGTAACAGATGATAGGAATTAAATCTTCCATTGTGAGACTCAGCCTGTATGGTTTTTTTCCTATTAGAATTCTAAAAACTCAGGTTTGCCACACTCTTATCAAGCGTGTTGCTACTTCCATTTGGTCTGCCACCATTGTTCAAAGGATAAAGAAGAAAAAAAAGGCTAAGATGTCCCCTCCTTCCCTGGAATTTCCTAGGTTCAAGGATGAGATTTATCTCTCCTGGACATGGAAAAATATTATCTCACATAGATAAAGCAGCCAGCATGGTGAAACATGATTCTCTGATAGTGCTTTTGGCCTAGTATTTCAGCAAATAATTTTTTCAAAATCAATTTGCATAAATGAATTGCTTTTTAGGGTTTTTTTAAGCATCAGCTTTACCCAGGTCACAATTAAAATGCTTACAACTTACTGCATAATCCATCCTCACAAGAATTAGGGCAATCCCCACAGGGCTCTCCTTCCTTGTAGGGTGTCTTCATTGAACTTATTAGGTTTCCCCTGAAACATCAATGTTACCAACATAAGCTGTGAAGTCACTACACCATATATGAGAGGAAAACGTAGTTATAAAGATGCTTACATTTACACTCAGTTACTTATGTAACTTATTGTTACATTTATACTTGGTCTTTGGTTGTATGTCAGTGAAGTTTTACATATGTGTTGGGTTCATTTGGAAACGTTTTGGCAGTGGGCAGAGAGGGGGAGGAATTTGCAGGGATGGCTTTTGTGAGAAGACACCAGAGGCTGTCCCTATTCCAGGCAGGGCCAGTGCTGGCCAGCTCCAGGTCAGACCCGTGTGATGGTGATTGTGGCTCTGTGATAGCACATTCCAGGAAGGGTAAATACTGTTGTGCAACAGCAGCCAGAAGAAAGGAGAGAGAATATGTGAAAGAAATAACTCTGAGGACACCCAGGCCAGTGCAGGAGGAGGGGCAGCAGGTGCTTCAGACACCGGAGCTTGGATACCCTGGTACAGCCCATGGAGAGGCAGCTGTGCCCCTGCAGCCCATGGAGACCTATGGGGATGCAAAGATCCACCTGCAACCCGTGGAGAACCCCACAATGGAGCAAGACAATGCCTGAAGGAGGCTGTGATCCCATGGGAAGCCCTTGATGGATCAGGCTCCTGACAGGAGGTGTGACCCTGCAGGGGGGCGCACGTTGCAGCAATACATTCCTGAAGGATTCATCACATGGAAGAGACCCATGCTGGAGCAGTTTAGGAAGAACTGCAGCCTGTGGGAAGGACCTACACTGAAGTTCATGGAGGACTGTCTCCATCCAGTGGGAGGGACCCCACACTGGATATGGGGAAGAGTGTGAGGAGCTAGGAGAGGCAGAGATGGTGTGTGATGAACTGACCAGAGCCCCCAGTCCCATCCCATTGTGCTACCGAGGGGGAGGAGGTAAAGAAAATCAGGAGTCAAGTTAAGCTTGGGACGAAGGTGGGGGCTGGTAGAAGGTGCTTTAGATTTGGGTTTGCTTCTTATTATCCTGGTCTGATTTGATTAACATAAATTAAGTTAATTTTCCCAAGCTGAATCTCTTTTTTCCATGGCAGTAACTGGTGAGTGAACTCCCCTGCCCTTATCTTCACCCGTCAACTTTTTGTCATATTTTTTAATTCCTCTGTCCTGTTGAGGAGAAGAGTCAGAGAGACTGGGTGAGCTACTGGTGTCAGTCAAGGTCAACCCACGACAAGATATTGTGAATGTGGAAAATAATTTCAGGCAGTATTTGAAATCATCACTTTACCTTAACATTCCGGTTAAAGATTTTTGGTATTAATTATAGTCTTTACTGTAATGTACATATTGATCTGCCTTTCTGAACCAAGATTTTAAGTAGAATGTGGAAAATATTTATTTCTAATTAACTATTATGAAAATTAGGATTTTTAGGCAAGGGACATTTAATCTGAAAATCAGAGTCCTTTTTACATATTTTTTGCTTTTGCTTGTTTGACAACTCTCTTGATGAGTGTGTTTCTGTCTCTTCATATTCCTAATACGGTCTTCAAACCTGTTCCTCAGCTATTGGTGACGTGCCCTGTTAGAAATTTTACCAACTCCTGACTAATTTTGATAACATAATAAGTACCAAAATCAGAACCAATACATACGCGGGGCAGTACTGGCAGACGTAAAAGTAACTGTACGTAGTGTTGCTGCAGAAGGCTAAACCACATCCAATTTTATAAGAATTGTGCCAAACCATCTGTAGGCATAAGAATAAAAATCATGGGAGTATGAAAAATATACATTTGAAAATCATTTAAATACAATATGCATCACAGAAATGTTTGCAATGACGCTGCCACTTTATTTACCCTTTATAGTAAAATATGAGCCCAATTTTACTGAAAACTTGCTTTGACCCCTATTCAACGAAAGGATATTGGGAACCCTTTAACTTTGTATTTATGTCTTCATTCAGTAGAAACTGTTGATGTAGGAATGATGATGTAAAATTTTGTATCCTGTGTTTTGTGCAGGTACTGTAGAAGTTTAGGATAAGCCATTGTCCAACTCCTCTGAGTTAAAAGAACTTTGTACACTGCAACAAACCTATTTGTATTTCCTTGCTGATACTTTAATAACCCTGTTTTTCTAGTGTCTGGGCAATTTTCAGATGTTAAACAAGTAAGTTGTTTCTTCCTGAAGTCTTGAAATACCAGTATCTTTACTCCTAAAGACACTTAGCCTATTATTTTCATTTTAATTGTGTTACTTTGTTTATTATTTTCATTCTAATTCTGCTACTTTGAAAGTTTTCATCTTGTTTTGTCAGAATAACTCTTATGTCTCCATTGTATTTATTTCCTTTAAAGATGACAGAGTAAAACTTGCTTAGCTAACACTTATTTGTTCAGCCTGAAATATAAATATGTATAAAAATATACATCTACCTGAGTGTAATGGCCAAACACAGCACCTTTTGTTTTTGCTCCCGTTCCATACTTGAAATTTTTCTCCTCATTGTACCAGGACTGAAGAACATATGACCATGACAACGGGGCAGAGGACATGAAGAGATTTTCACCACATAGTACATCTGAAAAGAGAATGGTGCTGAGAAATGCACGAAGAATACACATATGAAAAAAAAATACAAACCCAATACAAACCAGCAAATGTTGGGATTGTTTCCATAGCAATTCTCCTCCTAAATGGGGCAGCAGGGTGTTGTTTTTTTCCAGTTAAATGACATCACCCTTTGTAAATACTGAAGCTGTCACTTGAGCAGTTTGCAGCATGGCCTGTTTGGCTGGTGGCTGGTTGTTGGCAGATCTTCTGCATGACTGTAGGAACACCTGCACAGGTGCACCACGGGTTCATGACTCTAACTTTGCTAATTGGAAGTTGCCAACCTAGTCATTACTCAGGTCACAGCCCAGTAATCTTGGGAAAATCCCAATAATCCAAATTTTACTCCTGGTACACATAAAGGTCTCTACAGTGCCTTCACCTAGTGTTTGTATTCAGGTCCAACCCCACTGCATTAGTCCTTAAATGGGATTCACCCTTGCAAAAAGCAGAGGATTTGCATTTTAGGAAAAAATATGGACAGGACTGTCCACATCTTAGATATGGTGTGGTTAGAAGTCAGTCAGCAGCACAGTGAGCTGTTAACATGGTACAGCTGTAACTTCAATATCCAGCGACTGACTGAAGTGTTAATCTGAACCTCAAAGACAGTTGTAGGTTGCAATTTGCAGGGGATTTAAAAGTCTGGTCTGAGAAACTATGCTTAGCACCACCAGCCAGTTTTAGACCTTCTCCATTTTCCCATTTCTTCCCAGACCTTTCCAACCAGCACGTACAAACTGGTCTCTGCCCTTAAGTGGGTCTAGATTCTCTTCTTTCTGATGGATATTTTAGGAGAATATGCTTTATCACTACGATTTGTTTTTTCATCTACTGTAGAAAATGGAATATACCTATGTAAAACTGATGAAATTTTTGATGAGAAATGGAATTGAACTTTTGTCACTCACTGGGCAGATTTCTACCTAAAATTTTCCTTTGTCCCAAAACCAAAAAAATCAAAATGGAATATAAATTGCATCTCATTTCCCCCAAAGAAGCAAAACTCCAAACTGGTCACATCAATAACGTGTGATGTTGTTCAGTTCCACTCATGCTTCACTTACTGGTTCTCCTCAGATTAGGAGGACTGTGCTGTAAAGTACAGCGATTGGCCCAGTTTTGGGCATTCTCTGCAGCTGGGGGACACCATTCCTTAATGAAAAAAGAAAATATCTGTCACATACCTACAAATAACGCCTCATAAAGGAGCAACATTTGGAAATTACATTTAAAATAAGAAAAAATCTAATGCAAAATCCTATTCATGCCATTTTTTGAGGGGAAAGGTATGTAGAAGCAAAGATACTGTGCACCCGGGAAATAGAAACTGTGAAGCCTGATGAAGATGTATCTGAAAGAAATTAATGATGCTATGTATCTTTCTTCTCTTTTTAATTTTCCTTCGAAAGAAAGAGGTATTGTTCATACACCAAAAAATTTTCCAGACTTTTTCCTCCTCGGGCCCAGCCTTATGTTTCTCTTGGTGCTGGCTGGGCACAATCCTTAGGAAAGGTCTGGATATGGAATTTGTGGCTAAACAAAATAATCTGACACTGCATACAGTCCTGTATCTCTCACAGAGTCCACTACTCATTAAAAATAGATTTAGAGCACACAACTTACCATCTTCATCATGTTGCTGGCTGTTGGTTTTACTCCTCTCCTGAGGGCATTGTGTCTGTCAACAATCAGCTTTTGCTGCTCTGCTCTGCTACTTGACAGAGCACCAAGAGCTTCAGGCTCCTAAATCGAAAGAAAATGTATTCCTCTTTTATTTGAGTGTAACTGAATCTTGCATCTTGTGTAGGAAATATTACAATTTTAAAGTACCAAAATGTTAATCTCAACCCTGTGAGGGAGGAAGGACTCTGCTTTGTCTCCTGTCTCTATGGTTGCTTCCATGTGGAACGGCATTTCAGTGGCTCCACAGTGTGGAGCTTAACAATAATAACACTGATTCCTGTATTGTATCTTCGAACGCTCTGCAGAGGACTGAGATATTCTGGAATGCCTCTGTGCCTGTGGACTCCTACATTTAGGCAACAGAAACAGACTTATTTACTATTATTATAATTTCCTAATGAGATGTTGCAGAACGAGGATCTAAAAATCATCTGAATTCATGAATTGTGTTTATGATGTGCTTCTCTTCTGCCTTATTTTAAACATTCCTGTCAATGTTTTTCTATTGAAGAAATCTGTTGTTTAATCACAGGATCATCACAGGTCTCTTGTGGTACTTCATCAGGACATCCGACTGAACAGAAAATGTCTATACCTATCATGCCATAGATTTTCTTCCAATTCCATCATAACTGATAAAATCTTTCAAGCATGTGTTCTCTAATTAAAAAACAGAGATGTGAAGAACTCAGCCTCCTCTTTCCCTCCATTCTCAGGTAGTCTAGACTGCAGAATGGAGAGGAGAAATTGAAGAATCAGGGGGAAATGAAGTCAAGACATTGGTCACATTCTGTATTTCTGAAGCAGAAGTAGCAAACTACAAATTTCAGATGAGGTATGGGTTGGGAGGAACCACTCTGTGTGTGCATTCAGGATGTTAATTTAACTGTGTGAGGGAAATCAGGGATCCAGGCTGAGCAGATGGGACTGTGAGCAAAGGGAAAGGCAATACCTCAGGATGTGTAGGATGAGAAAGGCAGAGGGGTACGTAAATGTTATCTGTAAACCTGTGTGGAATTAACAGGAAGAGTGCTGGATCTTTGGGAGGTCCAGATTACTGGATCTGTGTACGGAAACTTCTGGAAAATACAGTTATCTCTGACCCAACTCACAAGTAACGCTGAATCTTTATATGGTTTTTTTGTGCCATGTAGAACCAGATGACTGCTTTGAAATGAAGCAGACTTCAAGGATAAATGCTTTTCAGATCCTAAATATCTCATCAGACTCTTTCCACATATGTTTGGTGTGCATAGGAAAAGCCATATTCAGTCAGTCTTCAAGTCCCTCAGGGTCCACCCAAATTTTCCTAATAATATGTGTTCTACCTGTCCAGTGGATGGAGGCAGCACAGCTGTGAGACACAGGAACATCACTGGCAGAACCATCTCTGAAAAAGTGAGAATGAGGAAATAATTTATTTTTTACAGAGCTTTCATTTCTCTGAATACATAATACATCTTTCTCCTGTATGTTTGCTGGTTTTTGCTCAAATTCCTTCCTCCCCCC
>VZRQ01001128.1:1180185-1192603 GCA_013397975.1 Machaerirhynchus nigripectus
TCCTCCTCCTCCATTTTTAGAACTAAAATAATAAAATTAATTCCCCCTCTTCATTTCCAGATTTCTATGTATCAACTCCTTTTCACATCTCATTCTTCCTGCTGTAATCCTGGATGAATATCTCCACAACTATTCACAGGTATTTTTGCTGCCCTTCCTGCTGGAAGTCTACTGCTCATCACCAAGCTGTGGAATGGGATGGGATGCTGCTCTGAGCTTGTTACTGTGCCTAGGTTAGTCTGAAGATTCCCCTGCTCCCCACTGCCTGCTCTGATCCGAGTGCTTTGGTTGAAAGGGGAATTAGACACTGAGTCCGTGTGACCTCTGCACGCGGGTGTGGGAGTCAGGATTCAAAACTTGTTCAAAACTTGACGACCAGCGCTGTGAGATCTTGCATGTGAGCTGGGGAAGAACTGGGAAAGACCTGTTTCAGGAAGCTTTTCTTGTTTTTATCTGTTTTAAGACAACTCTTGATTATATTACAGATAATGAGGAATGACAACAGAAATTAAAGCCTTCTCTAACATTGTTATTCTTCATGTTTCCTATGCAGGGCCGGGAGTAGGCCTTTGATGATCCTTGTGGGTCCCTTCCAACTCAGGTTATTCTACAAATATCTGATTCTAATTGAAGAAGCATCCACCAGACCCGGGACTCCAAGACTCCACTTGCCTGGGAAGCTCAAAGCATCACTCCAGTGACCAAGGAGGTCACTGCAAAGTTCAGGTATCTGCAATCAGTCACACGAGTTACATTCACCTTGTTGCTGCTCATCTACCTCGGGCAGGCCAGCAGGTGACTAGAGTGGAATTTACTTGTTCTGGCAATTTTCCCAGCCTCCCACTCTGAGGGAATTTATGGGCATGTTACCACAGAGGTATATTATTAGCTTAACTTGTTTGGTTTTGAGGGGCTGCTGGTTTTAGTTCTAAATTATTCTTGGGGAGAGGCCAGTAGGGTTTGCTGATCCTTTCATATTCAGCAAAGCCCCTTTACCTCTACGCAACCAGTTTATATAAAACACAAGGTGCTCTGCAGAGCACTGGTACTCATGGATAACACGTGGTTAAGAAAGACTGCCCTTTTCCAGGTGGGAGAGCAAGGCCTCTGTTCCTCACCAGCTTTCTTACCTTGCGCTGGGGGTGACCCACAGTTCCCAGCCTTAGGCAGGGATACTCTGCTGAACAACAAAGCCCATGGACTGTGACTATGGGCAGCTGTAGCTCAGAGGCCAAAAAACTGGAAAGACTGGTCACATCTCTCCAATTAAACTCTCTCGACCTTCGAAATAGATTGGCTTATTCCAAGCACTTGTAGTTGAGGGAAGATCTAGTTGATTCAGGGGAAAACATATTGATACTTTCTGGAATAAGTCTTTGATCTCCTGTTCTTAGTATTGCTTTATGTCCCTAGCTTTAATTTTGACATTACCTGTGCCTCCTTGAAGTACTTTAGAAGCACAGGATTTCTTTCTTATTAATTTTTGTAATGCTTATTTCTCAGAGCCATCCCAAAACTTTGCACTATATCTGACCTAGCTGTTTAGCAACAAAAGGTTATACTCCCAATACCATTAAAAAAATATGCTTTTCACTTAGTTTCTAACTAAAAAGTAAATAGAAATGGGGGTTATTTTTAGCTGTACTCAAGTTACAAGCAAAAATATGCCTTTTGAGTGCAAAATTTCATGAGATGCAAATAGAAAACAACCTCTTTTGCACGTAAAACACATTTCAAAGGAAAAATAACTCTTCACTGAAATTGTGAGACTTTCTATTTTGCAAACCAAGCTGAAGAAGCTAACTTAGAGACATGGGCAAAGTATTCATTCACGGTAATATTTTCTATGAATTAACTTATAATTAAATATAATTGGTAATTTAATACATGATACAAGTTTCAAAATGCCATTGGAATGCTTTTTAAGACCCAGTGGGTTTCCCGCTCCAAGATATTAACATACTTTTGGCAATCCCACTGATTTCAACCAAATGCTTACAGTTTATGAGATGTAAATTTAATTGCTCTGCATTAATTTCTAGGCACCGGTCCTAAAATCAGTCTCTCTCTCCCCCTCCCCTGTTCCCCCTCAATCAAACATAAATCAGGACATGTGCCAAGCCTTACTGACTTTCCTGCAAATCCATCTGTATACCGGGATCTGCCACTGAAAGATGGTGCTTTAGCATCCCTAGTTTGTATGAGCTTGGCAAACTCGTGTGAATATGTTTTTCCCATCTCTCCTTCTTGAAAAAAAATATAATAAGGTATTTCTTAAATTATTCATTTAATTGAATAACCATTACCAAAAAAATCCCCATTATTTTTTATCTTTGAAAAAGACCTGAAATAGAATAATGTTTCTATTATTGTACTTGTAGAGCATTGTTGCACAAAGTCCTACTTAGCAGCCACTTCACAGAAGAGGAATAAATTAAACAAGGTGGTAATTTCCCCACTCTGAAAATAGGTGGTGATAGAAACATGAACCAATAGAACTTACTGAGCTGAATAAATATCCCATTCAATGTGTTTTACTGTATTTCTGTCCCTTTCTCTATGTACATATAATTTACTAAGATGCTGTTTTCTTGATACAGGTGGCTTTTCTTGTATATTTGATTGGTCATCCATTTTCTCTACCTTTTTGTTTTAGCTTGTGTTACACTATTGCCTAAATAATCCTTATTTTTCACGGAATAAAATCCTCTTCTGTGACTGTCCTAAATTTTTCAAGAAGTCTTCTGATGATAGGTGGTATTTTAATACATAAAAAAACATCACAATACTTTAAGCCAACGAATCAAGGTAAATCCTACCTTCTGTTTCCAGGAAGATCAGAAGTTTTTTCCTTCCTTCTTCAGGTAGTTGTGGAGTTGGCTGGAATTCTTTAGTGGAGGGTTATTTATAGCTCTCCTGTTTCCTGATAGGACAAGGTGATTCAACGTCACAGGTATTACAACATTCAGGTAGTGATCATATAGAACAGCATATTTTTCAAGTGCAAATTCATCCAAAAAAGGGGTTGTTTGCTTGTGTTCCATTTTAATTTCCTCTTCCTTCTTGTACTGGAAGAGACGGAATTCTCTGAAATGATTTTTGGATGTATTACACCTTAAATGTGAAATTTGCAGTCAATGGGAACACCATGTATGACTCTCTCTGCTAATGATTGACACATCCAGTTGTAGCAACATTTGATCCTAATCTCCAGCAGTGCAAATAAACTCAGCTGGCTACTGAGTTCACTATTATTATTATTTACCAATGTCTGCAGAGTGACATTGTTGTAACCAAGATGGAATCTTGCCCATTGATTTTTCCATGGGGCTTTAAAAAGTCTTGGGCCAAGTTCCTGTTCATTCCATGGCTTCTTTATGTCGGTCCTAAAGTGTAAAAGCCAAAGAAGGAGACAAAGATATTTCTGTAATTTATATTTGGAGAGTGGATAAAGATTAAAAGATTACCATGTGCACTAACGATAAAAGACGTATTTGTTTTGGCATTTCTGGGTACACGGGGTGAGATGGGATGGACAGGAACACTGCCAGATCAGAAGGGCATTTTTGTGTGCACTGACTGCTTCTGTCCACATTCAATCTCCCGTAATTGCTGACCAGAGCAGCTGTCATGGTCTGCTTTTCTATCAAATGTTGCCATTTTTCTGTTTAAATTCAGATCTGCCCTCCTCATAGTCACTCAGCTCCTCCCTGAGTCCCTCTTGTTGTGCCTTCAGAACAGGCCTTTGCTTTTCCACACGTGGGAAAGCAGCACTGCGGCTCTGCCAGACACGAAGGCAGTGGGCTGGTTTGATGGTTTGTAATTATGTGGAGAGGAACACACCGTCAGCAAGTTTGGGTTGACAGCAAACTGCAGGGAAGAATCCATGTGCTGGATAAAATCATTCAGATTAACCTCAAAAAGCTGGAGACGTGATTTGACAGAAAAGATCTGAAAGCAAACAATTGAGGGACACCAATTGTCTAGGGAGCAGCTCTACAAAGATACCTTAGGGGTTGGACTTGATTGTAGAATGGTTGAGGTTGGAAGGGACCTAAGAGATCATTTAATTCCAACCCTCCCACCATGGGCAAAGATGATCTGAGAAGTCTTTTCCAATGTAAATGATTCTATGAGAAGTTGCAAATGACTCTATGAGAAGAGTCATCATGAACCACAAACTGCAGTGCTTTAGCTACTGCAGAGTGCTTGTACTGAAAATAGTGATTAAACCCACTGTTCAGCAGTTCTGAAATGGTGTTGGGACTGCTGTGTTCAGTTTTAGAGTCCCCAGTACAAGAAAAGCATTAACAAAATGGAGTAAACCCAACAAAGAGCTACTGTGTTGGAAAGGAAGAGGGCAGAGATTGACTCTTACAACACAGACTTGAGGTTGAACGTGGTTTTGGACCAGATGAGACTCAGAGATCCTGTGCAACCAAAACTGTTCTAAGGTTGTGTGATTTTTATGTTGTTTACACTGAAGAGGAACAAAGTGAAACTTGTCTTATTTTGCTTGTTGACAATTTAACAAATTACAGTGGGAACCTCTAATTGCTGTATGAGAAAACAAGTGTCGTTACTAATGAAAAGGTTCTATGCAGGTGATCACTGAGCAATGGATCATAAGGTAAAGTCTATGTCCTATTACGCTTGTCAGTCATCTCTCTGCCTCATAAACACTGAGACTTTGTGGATCACCTCCCCACTCAAGTGTAAGAGCTGCCTATAAACCCGAGAGAATGATTCAGAACAACAGCCTATCCCCCAATAACATTTCTGTGAATATTCTGTCATGACACTTCCTAAGTTGTTGCTATAGCTTATTTCCATAGAATCACAGAACATCTCAGGTTGGAAGGGACCTCAAAAGATCATTTCTACAGCCTGCTGAGGTCCCTCTGAATGGCAGCACAACCACGTGGTGTATGAACCCCTCCTTTCAGGTTTGTATCACCTGCAAACTAGCTGATCATGTAAACCTTACTTCTCTAGCAAATCCCTTTAAGTCTCAGGCATTTATAGTGAATCTTTACGCCTGGCATTGCTAATATGAATACAATTCCTTGTCTTTCTTAAAATTTTTATGCCAGCTCCATCTCATCCATCATAAGCTACTTGTTTCCATTTTTAAGGTTTGTAGAGCCCCTCTTTGTCTCCTGACATTCATCTTTCACTCAGTCTTCAGATTCTGTCCATGACTCCTTCAGCGCCTGGTTGCGACTTTCACCTGTTAATTGGTACATTTTCAGGACCTTTAGTTTTGTTATGGGAAAGTGATCAATAAACATTTGCAGTTACTTCTGGATTTTCTCAGTTTTGATGCCTACAAAATATGTCAGTGCAATAAGCTAGATCTAATCTGTTGATATTGTCTTATAAATAGGTCAAACCTATTTTGTTTTTATTTTCTCCATTTACTATCCCATTTATTGATACCCCTCTTTTATTGTGTATCCAGCCCTCCAATATCCAGGAGGAAAAGCATCTGTTTCTTCTTATTTCTACAGCACCTTCTAAAATTCTCAGAGCAGGATCCCAGAGCCTATCACAGCAATAACAAAAGACACAAACAACATAAAGAATTTAGATTCCTCTCAGCTATCTTTAGATGTTCAGATGATACATATCTACACAGTATAGGTGTCTAGAGTCTCTCAACAGCCAACCGAGAGCAAGAGGCACCTTTCTGTTTTCCAATCTTAGACCCCTATCTTAAGTAAATTGCCTTTTGGAGGTATTGTTCTGTTCTTGTTGCCACGCAGTGACTATGACTTAGACTAAATATTACAAAAGCCTCCAAAACTCCACTCTGCCAAATTATTTTTGTATGTGGGAGGCAACCTTCAGATATGTAGATGCTCCTGGGTTTTTTCCTACTTCATGGATGAAGAGAGAAAATTAGAGGTAGAAAAAATTAGCTTTTTTCCAGTGGAGGAAAATATAATTGTTATCATAGATTAGGATTAAGCTAAGATAAATTTATCAATCTAAAATTAGTTTTAAGTCTTTAAAGTCGTGGGTAGTCTCTAGATTCATCTTACTTAGAGACCAGCCTTGGGTGACATCCTTGTTCACTGAATAAAGCAGACACCTGAATTAGAGATGTCAAAACATTTGAGATATGTCACCTTCACAACTCCACAATCCCTTTCTGTTCCTCAGTCCTGCATTATAAATGGATGGAGCTTTCTAATTTTCTGTCCACCACAAACTGAAAACCCAGATGCTCATCTGGATTTTCATTCCTGTTACACAAATGGAATGGACAATAAATGTGTTGCTCTTAAAGACCTTCTTGGCAGTTTTCCCACTGGAATTTGAGATATAATCAGCCACGTTCTTTTCTCATATTGCATATGAGAAAAATTTTCTGTTATTAAATCATATCATTTTTTTATTGACCTGAACAAAAATGGGGTTTTTTTTTTACGTATCATCTGCATTTATCTCAGGGAGGTAATTCCTTTGTGAACAGTGCAGACTCAGATTACGTGGCTTGATAAATATTTTGAGTCCATTAAGAAGATTCCAAACTATATTAATAATCCTAAAAGAAACCTAATGCCTTGGCTTTCATTTCTGCCTCAGTTTTGTGTTTCCCAGGGCTTTAATTCTACAAGTAAACTGATGGAAACATTGTGATATCAACACAACCTTTGGAAAACAGCAGCCTGAAGGCTCCACCATGTATGTCCAGGAATAAGCTGGTTGCAAAGTCAATCACTGAGTCTTGGTACTTCCATCCTAAAAATTATACTGATTCTTTCAAGAGTCAATGGCTCTTTCTTCAGTCTCCATAATCCCAGTTTTCAATTGAGGGCACAAACCCCAGGCTCTTCTGTAGCTCTTCCCAGAGTCAGTAACTCTAAGCCAGTAGGAATCTGAAAAAGATTATTTTTTTATTAATTTCAGACTTCTGCTGTAGCAAATGCATTTACCAACAGTGCATTTATTTAGAAGGATTCTGTTTCAAGGATCTACTTGACCAGGCAATCACAAGAGAAATGCAGCTAAAATTAAAATTAAATTTGCATAATTTATCTGAAAGAAGTGTCTTTGTGTTTAGGGTGAGATGTTGTTTGCCACAATCTTAGCAGCATAGCAAGGCTGTGTAACAACATCCTTATACCATACCACACTTTTCTATAATGCCTCCTTTAGATCCTTGGTACAGTTAACTCCCAGCACGCCTCCTGTTATCAGTTCTGATTTTAAAATGTCAAGAAGAAAATGTTAGATGTCATGGAAGGCAAGGTTTATGATAAGCATTTTGTGCTTGGAAAAAAAATGATAGAACAGAAGCTTTCTGTGGGTTTTTATAAATGTCTGATATATATTTCATACCCTTTTTTGAATATGGATCACTGAAGTATGTCCTTGGCAAAGTTCCAAAATTCAGTTTCATCACCGTTTGCTGCACTGGACTAGTGGAGGCCTTGTTTCTCTTCTTTCTAATGTGATTTTTCTGGTCCAGTCCAGCCTTTAGCCTGATCAAACCCTGAGGTTCTAAAACAAGAGTCCATTGCAGGAACAGCAGTGTCTTGTGTTTAAGACTAGTAATGTACTTTATAAAGAAAATAAGAGTTAAAGATTTACTCTTTTAAGGTATCTAAGTGGCAGAAAATTTTGTTGCCAAACTTTATTTCTGTTTTTTTGTATCCCTGCATTTTTTTTATCTAACTCTCCTTAGGGAAGAAAATGCACTGGGCAAGGAGAGTTTTGTTCACAGTGCAAATCTGTTTTTCCCCAGTACTTGTAGTTCCCAAAGCACTGAAGATGTTTAGGTCCTCCTTAATGGCAGTGCAGAATTACACCTTGTGGCCTGTCACAGGAAGGGAAACCCCCCAAACCTTTTTGATCTCCCACAAAAAGCCCTTGTCTTAATAACATGCAAGGGAAATAAGCAAGCAAAAATTTTCCACTGTTGGAGAGTTTAATAATTATTTCTATGAATAATGAGCTTCCAGTTTTATTGAGAAACCCCAAAATATTTGGGAGTAATTTCCTTTTCTTCTACAGTTTAAAATCATATCCCGCTATCAAGTACCTGGACATAATTCCAAATGGCTGCTGAAGTAATATTGCCTCCATTATCATGCGAAATCCTATGCATAGAAAGATAATAAAAGATAAAGCTTTTTTGTCAGGTTTTCTACGTTAATAGACACATACAGTGCAAGAAACTTTATCTATCAACCCACACATCTTAGGAGCTTCTGTGTCAAAACTAAGTTGTGGTTACAGTATGAGAAAGAAATATAGATAATTCTACCAAATTTTGATTCTCTTTAAGAAGAAAGTTTTTGCAGTGTACACAACATTATATCTGTGGCTGTTTTCTGCATTAGTAGCTTATGTAGTCACTTCCCCTTTGAATCCACCTAAAACCAAATTTTATCAGGAAAGATGATGAGACATTCTGAAGAAAAGACTATTTCAAAGACCATCAAGACCACTTTCTGTAAGTCATTTACGTATCTGAAATGGAATCAATTGAAATAACCACAGGCATTCTACATTTGACAAAGACTCCTTTCACAGACTTTGAAAATTAACAGGTATCCTTGGGATGTGTTTCATTTGATCCCAAAATTAAGATCTAGAAAAAATCATATGCTATCCTAGAAGTACCTGTAATCATATTCACTATTGAATAACCGTATTAAAGTTTAATATATTTTTAATTATTTTTATTTTAATTATTTGTATTTAACTTATTAATGAAAAGGATACTAAAAGCTCACCTTGTTTGGCTAAACTGAGGGAATTTTGGTGAAGGAAGGGAATAGCTCATGAACATCCCTGGAGAATTAATCTTTTCTGTTCTTCTCTTCACAGAGAAATTCTGTAGCTCCTCTCTGGTTTGTGAGGTTTCTCATGCTGGGGAAAGACACACTTCTAAAAACAGACTGAGAAAAGGTAGAATTCAGAGTCAGAGCAAGGGGAAGAGAATACGAAATGCTAAATTTTAGAAGAGAGCATACCTTTATTAGATGAAGGCTGAATTTGTGGAGATGAACAGGGGCATCTTGGTGTTTGTCATAAAGATAAATAAGAAGGATCAGGAGGGGTGGAACAGAAGTGAAAAATTTCAGCATTGTCAGGAGGAAACTGATTATTATCTCTGTGTCAAGAACCCCCAAGGTTTCTAAAAATTTCAGTGGTAAAGATATTTCTGGACATATTTGATAAGCATCAATGGATGTGCCCACTCAAGTAATCTCAGAAAAGGGGAAACAATGCTGATTACAGGATGAGATGGAAGGAAAGAGGAGGAAAAGAGTTGCTTATCACATCCAGGAAGGTTCTGGCTCAGTCACAGCTGGAACTCAACTTCTGCACACAAAGCCAGGATTTCCTTTCACCTTCTCTTGAAAAGAACTTCATTATGGGGATCTGCATAATGCAGGTCTCAACCCGTATGCTGAACATCGACCAGAAGGGTCTGAGAATCCTCTCTGGATATGTCCTTAACATTAAGCGTAGAGAAAGCTGAACAAGCTTAGATTATTTGCAAGAATCACAAAATCACAGAACTGATGTAATTTAAGTTAGAAAAGACCTCTCAGATCTTTAACCAGCACTGCCAAGGCTACCACTAAACCATGTCTCTCAGAGCCACACCTACACGTCTTTTAAATACCTCCAGGGATGGTGACTCCACCGCTTCCCTGGGCAGCTTGTTCCAAAGCCTGACCACCCTTCCAGTGAAGAAGTTTTTCCTAATATCCAGTCTTTACCTCTCCTGGCACAACTTGAATCCATTTGCTCTTCTCCTGTTGCTGGTTACATGGGAGAAAAAACTGACCCCCTCATAGCTGGAAAGGAAGGAACAAACGCCTCCATTCACGGAGCCATTTGCTCCCACTGCCTGGGAATGAGGGTATCTTGGATTGCACACCAGACTGCACTGCTCTGTGCCATCACTGGCTGACACTTGCTGCTCTGTGCTATTTGGGTGACAACTTGCAAGGTGGGATCTCCAAATGCTGAGGGAAGTTGGAAGTGCAGGCGTGTAAGAGAGGATTTTGTTGCTGAAACATGGGCGTCTGTTGCCAGTTTTGCTGTAGCATATTTGAGACATATGCACGGTACTAACAGGTATTACACAGCACTGATGGGAGACTCCCCTTCTGGAGTGTCAGATGGAGGCAAGGTAGGACATCCTGCAGTACTTAAAATAACCCTAAATGTCTACATGGAGGGAAATTAATCACATCCCTATTATTACATGCATGATAAGTCAAATTGCCTGGTCTCAGCTATGCTTCCAACTCTGGGGATTTACCAGGCATTGTCTGTCAATTTCTTCCTTTTTCTGTTGATTTGTTCTGGTGTTTTTGCCTGACTTCCTCTTTTTCTGGGGGTACATGACACTAAACACCAAAGTTTGGGCAGCTGAATATAGCCCACTGTCTGATGCAGTCACTTTCCTTCAAATTCGATTTCATTTGTCCCACTTTCAGTGCCTGGCACTGTCTTGAGATGCTGTAAAATATTCTGCCTCAACATTAGCTACTGGTTCAGAAGGTTTGAGCTTCCCATTGGTGTTTTGTCATATCTGACAGCCCTGGGTGGCTGTCTCAGATATGCCAGGGCGTCTTAGACAGGCAAGAATAGCTCTCAGGGACAGGAATGGACATTCAGCTGTCTAAATGGTAGCCATTTTAGTCCACTTTAGGGCCCAGTGAAGATAAAATTCAAACAATTCTATCAAATTTATATTTGACAAGTTTTTTCTCAATCTTAGAAAAGGGTGAACCACCCACTACATGTCCCTATGTCTCACCAGCGACATGGAGTGAGCCTATGGCAGGATTCAAATTCACACACCTAACTGTAGATGTCTACACTTGAGGAACATGTCCTGACTCTTGTAATCCCTAGCAGTAAAATTCAGTTGCCTACAGGCAACTGGAGACATTAGGAATACCTTTGATTATTAGACATACTCATGTGGACCATGATGTTTGTTTAAATTTATAGATTACACTGAAAGAGTCCTGCAACCCAGTGGATCTAAAATGTCTCTCTCAGAGTCAAAAAGAAATCAAGGAGTCTGCGTCATTTGTGTACTCCAGCCCAGATGCTCTATTTGATGAGAGCTTGAACAAAGAAGGCTTTTCAGGACCTGATCTCAGGCTGGATCCAGCTGGGATGCATCCTTTGGTTTCCCTGAGTACAGCATTGTGTTTGCAGGGAGGATTCAGCTGGTGCTGTAGGAGAAGACAACATTCTTTTGTTATGGTACAGGACCCAGAGAGGATATTTCACTTGGAGCACAAAATAAAAAGTGCTCTGGGATGACCCTGCTTGATCAGGGAGGTTGGAGCAGGCGACCCACTGTACTCCTTTCCAACCTGACCCATTCTGTGATTCTGTGAAAACCATAAAATATGCCTTCTTTGTTTGCAAGATCTCAGACTTATATAGAAGCACTCCCTCCCTTGGGTTTTGGGGGTTTTTTTTGGTGTGTTTTGTTGTTTTTTCCATGCTTGGACATGAGCAGTAGCCAGTGATGGCTGTTTCTCTCTCTGTGTGCATGTGTGTGTTCGTGAGCCCAATGCCATATTTGAAGTCTTTCACCTCATGCTTGTCTGACAGCTGACCAAGTACTGAAAGTGTCTGTCACAGACAGATTTTCAGTGCAGTTCACAGCTCACATAACAGAGGGAGAGGGGAGGGGAAAGACAGTTCACAAAATGTATGAGGAAACGTGTCGGGAAGATGCAGGATCTCTGCGCAGACAGAGTGTCTTTTGTCTCTCGGGCAGAATGACTCCCTGGCTCCAAGCCCACCGTGAAGCAAATAACAGAGCACATTCATTATGCCCTAATGTTGCTACATAGCAGTATATTTGGGAATTAAATTATAGGCAAAGGTGTGCTCTTTCATTACTAATTTTTTTGTAATCTCACTTGCTGTTGTCTCACCATTCAATAGGTTCTTTGTACTCACCAAATCTGCAGCTCAAAATTACCTAAACGAAATAAGTTACAGTTGCACTGAAAATGTTTCTTCATATTAGTTTCCACTCCATTTTGAAAAGAACAAGGGTTTATTACTGATCAGAGTTATGCAAAACAGATGGTATTTTTCTTTTTTATATCAAAGAATAACATAACCATATTTAGGTATGAATGGTGAGATAATTTTTTAACAAAGTTTTCATATGCTAAAGCCTGGTGTCTGGTCTTAGATAATCATATAGATGTCCTGTAGTGATTCGACTGGAAAAGACGTCAGTGGAGCAGGATTTAACCCACTTGGACAACTAAAGACCAGACCTATTGCTTTCTGGAAATGCTCACACTGCTACCTTGATGGTAGAGATCTTGGGCACAGATGTCTGTCTTAAAAATCACTGAAGTAAAAGACCATAATTTCTTCAGAACACCCAAAATTTTGACTTCTG
>VZRQ01001128.1:1198333-1282537 GCA_013397975.1 Machaerirhynchus nigripectus
CATTTTGTTCAGTGGCTAACAGTAATTTCAGTCCTTATCCTCTGCAGCTGCTCTCCTTTTTTTTTTTTCCTCCAGATTTTCTGCATTTCTCACCATCATCACTACTACTTATTCTTCTGATGAAAAGGAAAAGAGATGATTTATAATCTCTGCCTGCTTGACCTCTTTCAGCTCCACAGCATCATGTATACATATATAGTACTATCCAGTGTAAATCCTGCTGAAATTGGAATTATATCTTGGATTTTTTTCAAGAAGTCTTCCTTTTCTTAGGCAGAAATAGAGGTGCTTGCACTGGGGGAGGTAGATATTTACACTAAAAGAACAGCATGCCTTTCAGGAGGGACTGAATTTCCAGCTGGAAGAGGGAAGCAGGTGGGTTAATCAGACTGGATCTTCTCTTCAGAGGCTTCAATGTGAGCAGTTTTAAAGGTGGCCTGGTTAGAAAGGGAAAATTACTGAGCAGAAGGAAACATCTCCTGAAAATGCTGGCAGAGATATTTCCAGCCAGCCTGGGAGCTGTGAGCCTGAGAACTAAACTTTCAAACTAGAAACATCCCTGACAACTGCATCTGGCCTTCTTAAAGTACAGCTGGGGTTCCCAGAAACCACAGACATCCTGAGATACCATCAATACGCATCAGAAATTGTAATAGCCATTTATCAACTGAAAAAGTGGAAACCGTCTGGTAAAATCTATATGGTCGAAAAGAATCAAACCTATCAACATCTATTGGCTGGTTAAGGCAAAAAATTGAAATTAAAAACATCTGTTGGCTCCTTAAAGTGGTAATGTCCTGTGCTTTGTTATGTCTCTATGATATAAAAAGGACTTAATTATTATCCAAATTGGAGCCTTTGTTTCTGAGAACTTTTTGGTTTTTATCCCTTCCCTTCCCTTCCCTTCCCTTCCCTNTCCCCTCCCTTCCCTTCCCTTCCCCTTTTCTTTCTCTGCACGTACTTTCTGTGAGAGCCTGGATTCTCAACAAGGATATCTGATGAATTCCAGACTCTATGAGACTCAGTCCATTATCTTATTGACCCCTCTTTAGTTCCCCTCTCGAGATCAATTTTAGGAATTGTTTTATAATTCAAGAGGTGTTATAAATATTATAAATTAATACAATGAAAATGAGCAGCCATGCAATTTGGTGGTCTGGAAGACACAGAATCTTAGAACAATTGGGGTTGGAAAGGACCTCTGGAGGTCACTTTGTAGACCCAGCCTGCTCAAGCAGAACTATCCAAAGCCAGTTTCCCAGATGTCCAGATGGCTTTTGAATATCACCAGGTCACGGTTCCTGGTGCCAGCCTGGGAGAGGTGTTTGCCAGCAATACTTGAAATTTTCCATGTCTGCAACAAGTGTTTCTGGTGGCCACATGTTGGGTCTACTCAAAAGACTTCTAAGGAAACCCCTCAGCTGTCTGGGGGGTGCCTCAAGTTTGAGTTTTATACCTATGTGAGGTAGATGAGATCCACCAACTGGCTGGATGAGAACAGGTTGTAGACTCATCTCTGAAAAGGAAAAAAACATTTTTGAATTCCCTGAAGTGTTGCAAGTTGAATGACCTAGAGAGCTTCCAGAAAACCCTCTCACAAAGGCATATAATTAATGCATCAGAGTGCATTAAGAGTGTGACTTTATTGAATGACTAATACCAAAACATATGCAAATGCAGGAAGGGATTACCTAAACCTTGGCAATAATTTTTGACTGCAGATGTTCATTCTGAAATGATCCAGTCAAATGTTACAGTAGTTTTTTTGGGCAGCCAGCACAGTGGTGGAAATCTCCCGTTTGCACTTCCTTCCATATAAACAGGGAGGTGAAGGAAAGATGACAAAGTTTGAACCTCAGCCATGTCAAACAAATCTTCAGATATTTGATATTTTCTTCTTATTTTTTAATATAGTCTGGTATCTGACATAAATGAATATAAAATTCTGCTCCTAAATTGATAGATATGGCTTTTCCAGCAGTGTATGATAACATATAGTTTATGCCATAACCAAGGTAGATGTTTCCTGTTGCTTAATGCTCCGTTCTTAGAGATGATACCAGACATGGGTATTTATAAGCCATAAAATCTCTGAAAATATTTCAGAAAACTACTGACTACTTGCAGTATTAAAATATTACTGCAGCGATACTGGCTACTGAAATCATTAATTTCCTTTAGCTGGCACTGAATGCACCAAATGATGATAATACAATATGTGACCTCTCCAATGCTTATAAATATTATAGATGCTTTGCGGAAGTTTCAACACTGTGTCAAAATATTTACTTACTTATTGTGGAATTGGACTTATAATGAGCTAAAGGACCCTGCCTCATTCATCCAAAATAATTGAAGGGATAATTGAGTGAAAGCAATTTCTCCCAGCCACCTGCATGAGGAGCATTTGTTGAAATTGCCTTTTCTCGAACCCAATTATCATGTTGGTTACTGACAGTATCACATCGAACTTCATTAACCACAGCTCCTGGATCCTGCAAAATGGAACGTGCTTAATTATAATCCCAGTGTACTCTGCTTATTACTGCAAATGCATCCTAACTATAAAAAATTAGATCTATTAATTGCAGCTTTAATGTTGAATGAAGCAGTAACACTACTAGATTTTTGTAGCTTGTGTTTGGCATGGATCTTGTGTTGGTTGGGCAGGGAAACACTATATTGACAACTGAAGGGTGTTTTTTCACCTTTGTAGTATCTTGCAAAACTGAGACTGATATTGCACTGGTTGACAACCTTGTCTTGCAGCACTTTCACTACCAAACAACAATTTTGGGAGCAGTGGAACTGAAGCAGCGGATGGGATTCAGCTGGTGGATGAATACATCTATATTTAAGTGGATTAGAATAATTTGGGTTGGAAGAAACCATTAAAGGTCATCTAGACTATCACTCCTGCCATGGACTATCACACCTTCCACCAGACCAGGTTGCTCCAAACCCTGTCCAACCTGGCCTTTAACAGTTCCAGGGATGGAGCAGCCACAGCTTCTCAGGGCACCCTGTGCCAGCCTTACCCATTCTGCAATTCTGTGACTTATCTGTGTAAATACTGTAGAGTTCATCAAAAGCATTGATATCATCACAAATAAAAGGAGTGGGAAAAAATCACTTGAAGTGGAGCAGGACACAGCAACAGAAGTTACAACTGAAGCATTATGTTATTCCTGTAAATACAGATGTCTGCATCAAAGTAGTTGCTTGATTTCTCTTAGAAGTGAATGGGAAAAAGGTGGCATGATGTGATTCCTACCACAGATTTTGGGATTTCCTGTAGGATGAGATGAACTGAAATCTGGAAATACTCATTTCCTCTTTTGACCACAATAGACTAGTAGACTTCCAAAGGGATTTTCACACTGTTGTTTGCCAGAAGTGCAGGAACAGCACCTTCAGGACTTACTTCAAGAGGCTACTGTGCAAGCAAATTACTTGAAGAGTAATATCTAAATAGGGAACAATTATTCTCTTGTGCTTCCATCTGAATCACGTAAGGAAAGAACAAAAGTTTGAAGAACAAGGTGTTTATCTGAAAGAGAAATTTCATTGAACACCTGCCTACTAAGTATAAATTAAACATACTCACTGATATGTCTGTATATACGTGTATGCTGAAGTATACACACATATATGGTGTTTACAGTTTCCTCTTTACTGACATTTTGAATGGGAGTTTTTGCCCTTTTAATCTCAAAGCTTTTAGTTCAATCATAGCTTTTCTTACAAAATTTGACTACAAAAAGTTTACAACCCTCCCTCCCCACAAAAAACCCCACAAAAGTCTCAAACCACATTTTCAAGATCATTTTTGGTAGGGACCTTCTTTCCTTCCAGATTCATGATCATTCTTCATTGCCTTAACATGGAGAATGGTTCTTTCCAAAACCTGCTTTTCTTTTCGAATTGGGCTGCAATCAGTGCTGTGGTACACGTAGCAAAAAGCCATTCATCATCGTGGCAAGAAACTTTCCTGATGTGGGAAGTTTCTGGACGAACAAGCACCATGATTTAGACTCTTGATTTTTTTTTTTAATTCTGCTGCTAGGAAGAAAGAAAAAATCATTAACATTCCCACTAAATTGGTATATTCTAGAACTACTGGTGCCACTCCTTATAAAAAAAAAACAAGGAAACACGATTTTAAAGGAGATACCATCATCTGTCAGCAACGTGGTGCTCCTACGACATAGGAATAAATATGAAGTAGGAGCAGTGACTAAATCACTGAGGTGGAAAAGGAACATCAGATATCCTGGCTGACGTCTTGCTTTTTTGGATGAATGCACTGTGGAAGTATTGACAAAAAGAAAGAATTCTGGAGTCATATAATCCAACCTCCTACTCACTGTGGAATTGAGCAAGAATTTTTTCAATCAGAAAAATTAGCGTTGGACCCACCTCTTGGAGTTTTTGACTCTAATAAGGCTTTAAAATGTTAATAATTAGTTACTTCTGTTTAAAAAGTGATTAATTTAGTAAGATATTATTACTCTTTTCCTGTTTCTATAAACACAGAAATATCAGCCACATATTTGATATCTGAAGATCTTCAAGATATTACGACTTTTTTTATGTAGGAAATTAAATATGTTTGAAATCAAGGCTTGATAACCAGAACAGTAATGTTAGGGGCTAAACTAGATGACTTTTAAAGGTTCCTTTCCCACCCAAACCATCCTATTATTCTATGTTCAAGACTAACAGCTTTTACTACCTGGATAAGTGTGTTAAAATCTGCAATGAAACAATAAAAATGCCAAAACTCTTGGTATCCTGGTCATTGATTTTAGCTGAACTCAGTGCTGAGCATGCTTTCGACTTTGACCAGTCAATGGCTTTGAGACAGGAAAATATAAATTGTGTCTATTTTTAAGTAGCAACTTCTTTCTACAAAGTCAGTGCAAGGAAAACTCAGTCTTGTCCTTGCTTAATCACCTAAGAAAATTTCTTGGATAAACCACTTCAGCTGCAGACTCTTATATGATTCCTTTATATTAGGAATTCTTTCACTGAAAGAGTTGCTAGGGATTGGAACAGGCTGCCCAGGGAAGTGGTGGAGTGACGACTCCTGGGAGCATTCAGAAAATGTGATATGGTTCGTAGTGATACTCAGTCAAAGGTTGGACTTGATGACCTTGGAGGTCTTTTCCAGCATTAATGATTCCATGATTCTTTTCCCTTCTGTAATGAATGGATTGGTCCATTTTAACGTATTGGTCCACAGATAACAAAGTCTCATCTGTGTTTTTAACAAAGTCATTGGGTGCTGGCAAACACTTTGTTTAACTGCGAAAATAATTTTCAAACATAAAATGGAACTTACAAAGAATTAGGGGTTATATTTAAAAAATGCTGCTTTCCAACTCCTCTAGTTAACTCTAACATCATTTCAGAGCTGTAGCTGTCTATATTTTGCAACAATAAAACTCCCCAACATGATGGTACACTGTGCATTTTTACAAATAAGCACCTAAGTGTCCATTTCATAGAATCACAGAAAAGTTAGTGTTGGAATTCCTGACTAGGTTCATGTTTGACCCCCAAATATGACATTCTCTTGCCCTGTCATTTGAGGAAGCAGACCTCGTCACCATGCTCTGAACGTGCTTTATGTGCAACACAGAGACTGTACTCCACAGGGAATCCTGGCTGCTATTTTAATGTAATAAAATGTAATTAATGTAATAAATATCAGCAACAGAAACTCCTGCATGCAGCTGGCAATGTTCCACTTTCCCGTGGCACTTCAGTGACTAAAATGCATTGAAAAGTACGTGTAAGAAAAAGGGCTGTGATTCTCTTCTTCCTAAATGGAAGGTCAAATGTTTGATGTTTTCAGCCCCAGCACAAACAACTTCTGCTTTTGACTCCTTATTTCATATTTATCCCTGTGTGCCCTGAGAAACCTGTGCCTTGGTTGCTTGCTCAGTGCCCAACTCAAGTGAAAGGGATTCAGCATTGCAGTGGGATGAATAATTTAACATCAGCAAGGTGGTCAGCAGTGTGGGCAGATGTTAGGAAAGAGAGGGAAATAAGGATCACTGACCAGGGCTGCCCATTTCATTGTAAAGTTTGGTTAATCTGTAACAACCTTCTCCTTTCTGGAAGAGCTGCTTTATTTTAATGTCATTTTAACTTTTACCTCTGTGTAGCCATATTGCACTGTGTACCTGCATTGCTCTATAAAGCAACAAACTACTGTGTATACATACATAAATATATATATAAATATCTATACAGAGAAAGAGGGAGAGCAAGAGAGAGGGAGTTTTTGACAACTATTAGAACTAACACAAATATTTCTTCAGCACAGTGAAGTCTGGATGAATGGTTCTTGGCATTAAACTCTTCAAGAACACCTAAGCCTCTAAAAAAAAAAAGTAATAAGTTTTACCATAATAAAAACTGAATATTAGCAGTTCAATCATGATTAAATTTAAGATAAAATAGTCAATGAAAATCCTCATATTCTATGACTTTGGTGGTATTTCTTTCCCTCTCCCATTTTTCTCTCATTTTAGCATATCTATACTATGGCTAAATTTCAACTCTTTTTTTTTTTTGAGCCTATTTTTAAGCATATATTCCTGATATAGAGGCTGAGAATTGAACATCTAGAGAGCCACTTAAGGCAGGATCCATTTCCTCTACTTTAGACATGGACTGTACAGCTCTTTTAAGTTCTTCGTCTAGACTCTTTACAGTCAGGGAGAGGGAGCTCCTGGTTGCAGTTAATCTCATCCTAATCAGATGGTTAATAAAGTTTATGTACATCAATTTAAATTTTCTCTCTGTTTTAGTTCAGTCAGTGTACAGAAAAGAATAACTGTAGACTGGCTGCAGTATCACTGTGAAATAAATGTTTCCTGGAGCACACCTGATTTTGTTTTCTGCATTTCTCTGTCCAGCTGCAGAAAATACATCTGGAAGACTGAAAACAAAGGGAATGAGAAAAATCTGACTTTACCAACCACATTTTCTTCCAAACTGAGACCAGTCCCTTCTTCAATGAACCCAAATGCATTGATCTGGGTTTTGTCATAAAGAGGAAAGTCAAACAGGTGCAGAAACCGTTGTAAGTTAATTTTTTTACTACTCCATACTTAATTTGAAAGGTAAGACAAGTCTTGGAGCGGCATCAGTCTTTGCCACGTAGGCTGTATGATGCACCCCACTGTGCGTGCACACATACAAATACAGATGTTCAGGAGTACTTGTACTCACTTGAAACCCCATGTTTGCAACTGTTAGTGATTTCTCTAAGGCTGTTGTGGCATCTTAAATCTTTTTCCTCTGCCTTGTGTGCAGCTGATTTGACATGTCTTAGGCAAAAAATTGCATTTTGTGGCTGTGACAGAAGTGTGATGGTTTTTATGGAGATTGATGTGATGATGGGTGACAAGAGGAGCAGTGGGGTTCTGAATGAGGATGTGGGCTTGCAGGAAGTTTCATGGATGTGAAGGGGGGCTTAAGAGTGAGAGCAAGAAGTTACGATAAAGATTTGAGGAGCAGTGGATGATTTCAGGAAGTTATTTCATGAAGAAAACTGCCTTTCTCCCTTCCTTTCCTTTCCTTAACTTCCCCTTGACAGCTGATCACACTGTGACATTGCAGTGGGACCACAGAACACCCAGGAGACTGGCAGTCTCCTTCTCCCCAAAAAGCACCTTCTATCTCTAACATTCCATCATAGGAATGTAGAATCATAGTGTGATTTAGACTGGAAGGGATCTTAAAGTTCACCTTGTTCCAAGCCCTGTGCCATGGGCAGGGACACCTTCCACTATTCCAGGTTGCTTCAAGCCCCCTCCAACCTGGCTTGGAAACTTTCATGGATGGGGCAGCCACAGCTTCTCTGGGCAACCTGTGCCAGGGCCTCAAGACCCTCATTTTTAAAAATATCTTTTTCATATTTAATTGAATGCTTTCCTCTTTCAGGTTAAAACCATCACTCCCTGTCCACTGCTCCTTGTTCTGTCACTACAGGCCCTGGTGAAAAGACTCTTTCTGCCTTTCTTATTGGAAAAGGACCTCTGGACCCACTCCAACAGGTCCATGTCTCCTATACCATGCAACCCACATCTGGGTGTGGTACTCCAGGTGTGGGTCTCACAAAAGTGGAGGAGAGGAAGAGCATCCCCTCCCTTGAGCCTCTGGCCACACTGCCTGTGGCGTAGCCCAGAAGGTAATCAGCTAGGACTGACTCCCTCAGACTCTTGGGCTTCCATCACTCCAGGGAAGACTGGGAAAGGATCTACCCGGTCCTGCCTTAGGACAATGGAATGGGGAGAAGAGTTGCAGGCAAAGGCTGGAACAGCCCTGGGAAACTGCGCTCAGGGCAGGAGAAGGCATGGCAAAGACCATGGCAGTGCTGAGAGGGACATAGAAATGTCTCTTGACACTTCCTCTACTGCAAGGCAGCATAAAGCGAAGAGACATTTGTCTCAGAGTTCAAATTCTGGTTTTCTTCTGCATGATCTCTACCTCCAAACAGTTCAGGAGGCTGAAAACCTGCTTGGACCTGATGGACTTGACAATCTACTACAGTCTGGCTGTTGTTCACCAGGATTTGATACGTTGCATAATAAGAAAATAATTACCCCAAAAAGTTGAGTTGCATTCAGGGCCACAGCCTGGAAAGGACAGCAAACATTGCTCCAGGCTCCTGGTCTGACCTGGTGCAGTAGGTGAGGTCAGCCCCATCACTGTCCTCTGAGGTGAATCTTGACAACACTAAAAATTTGGGCAAAGGGGAAAGATGGTTGTGTTAGGTTTTTCCCACTGTGCCTTCAGCTGAAAGACATGGAAAACTTACGTTGAATAACAGGAGACAAGGGAGGCCTTCTACAGAAGATCAGTCCTGTAACTCACAGAAAATTCAAAACAAATGGAAAAAAACAAACAAAAATCAACATCTGGAACTATTTCATGTCTGGCTCTTTCACACGGAGGAGGCCAAGCTCCAAGGCCCAGTATGTCACATAACGAAACATTCATGTGTCCAGCTTCACATCATGGGCTCAGAACATGGATATCTAGCCAGATTCATGGACAATTTGGCAGTGGTAGTTTCAGCAGCTTCCACAGGTTCATTTCCTTTCGCAAGAGCCAGATTAACCAGCAGTGCTCACCCAGCACAAATCCATGGCAGATTATGTGCTATCTTCATCCGGTACTGCTCAGGAGCCACACAATGACAGATCACACAGCTGATGGGTTTCTCTTAAAAACATCTCAGAAGATTTGTTGCAACACCCATATTTCAAATTCCATCTACCCACTGATACCTTCCAGCCTCGGTTCACCTTCTTGCCTGCTTCCACAGCCACTGGAAACCAGGAGACAGCTGCTTAATACTGAAAACTTGGTGTAGAAATTTGTGGAAGCAGAATTGAACTGAACAGCTTAAAAAGCAGGCACACAGAAACAAAGGGAGAAAAGCCAGTGTGGAATCACAAAATCACAGAATGGGCAAGGTTGGAAGAAACCACTTGTGGGGTCATCTGATCCAACCTCCCTGCTCAAGCAGGGTAATCCCAGAGCACAATGCCCTACTCATTATTGCCCACTTCAGTAAATGTTTTCCATTTGTTATTCGAATCACGTTTTGATTCAAATTCTGCCAAAGGCATCAATGAAGACTCATTTCTGTCCCCAAGGCCAAGGCCTCTGATACACAGACACCCTGCATGAAGGTCTTGTAATTACATGAGGCTTTTACATTTTCTAAAGTCACTTTTAGGGCAACAAAATTAATACCCAAAAAAAGCTCTGAGATTAGCTCATTCTTAGTTACCCATTACTCAAGGAATACTAGGCAAAGTGAAATGGTGTGGAATAAGAAAATCTGTATTCAAACCCTACACATTTTATGCCACACCATTGTGCTTAATCCTCTGTTCAGTAAATCACACTGCAAAAATAAATTGGCATAAAATAAAATATATTCTGAAAAGAAGTAGGAAGTTCCTCCTGACTGACAGCGGCTTGCAATGCCAGGGCTTGTTCTATATTCATACTTACAAAATGCAGATTATATTTCTCTCATGCTGGCAAGCCAATAACTAAGCTTCACTGCTTTTGGCATTCACTAGATTTTTGTCATACCTCCCTAATATGCCTTAAGGGTACTTGTTGATACCAAGAATTGAAACAAAGCTTATGCTTTTGGTTGCCAAGTCACTTCAGCCAGATGGAAACATAAATCTGGAGCCAGAAAATATTATTACTGTTATTTGAATTTGGAATGTAAATGGTGGCTTTGTCTTTACCATGTAAATGTTTCTTCTGTTGTGGAAAAGTCTAACATGAGAAAATATCTATCTCCTTCAGGCTTCCTTTGTTGCTGTCCTAGCAAGTTGGCTTGAATATGTTGTGAGGCCTATAACCCAGTTATAAAATAAATAAATAATAAATGAATGTTCCATGTTCCTTTATGGATTTTATTTTCTCTTCGGCTGAGGAAGGAATAACAATGAATAAAGGGTGCAAGACAAATCCAGACAAGTCACAGCAGAGCACTGCACATGTATTTAACACAGAAGGATGAACATCCCTAAGAGTTCATCTTGGTGCCTTTAAATCAAGACTGATTGTCTTTATGGAATATCTATTCTCATGCAAATTCAGGGGGCGTTAGGATAATACAGTGGTATATTGATATTAAGATATTATTTCTGTATTGCACAAAATATGTTAGACACTGTAACTATCCCTTTATTATCTATGAAATTTCAAAGTCGACAGTAAATGTCTTAATTTGCTAGGATTGTGCTCAGGACCTCTGTAAAATAGCAGTACTTTCTGACTGTTTGTGACCTTCTTTTATAAATGTTAATTTCCTCCATAATTCGTCTGCGAAAGGAGAAAAGTGACGTGAAATAGAGCAAAGTATCGCTGCAACAACTGAACTGCTTCAATAAAAGGAGTTGTTTCCTCTGTTTGAGACAAAAAAGACACTGGGGTACTGTTCTGAACATCAAGAAGTTTTTTTTTGTATTTACTCCTGAGACAGGAAATTACAGTTATCTTCAAAATATAATAACTTAATTAGGCAATGTGTACCATCATGGAATCACAGAATCTCAAAATCACAGAAACTGAGAATGGTTTGGGTTGGAAGGCACATTAAGGGTTATCTATTTCCAAACCCCCTGCCGTGGGCAGGGACACCTTCCACCAGACCAGGTTGCTCCAAGTGCCATCCAGCCTGGCCCTGGACACTTGCAGGGATGGGGCAGCCACAACTCCTCTGTGCAGCACTCTGTATTATTTAACAGAAACTAGCCGGGTTTCACAGAGGTCATCTGATGCTACACAGGATCAGCTGAGAAGGGTGAAGCCTTTAGCAGCCATTCTTACATCAGTGTAGTCAATGCAACCTCATCCTGTCACACCAGAAGCTCCTTATTCTCTCCGGGAGGCACTAATTAGATTGACACTTCCAGCCATCCTGGCCGCAGTATCAACTTCCCGTGTTCTACAACAGGCAGCAGTGAAATAACCAGGTTCACTGAACTTTCCCCAGTGTGGGACCAGTTTGTTTGGACTTCATCTCTGTAGAGTGATGGCTCTCAAGAAAGGTGCCATATTTTTTTTGGAAATATGTTGGAAACACCAGCCTCCTGATTTAAACTGCAATTTTATTTTCTGTCCAGCCCAGTGAGACTGGAGAGAAGCAGCATCAGTCAGATCAGGACACAACCTAAGAGAAAAAGTGAGAGTTGAGGAGAAATCAGTGATGCTTTTACATATTCCTTGCCTCCTATCAAATAAACAAGAGGCGCTCTGGAGATTTTTCCCAATGCACATGCATCCCCAGGGATGGCTGTGCTGCTTGGGCTGTGTGGGGCCGGTGGTTCTGTGCCGTGCTGGGTCCCCAGAGCTGCAGGACTCAGGGCCCAGCCCTCTCACCAGGCTGCCCAAGCCCCTGCATCCTGCTGGCTGCTGTCCGAGCCAGATGGTCTGGGAGCCTGGAAAAACACGAGGACCGGCGCTTCCAGGGCAATCTGCACACGTGCAGCCTTTCCAGGGCTGATCCGAGCCTTGCAGCCAGAGCAGCCCCGATGGAGCCTGGCCAGTGCCACTGTCAAAAGGCGCTGCTGTGACAGACCAGATTGTCCCTCACTGTCAGCAGCTGTCAGGGTACCCGGGGAGCACCTTTTGCTTCGGGATCACACGTGTACCAATATTGCTGAAAGAATCCAGTGCACAGCTTCTCTTTTTGTTGTTGTTGTTTTGTTGGGGTTTCTTTTTGTTGTTTTTTTTTCTTTTTTTTTTTTCTTTTTTATTCTTCTTACGGCTATATCTGCGTTTTTGGCTGTCTCTCCTCATGCAGGATAAGTTTTCTGATCTGTAAAAATCCCCGTTCCCCAAAGCTCGGGAGTCGCTGTGTGATGATAAAACCCGTGTCTGCGAGCACTGCGGGTTTTAGCAGCGGCTAAAAGCACCATCTAGTGGCGTCGGGGGAGTTTACGGGGAACAGAACAGTTCTAGTTTGTTCGGAATCATAAAACCGTCGAAGTTTGAAAGGACCTCTAAGATCATCGAGTGCCACATCTACAAGTCTATTAAACACTTCCAGGGATGGAGAGTCCAAAACTTCCCTTGGCAGCCTGTTCCAGTGCTTAACCACCCTTTCAGTGAAGAAATTGTTCCCAGTATGCAATCTAAATATCCCTGGCACAAGTTGAGGTCATTTGCTCTTGCCTTAGCTCTTGTTCCTTGGGAGAAGAGACAAGAGCCTGACCCCCACCTGGCTGCACCCTCCTGTCAGGGAGTTGTGCAGAGCCAGAAGGTCCCCCCTGAGCTTCCCTCTCTCCAGGCTGAGCCCCCCAGCTCCCTCAGCTGCTCCTATTCAGACTTGTGCTCCAGATCCTTCCCCAACTCCGTTCCCTTCCCTGGACACGCTCCAGCCCCTCAATGTCTGTCTTGTCATGAGAGGCCCAGAACTGGACACAGGATTTGAGGTGTGGCCTCAGCAGCGCCCAGCACAGGGGGACAGTCACTGCCCTGGTCCTGCTGGCCACACTACTGTTGATACAGGCCAGGTGCCATTGGCCTTCTTGGCCACCTGGGCACATTCGGCTTGTATTCAGCCACTGCTGACCAGCACCCCCAGATCTTTTTCCAGCTTTCCAGGTACTCTGGCCCAGCCTGTAGTGCTGCAGAGGTTGTTGTGACCCAAATGCAGAATCTGGCATTCCTCCTTGTTGGACCTCATGCAGTTTGCCGTCGATAAAATGAAGTCACAAACAGCAGAGGTTTCAGCACCTTCCTCTGGTGTTTCTCTCCATGGCAGCTGATGAAAGATGCTTCCTTCATGAAAGACAAGCTTGCAGGATGCACAGAAGAGCAAACCCTGCTTCACTGCAGGTTCCATACCTTGCTGTCCCCCACGCCACTCCTTTACCTCCTCACAAACAGGATAGTGAGAGTTTCATGCTCTTCTTCCAGAAACTGCCAGTAAATCCTTCAGACAGGACTTAGATACTGCAGAGAGGAAAGGAGACTTTCAAACCAGAGGAATTGTTCTGATCTTTTCTGCCCACTCACCACTGTCCTACCCCTCCTCCTCCCATCCCCCAAGACTTCAGTCAGTCATAGGATCATAAAACCTAAATAATTCAGGTCAAAAAAGGCTTCCAAGATCATAAAGTCCAACCTTCATATTGGACTTCAGAACAGGATATGTTATTTTTGGTGACAAGATGTGTTTTCAGGCACAGCACTCAGCTTTGGGCTGCACATTTCCCCAGCTGGCAGACTGAATGACCAAACTCCCTTACTTCTACACCAACAGACATGGATTCACCTGTCTTACAGGAGACTCACTCACTAGAAACACATGTAGAATGGTTTGGGTCGGAAGGGACCTTAAATAAAGTTGTTCATCCAGTTCCAACCCCCCTGCCATGGGCAGGGACACCTTCCACCAGACCAGGTTGCTCCAACCCCCATCCAACCTGCCCTTGAGCCCTTCCAGAGATGAGGCAGACACAGCTTCTCTTGGCAACCTGTGACAGGCCCTCACCATCCTCACAGGGAAGAATTTCTTCCTAATATTTAATCTAAATCTCTCCTTCTTCAGCTTAAAGCCACCCCCCCTTGTTCCCCTTGTCTTATTGCTGTATCACTGTATCTGTCCTGCCATGGTATCTCACTTGTATTGTGTAGGATTTCCCACCCCATCCCTGCATCTAAAGTGATGCAGGCCTAAGGCACCTAGAGATTAATACTGGAAGGATGGAACTAAACACTTGGGTAGTAGAATAATGATGGAGAAGAAGTGCAGGAACCAGAGGCCAGGCCTTCCCCACCTGAGTTTATGCACACTGCTTTGGCAAACTTGAAGGCACATGCATTAAAATTTCTCTTTTCAGTCAAGCAGGCACCCCTATCCACACAACTGATCTATCTCCCTGCCTTTATCCACTTCCCTATGTATTGTATCCTGCATTGCCTTTATTATTATTATTATCACCTTTTATTACCAGCCTTGCTTCCTGCTGACTGGAAACATCAAGGGTCAGCTTCAAATGTTGAGATCATTAAGAAACTTAAAATTGGGATCATTAATAAACTTGTGAGGTCTCAGAAATGCCACCCCCTGTTCTCTGATGCATCTTCAAGTACTCTGTGTTGTGTAGGAGACACGCAAAGGACTGCTTGGTGCTGGAATGCTGAGAGTATTTGTGAAGTCCTTCTTCTAAACAAAGCAATTCCTATGGGGTAATTCCAGTTTTCTTCCCGGTCATTTTCAGTCTCAGCAAGATCTCCAGCACATTTCTCACCTGATCACACAGAGCAGTTTGGAATCAGCCTCACTTCACTGGCTTGAGCTTGATGTCAAAATCTCATGGAAATCACTGGTCTCACCAGTCCAGGGAACTTCTACTGCAAAAACTACTTATTTTCTCCAATCTATGTCCAGCTACTGGACTAAGAGGAATTAACAAGGGTAGTGATCCCCCTCAGGCCTGAAAATCCATGAACTTTGATTCTTGCCTGTTGGCTGCCTTAGTAGTAGGGCAGTTCCTTTATGGAGATGGGATTTGAAATCGTGATAACGGAATCAGTTGCAATAAATGACATAGGTTAAGAACATAAACAGTCCTTATTTTTCATAAAGAATGCAAGAGGGATATATCTTGCTCGCCTGCTAATTACCAAAAAAATATTTAGACTTGTCTTAAGTTTAAAAATATTTAAATAAAATATTCCTGTCCATCTAACTGTTACATAATTACAACAGCACATAGTTAACACTTTGACAGATTAAGTTAATTAAACAACTACTGATTATACATTTTTAACAGGTTTCATCTTAAACTCTCTAAACTAGAAAAAATTCTTTCCTTCTTTCTCTGTAACACTCCATATCTGGTCTGTGGGTTAGGTTTTGCGCCAGCTAAATCTAAGCAGAAGTCAAAAAATCAGGCAAAAAAGCAGAAAAGGTACCTTTATATACTGAAACACACTCCTTGGTGATATAAGCTAGCCAAGTGGCATCTCTTAAGCTTCTTGTAACTCTTTTTGAGGTGAAAAAGCAGGTCTTGGAGCATAAACAACAACATGAGTAACAGTAATTAATGACTGTGGTCTCTAAGCCCAGCTGGAAGTGTGAACCAAGGCGACATTTGTGTGAAACAGCAGCTCCTGCCTTCTGCTGAGTTACAGAATCAGCTTGAGCCAGGGAATAAAAGGAGGCTGAAGGTGTAAGGATGGGGTGAGATGAGAGAGGAGAAAGGGGGAGCAAGGGACACAGGAAAGCATTTTGTTGGAGGGGCATTCCAGAATGAGTAAGGACAGTAATGTTCCTGATACAATTTAATTCCCTGGCTTTCCACTGGGCAATGGATTCCACTGGATATGTCCCAGCTGAGCCGCCTTCAGCTGTGCAGGAGAGCAGTACCCTGGATCCCAAACCTGCTAATATAATTCGGGAGTGGGTACAAGAAGCAAACGTTATTCAGGAAAACAACCTGTGCTGAGTCTGTGTTTATCTTTAGGCTGCTGAAGGTGACAGCAGTTAAGCACATGCTTGACTGGGGAGGTACATACATCCTTAGAAGCACACACAGATCTTAGATTTTGCTTGAATTTTTCCTGAATCCAAGTTTTTGGGTTTATTAGTACAGTTACAGCATCACATGGGGTAGCTTTACAAAACAAAGATGAACCCAGCACAGAGAGAATGGAGAGGCAGAAAAATCAGAGCAAAACATGAGATCATCAGTCCACGCTGACTTCATCTGCAGAATTTTACTTAATACTTAAGTTAAATTAATCCTCATTCTAGGGTAGCTTAATTCTTGTGATCCTTGCCTTAGCAATACTTTCTTTCCTTTTACATTCTGCTTTCCCATTGTAGTGAAGCACATGCAAATTCTGCTATAGAACAATCTGATTTCTTTTGCCTTTGAAACCCTAAACTCTGCTGACAAGACAGGTTAATGCTGATTTGTCAATAGTTCATATCTGATGCATGGAGAAAATGCAGATATAAGATAAAATGTGATGGCTTTAGAGAGAGGTTGAACTTAATCTGTTCTGTCTGGTTGTACAGACATTTGAAGTTTCAAAGTGCTCTCTCAAAACCATTTCTGCAGACAACACAATCTTTAGGGGTGTTAAAATCAACAAAAATATTGGAAAATAAAAAGGAGAATCAACTTAATATAGCTCAATCACAAGCCACAGAATAGTGTGAAGTGAGGTGGGATCCTCCTACAAGAAACATCACTTCAGATGAGCGGGGGTCCTTTCTGGACTGTGATAAAATCAGGAATATTTAAAGGATGGACAAAAAATTTTATTGCAGACAAATTGGCTAGCTGTGCAGGTCGGAGTAGAAAAGATTATTTGAATCCTAAAAAAGCAAAATGCAGAATTAGCAGAGAAAAAACCCCCTTCAACTGCTCCTCCCATCATCACTGCCCAGCATCACGTGTATTCCTACATCACATCACACTCTGGTCGTGAAAATACAGAAGTTTCCCTATGCCAGCCCTCTCCCATGTTGTCTACCCATGGGCTCTGGGAACAAAGAATTGACTCACCAAAATTAGTTTAATGTTATTGTTAAAACTACAAAATAAAATTTTTCTTTGGAAAGGTGAAGAGTACGCAGACATAACTGCACCGGGTTTCACAACCAAAGGCCATGGACCAGAGAGCTGCCCCTCAAAAAGATGCCTTGAAAGCCTGTGGTCTGACAGATAAATTGACTGATTGGTCAATTATTCATTTTACGTGCAGCTTCATTAAGAAGAGAACAACAAATGCTTTGTCCCATCAGCACTCCATGTAAGATTCTGACTCTTAGAGCGTTCAGGCTCTTGACTCCTCTACAGCTGTTGGAAAACAGGAGCCGGAAACAAACCTGAGTGCTAAATACCTGCTGAGTATTTGGTACTTGCATAGTTCAGGGGAGGAATCTGGGCAGAAAAGCCCAGTTTCAAAAAGGAGCCACCACAGAAGTTGAATACTATTTTATGGGGAAGGAGCTATCTGACTTGGCTTCATTACAGATTCACACATTCAATCACACCAACATCACTTTTCAAATACCATCTCTTACAAATGGATGTTGTTAACTTTTTCCGACAGTAAAGGCACAGCATGTGATTTTCATCCATCAGAGGAAGCTTAATAAATCAACCAGTACATTACAGCTTCACGCCAAGTTAGCACCTTCATCATGGAATGAAATTAGCAAAGCAAATACACTGGCTAATTGTGAAATATGCTAATTACCAGCTCAACCCGTGAAATAAGGCATGAGTGATGTGTGACGAGCTTTGTACAGAGTCGTGAACACTTGGAAATGCGACACTTAAATAAAGTCTAAAACTGCTTATGCAGAGAGAAAGGAGAACAGACAGGGCTAGGGAACAGGCATGGTGGAAAAATATTTTCATAAGAAGTTTGAAACCTTTTCGCTTCTGCTACTCTCATGGGATTAAAGGCTGGGAGTAGGGAAATGCGCTGATAACAGGCTACAGACCATTTTTCATCTATTTCACACCAATCTGAATCTATTCAAGATTATTACCAAAGAGAACTGAGCTACCAGTTTGGGATAAATTCACAAGTTGGCACAGTTTGACTTGAAGTCAACAGCATGGTGGTTTTCCATTGGTAGAAAATTTGTCCTTTTATTTGATGAATTCAGACTCTTTTCCTCACCAACCAGGCACTGACAGTTGGGCTTTGCAAATGTCCTCATTATTGAGAACAGGAAGATGATTCACCAGCCTAGGGCTTTCTCTGCCATTCACCTTGGCTCTTATGGAGGCTCTTATTTCCGTTTCTACACAAATCTCCTACTTGTGTTTTTGTACTTGTCTTCTAAATTATGTAGTGTTTTCTGTATTTAAACTCCTCCTCCCCAGATTTTCATCTTGCTAGAGGGGGGTGGGGAAAGGCTCTGTGAGAAGGATAAAGTCTTACTGTGGTTCATCAACAAGGGAAGGCTTCGCAGTTGCAGAGAATGAGCCCTGTTTTATACGGTTTTCCGTTTAGACCCCTCTGCTCTGGTCTTGTCAAACCCCACCCGGAATACTGCATCCAGCTCTGGGGCCCGCTCACAAGAAGGATGCTCACTTGCTGGAACGAGTCCAGAGGAGGCCACCCACATGATTAAAGGGCTGTCTCTGCTATGGGGACAGGCTGAGAGAGTTGGGGTTGTTCAGCCTGGAGAAGAGAAGGCTCTGGAGAGAACTTAAAGCCACTTCCAGTGCCTAAAAGGGCTCCATGAGAACTGGAGAGGGACTTTTTGCAAGGGCATGGAGAGACAGGACAAGAGGAAATAGCTTTAAGATGAAAGAGGGCAGGTTTGGATTAGATATTAAGGTGAAATTCTTCCCAATGAGGGTGGTGAGGGCCTGGCACAGTCTGCCAACAGAAGCTGTGGCTGCCCCAGCCCTGGAAGTGTTCAAGACCAGGTTGGATGGGGCTTGGAGCAAGCGGGGATAGTGGAAGGTGGTGTGGAACAAGATGATCCTTAAGGTCCACATGGCAGGGGGTGTGGAACAAGATGATCCTTAAGGTCCCTTCCAACCCAAGCCATTCTGTGATTCTATGATTCTATGATTCTATGATTCCATGATAACTCTTATCTCATCAGCTCTTTCCACGGAGGTCGACTCACAAGGTTTACTTACATGTAGCGTTGACGTTCAGAGCCAAGCCTTCAGAGGCTTTGAAGATGTCTGAAAATGGCCTTATATTTTGACTTCTGAATAAGGGATTAAGCCTTATTCTGTAACAAACAAGAAAATTCTGTATCTTTGAAAATTCTCTTCAGAAAATTGGTAGCTGGGGCATTCCCAGCTATCCATTAGATTGGCATAAATTCTCATGTGAGGTTTTTTTAGAAAGGTCACCTGAAAAAAAAATAGTAACTCCATGATCACTTTCATTTACACAGCACAGTGCTGTTGCCAGAACATCCCATTCCCAGCTTTTTACACTCCCTCCCTCCCTCATGTCAACATGTGTGTGATGGGTGATAAATTGTAAACCAGAGTCAAACTGCAGCAGCTCTTTGCCTCCAGAAACCACAGAACAAAATTATCGGTGACCAGAATGAGTGGAAAGCAGCTTGAAAGTTGCGTGAGGGGAGGTTTAAGTTCATTATTAAGAAAAAGTTCTTCACCCAGGGGATGGTTGGGCACTGGAATAGGCTCCCCAGGGAAGTGATCACGGCCCCAAGGCTGAGAGAGCTCAAGAAGCATTTTTACAATGCTCTCAGGCACAGGCTGGGATTTAGAGTGTCCTGTGCAAGGCCAGGAGTGGAAATCAGTGATCCTTCTGGGTCCCTTCCAACCCAGCACATTCTATACATCTATGATTCTATGAAATACTAATGACCCTGTAAGGTTTCTAGCTAGACAGTCTGAGAGGCACAATTCTGGCAGAAGTCAGTTTCTGGCTTATCCCAACACAGAACAGTTCAGGTTGGAAGGGATCACAGTGGCTCATCTGGTCTAACCCCCACTCAAGCAGAATTACCCAGAGCACAGGGCACAGAACTGTATCCTGACAGTTCTGGACTATCTCCAGTGAGGGAGACTCCACAACCTCTCTGGGCAATCTGTTCAGGGCTCAGTCACTGCCCAGGACAGAAGTTCTGTCTCATGTCCAGGTGGAACTTGCTGGGATCAGTTCCTGCCTGTTCCTCTTATGCCATTACTGGGCCCCATGGAGCCGAGCCTGGGTCCTGCCCTGAGCCCTGCAGACAGGGGCACACAGGGATGAGGGTTTCTCTCAGCATCTCCTCTTGAAGCTGAACAGCCCCAGCTCCCTCAGGCTTTCCTTGTCAGGGAGATGCTCCAGTCCCTCCAACACCTTTGTCACCCTGCGCTGGACCCGCTCCAGGAGCTCCGTGTCTCTCTTGGCCTGAGGAACCCAGAACTGGACACAGCACCACAGATGTGCCTCAGCAGGGCTGAGTAGAGCGGCAGGATCCCCTTCCTCAGCCTGATGGGACACAGCTAACAGGATTTTGTTAAGTGTCTTTCACAGAGTCCCATGCAATGTTGGCAGCAAATAAAACCTAATTCTTTTTGGCAAGACCTCTGATTCACATTTTGCTTCCTGGGTGACTGTCTTGTGACTGCAGAGCAATGAGCATTTAGAACAAACACACGTGAGCTTGATGAATGGAAGAGCTGGTTTCCATTTTTTTTTTTTTAAATGTTGCATCTTGAAGGATTAAATAGCTGAGCCAATTTATCAAAAGTTTGTTGCCGCATACCAGCAAGAGGATGCCCACCCCTGGGAGTGTTCAAAGCCAGGCTGGATGTGGCTCTGAGCAAACCGGTTTAGAGGAGGGTGTCCCAGCTCATGGCATGGTGTTGGAACGAGATGAGCTTTACAGTCCCTTCCAACCCAAAACACTCTGTGATTCTATGATTCTGTGGCCCACCCTGTTGTGAAAGGCTGGGTGTTGCTTCTATCATAGAATCATTAGAATTAATGTTGGAAAAGACCTTTAAGATCATGAAGCCAAACTGCCTACCCAGACCACTACCATGTTCACCATTAAACCATGTCCTTAAGTGACATATCCATATACTGTTTGAACACTTCCAGGAATGGCGGCTCCCCAGCTTCTCTGGGCACTCTGCTTCAGTGCTTTATTACATTTTCCATGAATATTTTTTTCCTAATATGCAATCTAAACCTCCCCTGGCACAACTTGAGGTCTTTTCCTCTTTCTGGTACTTGTTACCTTTGAGAAGAGATTGACCCCCACCTGGCTGCAACCCCCTTTCCCTAGTTGTAGAGAGTGAAAGGGACCCCCTGAGCCTCCTTTTCTCCAGGCTGAGCCCCCCCAGCTCCCTCAGCTGCTCCCCACCAGACTTGTGCTCCAGACCCTTCCCCAGCTGCATTCCCTTCTCTGGACATGCTCCAGCCCCTCAATGTCTTTCAGACACAGCCCAAAGGAAATGAGATTTCAAACTCTGCTAAATTGTGGTATTAGACTTTATTAACCTCCTTTTCTTCTCATTTACTGGTGGCCTGAATCAGTCACTAAACTCATGCCTGCATGAAGCTGATCAGTCTGACAGGAGACTCAGGAGTGAGATTTTAACATTTGGAATTTTAGGTGTATAAGAGACATGGGGGGGAGCAGGATGATGTAAAGAGACCCAGTGTATTTAGAGGAACTTACATGTTCTTCAGTGCATTTCCCTTGACAGTTTGCAGAAATACAGTGAGTCAGCTGTCATCATATAATATATTAGTATAAAACAGTGTAAAAAGGGACAATATGCTTAGGCACTGATTAAAAAGAAAAGGGGAAAGGAAAAAAACTCCAAACAACCAAGCTCTTTGTTAGTGAAAGGTTTGGAAATGTGCCTCTGCTCAACTTCAGGAATTAGTTTTGAATTAGTTGGAAGTATTTTCATTCTGCCTGCAAACCAGCCCAAAGACCACCTGCTGTGAAATAAAGGAGCACAGACCAGCGGTTATTATAGCAATAGCCATAAGTTTATTGCTTATTGGTACTAAACTTAAATCTTAGTAATTTTGAATTACTGAGTTAGCTTAGATTTATGGAGATGCAGGATCATTTAGAACTGCAGTCATTCCAGAAGGGTATATTATCTAAACCAATTTTCTTATAGTGATGCAATTGCAATACCATAGTTACGGTTGTATCAGCCTTTCCATTATAAACTCCTATTTTCAGGGGCTTGTAATTTGACCATAAAAATTCACTCCTTGTTGAAACGTGGCATACAAGGTCTGAGATGAACAGCACTTTTTCTTTTTTTCAAAATTTAAAGAAAAAAAATTAGATCTGTTCAGCCACTTCTAATGCTCCAAATGTACCAACAACAAAAGTGTCCAAGCAGAAGTTGGCTGCTTGACATCCTTCAGTCTCCTTTTACCATAATTCAGAGGAGACTCGTTTTGGCAGTTAGAACATGGCAAATTCTAGTGGAAGGTGTCCCTGCCCACGGCAGGGAGGCTGAATTAGGTGTTTTTTAAGGTGTCTTCCAAACCAAAGTGCTTTAAGATCCTGTAATTCAATGAAATTGCTCCTGTGGTGTGATGGGGAAGAAAATCAATCATACACATTTTTGGAACCACTTGGGGGAAGATTTGCACTTCTGTGTAGCTTCTCTAACATGCGTGGATGAGACTTTAAGATTCATATAACAGTTACAAACAACATTTTAAGACTCTCTAGATGCAAAAAGATGGCTTAAATTTTAGAAAGCTTTAGAAAATGAAGCAGTAGAAGCATTATCAACCTCTTTCGTTAAAAAATTCCCATGACTGTAATTGAGTTAAAATATTAATATTTACCCAAATTATTTCAGCATTGATTCAATTTATTAATTTTAATTTTGATTTATTTTTTAGCATTCCCTCATAAATGAGGGATGCTGATATATTAGCTCAACCTGCTCATTTCATATGTCCCTCTCTATCCACTAGAAGGCACACCTTACATTCTGATTAATGTATTTACAAACTGGAGGTTTGTTCTGAACCATGTTTAAAAGCACTATTTTTTTCCATCTGATCTTACAATAACGCAGATAAGGTCTGACATTTCAACCAACACAAAATATATTAGTTTTGGCTTTAGCATTAAATGAATCTAGCAATGATTATTTTGCCTCTGGCTGCTAGTTATTGCCGTGCAGTATTTGAGAAATACTTAAAACCACGGACTGTGTAAACCTACAGCAAAGTTTGCTAAGTCACAGTTGGATGAAGCACCTGCACAACAATTGCTTGGGAAAAGACTTTTCTTAATCTCATGGTGCATTTAGCTGCAACTGAGGGTCTGGAAAATCACCCCTGTGTAAGCAGTTCTTTAAACTATGAGAAGGATTTGTATTTTTGTTTATATCTCCTGTGGTTAATAGGCCATAGAAATGGAAGGGTTGGGTTAACCTCGGAAAGGACGTCACACACTCCTATTCCTTGAGGGGCAGATCTGATACCCCAGGAATTCAATGGCAAAATGCCTATTGATAGCAAAGGATTGAGATTAAATCAACAGTAATAATAAAAACACACAGTGTGTTGTATTCCTAAAAATCTGGAGCTTGACATGATTTAGAAAATGGAAATTACAGCATTAGACATACATTTCACAGCTATCTAAAATAAATGTTTCTGATGAGGAATAAGAATAGGTGTCAGCCCTAAGATCTAAGGTAGAAATCTGTGTCTGATTTATGCAAATTAGTATTTATTAATGTATAAAATAGTGAAACTTCTTTTTCTGTCATTGAGACTGTCATATTTTTTAAATTCTCTGAAACTGACATTCATTTAATCCTGTAATTATGCACAAAGTTGGCAAAAAATTGAAGCAGCACAACAAGCAAGGGATAACACCAGGATTTACTTCTGCTGGCATCTGGGTCTTTAACCTCAAGCATATAAACTTTTATACTAGCCAAACAATTTACAGTGCTTACAGTTTACTTTATTATATATCAAAACCAAAACAGAAATGTTGTACGGAAAATCATTTGCCATCCATGGAGTCCTGAAAAGTGCTGCTAAACTCTGTGATCATCGAATTATAGAATCACTGAAGAGTTAGGGTTGGAAAGGACCTTAAAAATCTTCCAGTTACAACTCCCTGCCATGGGCAGGGACACCTTCCACTAGACCAGGTTGCTCCGAGCCCTGTCCAACCTGGCCCTGAACACTTCCAGGGGTGGAAGTGATGCCTTGAAAGAAATTTTTCTGTAGACTTTAATCCCTAACTTTAATCAAGAAAATTTGGTAATCTTGGTTTAATGCTGAGCTCTTGAAATATTTTACTGTTACCATTTTAAGATTGCACTGTGGGCTGTATAATCTATATAATTAAAGAGTTCTGCAATTGCATTTGTACTGGTGCCCTTGAGACTGGGCAATTATCGAAGGTCAGCTCTGATAACAACATTTTTCTTAGAACAGAAAATATCAGCTATAGATAAGATCAGGGAATGATCATCTTTTCTATCTACAAAATCAAGGCTTGGAAGAATCACAAACTGGAGGCATACTTCAGATTTAGAAAATGAATTTTACATCCAATACAGTTGTGCAGGGGAAAAAAGTGAATTAGATATTCAAAGAAGTTGGCTGGTCTCTCTAGATACCCCAGCATCTCAAAGGAGCAATTCAGAGTTATTTGTCTCCCTTATTCAGGGATTATTTTGATGATGGCTTGAGCAGAGCTTCAGTTTCAGTGGAATTTGGCCCCAGTCTATTAAGTGACACCTCCGTGGAAAACCCAGGAGGAATTGTCCCCAGCAGGTGGAATTGGCCTGTGCTTTCCTAATTCCTTACAAAATTTACTGAATCCATATAAAATATGTTGAACATTTAACACTGCATGAGTTTTTGTTATGCTGTCTCTGATGGCAGTGAGACAGAGGTGAATAACTCAAAACCAGAACTGGCAGAAAAGTGCCTCTAAACCACGATAATTTTAAATTTTCACACTTTTTTCCCGATTTTGGTACAAGATGAGAGAGTGAAACAGCAAAGATTTTTACTAGACGAAATAAAACAAAATAGATGCTATTTTGGATCAGGTCAAAAAAATGTTTGTTTTCATCCTTTTAAAGCATTTTGTTTCCAAACCAGGTTTTTTTTACACATTCTTAAGTGGCAAATTAACTCACAGTTTTGGAATGCTCTTGAGATAGAAAAATCCTTGAAAATGATACTTTCTCACACATTAAAAAATTTCTTTCTGTGAAATTGGCATATTCTAATATTCTGCTGAGGGGGAAAAAATAAAAAGCTTCAGTTGGAAAATTTCTGAACAGAATCACTAAAAATATATGGCTATTGGGAAAGGTGGCAGGAAAGGTTTGGATGGCAGCTTATCTCTCCTGTTGATTTTTACCCAGTTTTGGTTTGGCCGCTGTCAGTGAGAGGACATTTGGCTTTGCCAGGAGTTAATTTAGCTCTTGTTTTCAGGTATTCCATCTCAGTTTCTAAAACTGCCTACTGCCTTCTTCCCACATGGAAGATTTATTCACACATGCTTCTTGTTTCCTCAGCAAAACAAGGAGCTGAATTCTCATGGGATCTCACCTTATAGATCTGATATCCTTTATTCTTGCTTTCCATGCTGGGCAAGAAGAATAGTTTATACTTTATTTTATTTCATTTTAGTATTCTTATCCTAAAATTCATTGCTCTGGATTAAAATCTGGGTTTAAAAAAAAAAAAAGTGTGACAGCATTGGCAAAGACAACCGTGTTTATCAAAGACAAACAGGGGGGCTGGAAATGGATGATCTTTTGGGTCCCTTCCAACCCAAACCATTCTGTGATTTCTATGCATTGGAGAGTTGGAAAAATTCTTGTGCTTATTTCAAGCCAAGCAAAAAATTCCATTGATTATGTACAGAAAATAGGGATCATCATAAGTAGAGGCATGGATTGACATTAAGGGGTGAATAAGTACCAGCAAATAAAATGGATGATGGACCGTTCACTAGAGGGACAGGGCATTATGGGATGGTAGTTGCTTCCAGACAAAGCTCTGTTGAGGAATCTGCCAACAAATGGTGGGAAGACTGTGGGACCCAGCTCAAATCTGTGCCGTGGAGCTGGTTTGCTTGTTTGTACAGATGTAGTCTGGGGAAATGGGTGCTGTTCTTTTCTATTTTTTATAAGTCTATATTTTACAAAGAAATAAAACCGCAGTGAACACACTCCACCTGCTTACGTCTGTTTCCCCATTTGCTAATGGGCATAAAAATCCTGACCTCTTTTGCAAAGATCCTTGAAATCTGCTGACAGAAAGTGCTACATGTCAGCAAAGTTTTTTTGTCAGCATTATGAACATAATAATTTCTAAGGACAGCAAATTTAGATCACAAAGTCATTGCTAGGGAGTGAAATGACTTTGGCACCACTCACTGCGATGTAGAACTACTGGTGTGATTAGGGCCAATAAAGTTGGGACAACTTTGGTTCTGCCAGCCAAAAAATGTGGCTTGCTGGCAAGTAGAAAACTGGCTGAACCTCTGCCAGACACTGCATGCACAGCTGTATAGATTATGTGCCATTGCTTTTCCATCAGTAAAACAGGGCCACAAATCCAATTCTTCATGACTGGACTGAAGTTGAAAGGGAATTCAATAAGGAAAAGAAAAACAAGGCATGACCTTGAAATAAGAACTTAAATGTTGTTTTTACTAGTTTATCTTCACTGCTTTTTCTTCATACAAATCCAATAAAGTGCAAACTAGGAGCATTATTTTATCTATCACTATAGGGATCAGAAACCCCTGTTCTGATCCAGAACTCTACTGAGACATGCAAAAAAAATGCCCCAAAGACAGAGAACGAACTAGAGTAGGTCCCGTATTCTAAGGAACTGAGAAAAGCTCTCCCAGGGAGTGACATATCCAGGGTGCAATAGGTGCCTAGGATCACTGTTTTAGGAAAGCACTAAATATTTCTGTAAAAACGTTCTCTTTCTCTCTGTTTCTTCTAACCAAGGTGTCTAAATGACCTTGGAAACAAAGACACAATCCTCTGGCATTTCCTCCTTCACCTGCTGAGACCTAGGGTCTAAAGATACAAGTATTCTAAAAATCACGGTAAAGGGAAAGTTTAGAGGGACCGGAAGAAACTGGAACAAGGCAGATACAGAAAATGAAGAGAGTATAACCTGATTTCAAGAAAAACATCTTTGATTTTCTTTGGTAACTTTGCAAAAAGACCCAAGAAATATGACTCTGGGAAGCTGTTTCTGAGATATAACTAAAGAGGATAATAACAAGACCCAAATTCTTTTAGTGGAGGGTTTGGGAGTCAATTCTGAATGGTGCAATAAGGAGCAGTGAAAAATGAACTTCTTTATTTATGAAGTCAAGTGTGATATAACATTACACTGAGTGGTCAGATGTATCATTAACATGTTCCAGCTTGTTAATTTATTATTCTTTGAATAAAGATCTGAATTTGTAATGCTAAGTACCACAACAATCTGAATTAGAGAGAGACCAAACGTTCCTTGTAGTTGTAATGTGTTAATCTTTAATCTTCACTTCTTTCAGAAAATATTAAAATTTATAGCTAAGACTTTGAATAATCTTGTTTTGAATGAATGCTGAGGTTAAACACCACACTTAGTGCCTGTAAGGACAGGCCAGCACTGGGCGTCTTGAACTGTCATGACCAAGTACCCTTATCTTGCCTGAATTATTGCTTACATTAACAGTAGCCAAATAGGCAAAAGGCAAAACGAATAAACACACCAAATAGAAAGTGGACTCAATTTTGATCTCTTCTTTGAAAAAATAAATAAATTAATAAATAAAATCTGTTGTCTTCTATGGCAAATCGAATTTTCTTGTTCAGCTTAGACCATTTCACCAGTTTATGTTTGTTCTCTTTCAGTGTACTTTTATCCATAACTCTAAATTAAATTTTCTTTCAACGGGTTCTCTGTGTTATGACTTAATTGTTAATTTTCCCCAAATTCAGTGGCCTTTTTTCCTGTCCTCTGATTCTGCCAATCTAAACAGACATTTCTTTACTAGAACCAGTATGCCTGTCCCTGTTTATTTTTTTTCCCTCTGCTGAAATCACTATCCAACCAAACGCGCTGCAGTCCCCTGGTTTGAGATTCACTTCACTCTGATCCTCTGCGATTTTTTCCACCACAAATTTAGGTTCAGAATTCCCTGCCCAGCAGGAGAGGGAGGAAAGATGCGTGCTGGTCATTTGCATATTTTAACAGACAGAGCTGCTTTTGCTGTGCAGCTGTCGATGCAGAAGAAATATTCTTCGGGGTAAAGCACTAGGCTGGGCAAAAAAGCCTGTGAAGGCTTCCATCCCTTCCACTCCTGCTTTTCCACCAATTGGGACAGAAGAAATTGTCACGGTATAGGTTATCTACTCCCCATCGTCACAAGGACAGATATCCCTGGTGGCTCCTGGAAAGCTCAGCTCCTCCAGACACTAAAATCCTTTCTATTTTAATACTCCAAGAGCAGGTGACTTTTCAACTGCTGGGATTTTGCTAATCAAACAGATTGGATTCAATTTTTCACTAGACCCATAAAGCAGAAAGATTCTAACTCAATGGTCAGTTGTGGCATCTCCTGCAGCAAAACTCCACATATTCTTTCTAGGAGAAACCAAGGATTAGGATTGCATTAAATTCTGCTTTTCCAAACCAAGTATTTGCTACGATAAAAAATACTAGTGATTGAGAAAGGAACAAAAGTTGTAAATCTGTTACTGAAGATGGTAGAATAATAGGATTTATCTGTGTATTTTTGATTGACTAAAAATCAAATATACAGGAATGTTACTAATTCAAAGTATATTGGTATCCTAGAGCTCTGAAAATTAACCTGAACATGGAGGTTGTCAATGGGGAAAAATAAAAGCCATCTTGAGTGAGTTATTCATCATACCACAATACATAATATCTAATGTAGAATATTCCCCTGAAGCTGTCCCATTTTATTAAAGGTGAGGAAATATTGGTGATTAGCTTATACTGAGAACACAAGTATTAGAAAACTAAACATGGACGTGGAAAATCCAGTGTGACTGGATTTACTGAGACGAAGCAACAAAGATTCATCCTGTCTTTTGGTAGTGGTGCCTAATATGTCTGATTTTCAAAAATCTTCCTTTATATTTATGTTTTTCGGGTTTTAGGTTCTGGGCATGAGGATTTGATGTGCCTATTCAATTAAACTGTGTCAAAATTTGCTGTGAGGATAGAGGCAGTTCCTGAGTCAAAGGCAGCAGCACCACCAAAATATTGACAAGAAAATTGAAAAAATAGGAACAGAAGACACAGAGGGCAAATAGCAATATTTTGTATACAATGGACTGCAGGGAAATAGCAGCGAGTCAGTAACTCCCTCTATATATCCAGCCTTTTGTTCTGATCACTGCTGTGTGACCCAGAGCATATTTATCAATCTAGAAAGTTTTAATTTAACTCTTACTTCAGTTCCCCTGATACATTTGCAGAGCTACATTTCCCACCATGCTCATTGTTAGAGCATAACCCAGTTATTTCATATTCTTCACTCCTCAATGCAAAATGCCATGTCTCTTTTTTTTTTTTCCTTTTAATTTATTTTGTATTTTATGAGCTCTGTCCAACAATACTGCCCACATATTTTAAAAGTGGCAACATAAGGAGTTATTTGCAAGAAGTCTTGAAGCACCATCAAGGACACCTGCTTGCAGGATTGTATTAAATTGAGATCAGCCAACATTACAGTGTATTTCAGCACTGGAATCAGCCAAAAATATGTCCCTAGCAGTGCTATTTTCATTATTCAGACCTTCACCCAAAATCTGTGTAACTGCCTCTTAAATTAATTTTCACACTTGCCTGTCTCTATAACTATCTGCAGCAGTGTGCTGTGTATTTTAACTACAAGGAAGTGTTGCAGGTAGAAGATTTCGCCCCGAAGTCACTCGAATCCTCCTTAAATTCAAGCCACGGTCTCAGTCCCACGCTTGCAGTGGGGGGCAGCTGACATCTTTTTCATCACGGCAAGCTGTGCCCTAGATTCTGCACCCCCTCCCCTTCCCACCATACAGGTATGTCTGAGTGTGTGTTTTTTGCCCACTGAATTTTTTATTCAATAAATAAATAAAACTTTCCTGAAGTTGCTAAGGTCTCAAAGGTGCGGGAACTTGTAATATGAAAAAAAAAAGAAGAATAAAAAATAAAAAAAGAAAATAAAAGATTACAAAAAAAAAAAAAAAAAAAAAAAAGAAAAAAAAAAGAGTTCAAAGACAGCCAGCCAAGGTAGAAAGAAAAATATCTGTTGTGTGGGACATGACAGGAAAATGGAGTTGTTCTAGACTAACATCAGTGGAAGGGATGAGGAATATTATTATTAAAGTTCAAATAAACATCATCTTGATCTTATGCATTTGGGCCAAAGTTTTGTGGGTTTGCTGCAAAACCTAGAAAGAGAACCCAAATGCTTGGGGGCTGCTACAAAACCTTTGCTGGTCGCAACATACAGATTTTCCAGGAAGGCAATAATTAATGGTACCATAAGGAAACGATCTCTTTCCTTCCCGTAAGATGCAGGTGTACTGGACTCCTCTTCCTCTTAGCTGATGTATAGACTAGGATTTACTGCTACATTAAGCATAACTTACAGATCAGCATCAGCTTTTCCTAAAATCAGACTAAATCTCAGAGTTTTCAGTGATTTCACAGAATCAATAAATTTGGAAAAGACCTCCAGGACCACCAAGTCCAAACATTTACTCAGAATCACTGTGTCCAGCCCTTAAGCATATCCTCAGGAGCCACATCCACATGCCTTTTGAGCAGATACAGGAATGGTGATTCCACTGCTTCCCTGGGCAGCCTGGTGCAGTGCCTGAACAATGCTTTGCCCCCTTTTGCTGAGTCCCAGAAGCTGAGGCCATTGCATAACCTCCTTTATTAGATGGGACACCACATGAAACCCTTTTGGACTCAAACACAGCGCTAACATTCTCTATCTACAGGTCTCATGTCTCTGTCACAGCAACCGTGAGATATCTTAGCATCATCATTTACCAGAGACAAATAATTTTGAGACTATTTCCTGCAAATAATTTTCACCATTAACTTCAGGCTTGGAACAACCTGGTCTAGTGGAAGGTGTCCCTGCAGGGGGTTGGAACGAGATGATCTTTAAGGTTCCTTCCAACCTAAGCCATTCCTCAATTCTGTGATTCCATCTAAATAAGAAGAAACAAACGTAAGCAATTCACAAAATGCTCACTCACTGACGGCCAAATATTCAGATTTTGGAGTGGGAGCAGCAGAGAATGGACAGGTTTCCATTCAGGCAACCTGGGACCCGCAAAAATGATTTTTTTTGAAATATGAGAAAGTCCTATACATTAAAATTCTCAGTTTTATCTAAGAACAGCACTGATAATGAAATACCTTTTTGTTCGGTCTCTGGACTGATAAAAAATCAACTTGTTTGTTGATATGGTTTTGAAATGTGTCTGTGAAATGTCTCAAAGTGATGTTGGTAGGCAGCCAGTGTCAAGGATGTCCCTGAGCTTTATTTTGGGTCCCTAAAGAATTCCATTATTAGGATATTGCCTGGCTTAAATTATAAGTATTTTTTAAAAAATAGTTTAAATTAGAACTAATTTTATCTGAATTAAATGATAAATAATTTTCTTGGAGAAGACACATGTCCAAGACGGATAACACTTCTTTCTTGCCAATTTTTAGTCACAGTCATCTTAAAGCTCTGCCTGGACAGAATTCTCTCAGTGGTGTTTCTCATATCTTCCTTACGTTGTCAAATTCTGACGGCTTGGTGAACCCCAGCAACGTGGTTCAGAAGGATTGTTTAAAGTTTGTGATTTATAGTGGTCCAGTTCAGGAGATGTGGCTTCTCTTACTCACCTGTTTGTAGATTTAGGTGCTACAGGCCACCTCAGGGGCTTCTTCTCATGCTACTTTCTTGGTTAAAAACAGGAGGGTCCTCGGAATATGAGCTTTTTGGGCAATGCCGAATGCAGCGAGGCTCGAGTTCACATCCTTGAGATGTTTTCATAGCATGAGCAATGAGCAATAGCGGGCTAGTGGTGCACAGGGCTTACCCTGGACTTCTGCAAAAGGGGAATTTGACCTGCTGAAAAAATCCCATACTGAAGTGAAAGCAACCTCTGAAACCTGATGCTGCTATCACACTTCCAGCACACACTAAATTATCTTTTCCATCCTCCACATGGCAGTTTTCCAGATGAGATTTCTAAAGCTATTGTCTTTTGCCAGATACTTAATTTTTTTGAAATTATTCTTTTGCATCCGTCTTAATTCTACTGAACTCATGAGGGAACTGAAAACAGACAAAAAAAATTTAAAAAGAATGAGACAGAGAAAGAAGTTTAAAAAAAAATACAAACAAACCCATCAAAATGATAATTGCTAAGTTATCATTTGCTTGCTCTTTTCCAGTCTAGCTGCTGCAGCAGCTCCTCTCTCGTCTTCCACTCTGCCTTAGCTCCCAAATGGTATCAATTATCCACAAATCTCACAGGGCCTGCACCATCTGAATAACAATTCATTAACCTTCACTTTCCTCCTGCTGATTAACTCGCCCCCACCACCTCCCCGATGTAGGAGACAGCGTGTCGGAAATTCAGCCAAACTTTTTAATTATGCAAATAATACAATACCCGGAGATAATTATTTAGCCCAGGACTCAGGCTGTATATTCAGTGCTCTGCTCTGCTCTCACAGGCTTTTCAGCTCTGTTCTCTTCCTTACATCATCTTGGTCATGTCAAGGAGAATGAAGGATTTTCAGTTTCGCTCGGTGCAGGTGATCACTCCCAGAAGCTGCGTGCAGATGTGCCAGCGCTTGGGGAAGAACAGGCTGCTGCAAGGCTGGCCAGGGAACACAAAAAGCCAGTTTAAGTTTTCAGTATCTATCTTTCAGTTCCAGCAGCCTCCAGATGAACCCTGCGTGGATCCAAAATCTCTCACTGCAGGGCTGAGTTTTGCATCTTACATCTGGTAGGGTCCCATCTGCACAGCTCAAGTCTGTGCATTGCTCGTATCTGGTATGAAACTGCTGAGCACTCTTCACTTTTTAGCAGTCAAACCCCTTTCTTTTTCCAGGCAAATTTAATATTTCATAAATGAAAAATTGGAAATCAAATTTAAACCTCCAAACTTTTCTTCTTGACAGAGACAGCTTAAAAGCCAAACAAATTTGTGACCAGAGTTTTGTTTTATATAGACACACATAACTTTCACCCAGAGCTAACTCTGGAATGGCAGGATGGATTTGTTTCAAACTCTCTAGCACGCTTCCTGACAGACACATATGGGATTATTTCTATTATGCACAGGGTATGATTCTGAGTACATGAGTTCTGGATCTTGGGTCTGAAACAATTCCCCTCATGGCTCTGACAAAGTCCCATAAATATATCTTTGCACCAGTACAAGTTATCTACGTACTTACCTTTGTAGCTCTGCCTGGTCTGTTGAGTTTATTCACCCACAAATAGGGGTGGCATTGCTTTATAAGGAATTTTAAAATCTCTGAACTGAAACTTTCTTAGCATTACAGATCACATCGGCAATATCGAATTTTGCCATCTGCTACATTCATCTGACATCATTCCTGTACGAAAAAAAGAATTGATTCTGCCTGATAACCATCTTCAAATATAGCAGCATAAACAAATCTCTGTGAGATTAGACAATGCAAAATTCAGGAAACCTTGGCAATACTTTATATGTCTCAATTTAACAGTGTTTAAATTTCAGGTCATGATTATGTAGTCAATATCTCCAATTTTTTTGCTGAGAATTTTTTAAAATTTCAAGATTTCAAACACATTCAGACTGATTTCACTCTCCAGGATGTATAAGAGAGAAAACCTATGGTCATAAACATCCAAATCACTTCAAAAAAAGAAATAACGGTGCCAGACCATTCTATTATCTTGTAGTTCTTGTTTTCTTAGACTTATCAGGGTAGCTGAATATAATTATCTCAGTCTGGTAAGTGTGAAAGTGAAGATACATGCAAAATAAGGCCTTGTTCTTAAATAATTTCTTAAGCTTAAGTAAGAATTGTTAAATCCATAAATGGACTATGAAGCATGTTTTCCCAGCTGCTTCCGAATGGAAGAGGAGTCCACTTTTCCTTGGTCTCTCAATTGTTCTCCAGGAAGACCTCCTTTTTTTTGGTGAACATGAACTACTCATACCATGGTGCTAGAAAGTTTATCACCTAAAATCCCAGTATTTCACAGGAAATGCAGTGCCCAGTCTCTCTTGTCAGTCAAACTCAATCCACTGGGAAGGTGAAAGAGCTCTGGGTGACACAAAGTGTATAAATGTTCATATGATTAAGAACTGTGAGAACAGATTCATTTTTCTCTCACATTTCTTACTCTCACTGGCAGTCCTTTGCTCAGGCTGTTCTGCAGGTCTCAGTCTTAGGTATCCAGCTGTTCTCTTACCTTGCACAGGAAACCAAACTGAGGGCATTCACCCAGCAGGAGAAAGATGTAAGTTCAAACTTTGAACAGTAAGTTCAAACTCAACCTATAGACAAAATGCCAAAAGATATTTAAGAACCCAGTGCTTAAGGAAATAATACTCTCACAGAGCTGCTGAAAACCTTTAGCCATTACTGACTACAATGAAAGAGTCAGATGCTCTTCTCTTCTAGAAACAGGTCGCTTACTTAGTTTTGTGTGGTGCTGCATAACCAATTTTAGGCACCCAAGTTTTAATAGTTCAGCCTATGCAACAGGAAAAGGTCACACTGAAAAGCAGAGTCAGTGAAGAAAAAGGCAGCCTTAGCTCTCTAGCCCACATTCAGTGTCTCTGATTATATTGCTTTATATCAGTGCTACCTGTGAGTGACTCTTTGCCTGCCTAGGCCTTGCTTTTGTCCTTTATGGTGGTCAGAAAATGATAATACGCAGAAATCATGTTGAGAAGGTAAATGAAGAACAATATTTGATATGAATGAAACATTTGGGCCACAACATCAGACCTCTGCAAGGATTGCTAATGGAATGAATTCGCTTCCCCAGAGGTTAGAGAGATGTCCACTAAATATTTTCTGTGAAGGCAATAACTGGGAGAAGGTACAAATCTCTAGCTTTAAAATGTATTGAGGACATCACTCTTTCTAAATCTCCAATCTATGTGAACACACAGGGTTTGGTTTTTTAACTGATTTAATAAGATCCTAATACCTATGGACTGCATGATGCCACCAGGGGACACGGGTTGGGTATCAGTATGGATGCATAGGCAAAATTCTTCCTAATGGAACTCCAAGACCATGCCTTGCACCGTTCTGAAGGGCTCCACATTTCTGGTTGCACATTTGTCCTTCAAATTTTCTTCCTTAAGAATAAAAGTCTTTCCTGCTATTAGTTCATTCTCAGCAGCCAGTGAGTTCCTGATGATTAATTAGGTCACGTGTTTTTGGGTACAATTGTATGCACTCAAGTAAATTTTAGTGATATTACCATGCCAGGTTTTTGGTGAATTTACAACATTGATTATGTGGCTTGTCTTTTCATTGGTACAAACCAATATTCATCCTAGGCCAGGTTGGATGGGGCTGTGAGCCAGTGCCCCAGATCCAGTGGGGAACATCCCTGTCCATGGCAGGGGGCTGGAAATGGATGATTTTTAAGGTCCCTTCCAGCCCAAGCCGTTCTGTGATTCTGTGCTGATGAACTTCCAGGTTTAGAGTTGGAATAAGGTTCCCAGGTAAGACTTAACTGCCCCTGTTTCTCTGTCCATTTGGAATGACCTTCAAAACCCAAGTTGGAGAAGGACTCAGTTAATGTATGTCTACAAACTTGCAACTTGATTTTTATATAAGTGCTAAGCTAACTCTGTTTAATTGATTTTCCACATTGTACACTGAGAAATAGGATTTTTATGGCTCTTGAATAATTCAAAACTTTGATTCCTAAGGCAAAAAAAATGGGCAAGGAATAAAAGCATAATTATCATTGTAGCAGAGGTCAAAAGGACAAGCTGGCCATAAGTTCATAATGTGCTTGTGCTCTTGGACTCATTGTGGACTGTGGAATATTACCTTCTTGAAATCTTATTACTTAAGGAAGAAAAAAAAAAGCACACAGGCAGTTAGCTGCAAAAGAAATGGAGGAAGTGTTAATTTTTAAGCAAGTTTGACAAAGATTGAGTTTCATATGACAAATACTGTCAGCAAGACAGGATTCTGTCAGTGGAAGAAGTTTAAACATTAACAATTTCTGTCAGGCTGTTGACACAACCACGGCAGACATTTCCCAAGATGCTGAGATGACTGCTGGCATTTGTCAACAATCCTGTCACAGTGACAGCAATAAGACCATGTCTGGAAATGTGACAGTTTTGGCTTTGTGTTCCCCTGAGCATTGGCCCAGGTGTTCAGAGAAAGTGTGGGAAAAACCCGTATTTCTGCATTGTCATTCGAACGCGGAAAAAACACAGGAGGAAAATGAGCTGTCACTCCAATTCCCATGATGCCTTTCTGCTTAGCATAACTCCACTCCGCGGCCCAGGGTCCACTGGTCCATACTCTGACAGATAATTAAGAAAGCAGCAGCTTTTTCTAGACGGCTCTTCCTCATGATTTGCATTTTAGCCAGAGGCGACCAGTTATAAAAAAAACATGATGGAAAGATGGTAAGAAGCCAATTAGATGGATGGATGGCTGACTGACAGCTCTCTGGTGTTATTACTCCAGATTTCATTGTATGTAGCCTGGCAGTTTTCAACAAGAACCAACTTTTGCAGGTTTGTAGAGCTGTTAAATGAAGGACTATATATAGAATGCAATGGTTTTGCACAAATCTTTTACATTTTCCTGAAATAAACATTTATTACTTCCATTCTAGTTTAAGCACCATGATCTTTCTTAGTTAATCACAATTTACGTAGCTGTATTCAGAAATTTTGGAAGACTTTGTATTAAAATAGCTCAATAAAATTGTTGATACAACAATGATTAAAAAATGAGTTGCAAGTTAAATTACGACACTTTATGACATGGCAGTAATTAATTTTTCTAAGGAAAAAGTCTGATTTTTAACGTAAAGAAAAGACACAAATTCATTTGTAAAAACAAAGTATTTATTTTTAAAAAAGTATTTGAAAGAATAAAGAGAAATCTGAATTTTCTCATTGTGCTGGAAGAATTCGTTCTAGTTGATGTTTCCTTTGTTCTGTGGATCTTTATTTTTTTTCTGCTGTTTTTCCCAGAATGAAAACATTGCTTTGCACAGGACTTAACAGTTTTAAATATGAAATAGCTTGTAAATTGCTGCTTTCCAGCTCATCTGTGCAGCTCCAACAGCTGGTAGCCAATCAGAAATATTCTTCTCTGCTAGTGCCTGGTGGCTGTATCTCACTATAAAATTTAAACATTAGCAGGGCTTTTGTTACACTTCAGTGTTGTTTGTGGGTTTATTTTTTTGTTGTGAATACCAAATTTAACAAAACACAGCAGCATTTGCAGTTCCAAAGCTACAACTGCCACCCGATGAGTAATGGCCTTTGCCAACATAAAAAGTCCCTCAGCTTTCCTTGGCTTCTGCACGTTCATCCAGTGCTGGCAATTATCTCTTGATGAATGGTTGGTTGTTTCAGCAAAGTCTCCCGTAAGCCAGTACTTCAAGGGATATGACTTTGTGGATGTGAGTCATCTGAATTGTTGGGATCATGGAGAGCTGAAAATGTTATTCCTTTATTTTTCTGCTGCAATTCCTTGTTCAGACCTTGATAGGATTTTTTTTTTCAGATGAAAAAATAAGATAAAGATATAAATCAAATTCACAGCATGTTAAAGGCCAGATTATACTAATGCATGCTAAATAGGAATCTGTGGGGTTTTCTCTGCAACAAAATAGACTATTTACAGAATCAGAATCACAGAATGTTTTGGGTTGGAAGGGAACTTAAAAGTCACTTAGTTCCAATCCCCTGCCATGATCAGGGACACCTTCGACTAGACCAGGTTCATATTCATATTAATAGAGTAAGTGAATTTATAGACAATTTCTCAGAGCTTGCAAAACTTGTGGAAGACTAAGAAACCTTCTCCCTGTATTGTCTTCTGTTTCTTTTCTTAAATCACTACATCCCCATTTTTCAGATTCTAGGAAAAGCCTGCACCAAGGGCTGCAGGACGTAGGGTGAACACCCTGGGGAAAATAATTTACTTCTAGTGCCAAAACTTGCAGACCTTCCCAAAAAACAAGTCTCCACTGAGAGATCCTTCATCTCCTTTTTTATCATGCAGCTACACAAACTCCTCTCCCGCATAATCCACTATTTCCCTTTCCACAGTAAATGGCCCTTATGACTCCTCATTGCCTTTTCACTGTATCTGAAATTTTCTGCTGTAGTTAAAGCTCCTTTTTATCCTGAAAACCCTTAGTCTCAGACTATTTTCTAAGTCTAGATAATAGACTATTATAATACTAAGCCACCTCTCTATTAGTGATAACCCCAGTATACCACAGATTTACCCAAAAACTATCGTTGCTGGGAAGAACTGAAGGCCAAATACAACACAAAACAGAAAAACTGGAGAACCAAATAAATGTTGCCAAGTAATCATCTTGAAGGGGAGACGTTGACCTGTGATGGGGCTTGGAAAATCGGGAAAATCCTGAAACACACTAGCATAGGAATTGTGATGGGCTGCTCAGGAAGTCCTGTATGAGTGAGGAAAATATCATTCTACTTTTGCTGACCTGAATTTAAGACCTCAGAAGCTGGGAAAAAAATCAGAACACTGGCTTAAATCTATATTTATATCCTTTGATGGGTATTTCTTTCAAGTGGCAGGAAAGATACAAAGATGCTGCTTGTGACCATCTCTAAACTGAAATTTCCATCTGCCATTGGGATGGCAAAGAAGACTTAGAACAAAGTATTTCCAAATAAACCAAAAAGTCTGCTAATGCTGTATTTTGCAAATCATTTAAATATGCTTTTCTCCATTAGACTTGTTTTTCTCCATTACTTATTTTAAAATATGATCTGTGAATTTTGTATAGTAGCTGTTCATGAGAATTCCTCTTATTCAAGCTCACCTTTATTCCTCTAGGTCTTCAAAATATTCATAAGAAAATGAAAAAAAAATTAAACCATCATTTTTAGGAGCAGAATATTTTAATGACATGGAGATCTAATTAAACCAAAAATTTTTTTAGCTTGTCCCAGAAATCATGGTATATATAGATATATGTAGATATATACATTCACAAATACGCACATGGATACGTTCAAAGGGAGGTTTTTGCAAATAAACCCAAAATTAAAGATCTGTCCTCGAGAAATCTGTATGTATTTCAAAAGAAACAAGATCTGGGAGGAAGATGAGAAGGTGGAGAAGAGGGAAGGAGGGATGTTAATGTAAAGTTTCTATTATAATATTCTTCCAATGCTTATCTCTCTATTTAACTATTTATTTTTAATCTGAAAATGGATTAATTTTAATCGTTTGCTTATTTTCAATCAGTGTGAGAAATGCTTATGGAATTTATTTCTATCAGTGAGGTAACACTGATCCAAAAAATCCACAGTGAAAATTAAATTGACTTGGCTTACCACTACTAGAGAAGAAAGAAATAAGCACAAATGGCATAACTTTTTAAGTTTTTCATCTGGAAACACCCTAAAAAATCCCAAAGTAAACATTGCAAACATTGTTTGCTTGAGCTTCTTGTTTTATTACGTTTGGATTTCTGAGAGTGGGAGGACAGGGAATTAACTGGGAAATAACACAATCCTTAAATGAAGGATGGAAGGAAGGGTGATAATGTGTGCTCCATTAACATTTCAGTGATGATTTTATTGTGCCAGGCTGAGTGCTCTGATTTGGAACATGAGCATGACACCTGAAACCACTTGTGTTAGTAAGATTTATGGTGGAAAAGATCTAATCTACCATTGCCTGCTAAAAATTAAACTTTCAGTCTAAGTTTGATTCTTCTGAGGTCATGCTGAGAGACCCGACCTGGGGATGATCCCTCCTTTCTTAAGAACAAGTGTCTTGATACTTCAATTTTTTATCTTTATAAGCTCTAGGAGGAAGCAGAATCCTTGGTTTAAAGTAGTCACTTGCTCTCTAGGTGGTTAGTGCTGGACAAAATAGATCCCAAGCTCCCTCTACACATGGCTGTGCTTTGGCATATCAACCTTACCCAGTTCTTTGCTTTATCCAGATCTGCAGGTCAGGATATTTCTTGCTTCTGAGACAGTGCCTGCCATGATAAATCACTTTCTTTAAGGAAAATCCAGAAATTTCCATATAGATCTTTTTTCTAGTGCTCAGGCCTGTCCAGTTCCTTAGAGTAATATTTCATAAGCCTGGCAGTGTTCTAAGACTAACTTTCTTTGTTCTTTCAATGTAAGATGCTAGATGGAAACTGCTTTTATTATTATTATTATTATTATTATTACTACTACTACTACATAGTGAAAATTATTCTTTTTGCCCGTTTAATGCCTTATTTGCCCCTCAGCAGTGATGAAAGATTACATATGAACTAAAGGCAGAAGATAGTGAAGGTGAGAACTGCTTTATTATTCACCACTTTTTATTATTTCCAGTATAATAAAACACTAACATAGCAATAACACTCCAAATATAGCCAAAATAATTTAGGAGAAAAATTTTGCTCAAGATTTTGAAGCCAACACCAGCATAATTTAATGATAAGATGGTTGTACTGAACATGACACAACACCAGGGTCTTCATTCCAAACCAACACAAATGTGATGGATGAAAACAACACATAAAGTCGAGTCTGAAAGCAGAGCAAATGTTAGAAATATTGCAGCAGGTCTTAAGGTTTGACTAAAGACCAAGAAAAAAAAAAGCCTTCCATTTCCCTCGTGGCCTGGAGAGCAGGTTCAAAAAGCACAGGGCACAGCAGCAAAAGGTCTGATCACACAGGGGTTTAAAACTCAAAAGGACAATCACAAGTATTCCCTAATTGGAAGCCCAGAGAGAACAAAGGTGAGTGTAGCTCTTTCTAAAATTCAGAAGAAGGAAGAATGAGGAAGAAGAAGCATTCACTGAAATGTCAAGATAAAATTGATACAGCATTTTCTGGGAAATCAATGCAGAGAGTGGAAGACATAGGAGATAACAGAGAGGCAAATGCTTTCTCTGGAGCAGATGAAAACTCCAAGAGTGGCGTTGAAAACAGGTGGTGTTTTCATAATTAAAACTCATGGGAAACCTGCCTAGAGGGAGCCATAATAATGAAATAGGGGGAAAAAATACCCATGGAGAACCACGTCTCATTAGGAGAGATAAACTTCACATGTGAACAACACTGAGTTAAATGACAAATTGTTTTTCTTAATGGCACGCTGGTGTGAGACAGGTTCAGAGGTTCTGCTTGCTTTGCTGCAAACTGGTGATTAATGACTGCAAAGGTTACCACAAGAGTGTGAAAGACAGCAGTGGAAAATGAAGATGCAAGTTGTCTCTCCAAAGGGACACTTTATAAAACCAGTGTCTGGACAGAAATAGGAAAGGAAAGCCTTTGAGAGATTAGAAAGCCCTTCTAATAACTGGCTGTGGAATGACCCACTTTAGTTATTTTCTGTTTGGTTTCTAGCTAATACTGTTTTCCCCTTGTAACCGATGCACACTAAAACCTCACGAATAAGACCCTGAGGCAATTCTGAAATCATCTACAGTGTATTTTCTCAGAGATAAGAAACACCAGCGACTCCAGTCCCTCTGACTCAGCTTGGTGTGCAGGTACCATGGAGTCAAACGTGGTGTAGGCAGGCAGAGCACTGTTGGAAACCCTCCAGGAAATCTGAAATGTCTGGGTGATTCCACACTTGATTTTCCATAACCTTGTCGATATTGTCCCTCAAATGGGGATGCTCAAAGAGGGAGAGAAACTGCTTATGTCGAGAGGTGGCTTGTAGGGCAGAGGAAAACTAGTTTGGTCTGAATAAAACTCTTCTGCTACAAACAGAGTTCTTCAGAGGTGCAGTGTAGCAAAGGGATTTCTGATAAGGGATTTTTGGGATAAATGTCTGCAGCAGATCCAATGTTCTCAGGTTTCAATGTGCTTAGTAGGCACAGCTGGGATTCAGGAGCTGTTAGAGTTGACTAACTACCTGCTGCATGCCCAGAAGTACCAAATAAACCAATAAATCCTCAAATCTGTAAGCAAGCAAAACCACTACCCCAGCAAGTTCCTGGGTGGGAAGGAAAGATACACCATAAAGAATTCTGTAAATTGTTCAGAGGTAAAATAACTTGGCTGTTGCAAATATAGTGACTTGAAATATTTAGTCAAACATGCCTATTCATCATCAACATGTTTAAAATGTTTGGTTTCTAATTAATACTCTTTTATTAGAATTAATAAATAATAAGTAATGATACAAAATTAAATAAAAATTAAATAATACTAAGAAATAATGCTAGAAGAAAAGTCATACTTCTAAGCATGAAAGCTCTGTTTTGGCTCATCATCTGCAAGCAAAAAAAATTGGAAGGGGTGAGAATTAATAGTGTTCTTACATATGTAACATAGGGTCAGTAATGAATAGCAGTGAATTTGTCTCCAAGCACATCACTGGAGAGATCAATACTTTATTGAGTTCGGATCTCTAGACATTAAAAAAGGATGTTGGAAAACTGAAAATCATGTGGAGAGCTACTGCCAGCACTGAAACCCTTGGGTGGCAAACTTAAGGAGTTCCATCTCTTTTACTACATCTCCGAGGCTAAACAGTGACAGGCCTGAGTTTTTATTTCACATGCACAGAATACCAGGAACCACAAGAATCTTCTGCCTCATAGAGAAAAGTTCATGATACTGCCTGGAATTAAACATAAGGCAAGTTGACATTAGGAAAAAAAAACCCTTTTTTTTTTTTCATTTAGAGCTATAAATAATAAGAAAAATAACCTACAGAATTATAAATTACTTTTTATGGAATTGAAACGTATATTACACATCATGGCAACAGGGTGTTGCTATAAAAGTTACACCTCCTTTTGATATGATTAAGCTGATATAAATGTCTTAGAAGACATAAAGCCTTCCTGTGATCTCAGATCATCCAGAGATCTTTTCCTGAAGGTGGCACATGTGGACGCAGCATTTTTCCTGTGTATGGAATTTCAGAGTTAAAGAACCTTGGTACACATCCTTTTGCTCTGCCAGAAAAATTCACTTTATTTTGGGAGTCAGTGTGGCAAATGTGAATCACGACTGAGCAACGGCCCATGAATTCAAGGGGGACACACACATAAGCTTTTGCAATTAAAATTGCACAGGGAATATGTAAAGGTGAAATTGTAATTATCAAACTGGAGCCTTGCCAGAAACGCGGGACAACCTTGTTGTCTTTGTTTGCTATCTCAAACTTTTTCATTTCAAGAGAAAAACATTTAGGATGCCGTTTTGGAGGCCTTATGCACCATCCTCATCCAAAGCACTGCTTTGCAAATTAGGACTGATAACAGAATATCTCCTGCTCCCAGCAGGGCAGTAGCTCTTACCCAGCCAGGACTGGGGCCCCACGTCTCCTGTCCAGAGGGCAAGACAAGTTATGTTATCTTACAAAAGGATTTTTTCTAGCTGAATTATTTTAGCCAAACTAAACAAAACCCCCAACAAAACCAGTATGTTCTACCTGATCTTTTTTTTTCAGCCACGAGATAATTGTTGCTGTGAATTGGGAATCACAGGATCATTAAGGCTGGAAAAGACCTCTAAGATCATTGAGTCCAATGGCTCCCCCAGCCAAGCCCGTCACTAAACCATGTCCCCAGCTCTACATCTACACATCTTTTAAATCCCCCTGGGAATGGTGATTCCGCCACTTCCCTGGGCAGCCTCTTCCAATGCTTGACCACCCTTTCTGTGAAAAAATGTTTCCAATCTAAACCTCTCCTGGTAAAACTCACTGCTGGATTTTCACTTTTTTTTTTTAATATTTCTGTTATGGACAACAGAGTTAATGGGTGGAAACTTTTCTACATGGAGAAGCCTTGACAGGAGGTGGAGGTAGAAGGTCCCATCCTTGCCTGTGGCTGGATAAACTCTTTGTACCTGATCCCAGTGGGATCACTTTCCTCTCTTCCAGAGTCCCTTTGAGTCCTGAGTAACCCACAGATGTCTCAACAACAGCAGAAGTCTCTGCAGGAAAAATGTTTTGGATTTTTTGTACATCTCTCTCTGTTTTTGTTAAGAACAAAAATTCCATCATAAAGGAAGTGTCTGTATTTGGTTGTGTCCCTTTGGCTGTTCCATACCATGCATCTGCAATGAAATAACTTACTTTTCTGTATATTCTTATCGCAAATATTTCAACAGACCCTGTCCCAAGTCAGGGCACTCTTGCCCCTAGAACAATGGCAGTCAATTTATGCCAATAATTTTCCTCAGTCCTCTCCAGAAAAACAATTCTCTGAAGATTATTGGTGCTGTAAACATAACGGTAGTCCAAAAGTCAGGAATAGAACTTGAATACAATCCTGCACATTTTAAAAGTAAAGTTTAAAAGGTTTGTTGTGTGAACTTCATTCAATTTTTGCTCACATTGTATTACTTGCTTCAAGAAGAATATGAGACAGTAACTACCAAGTATCTATGTATCTGTACAGAGAAAACAAAACAATAATTTTTAGTCTAGTCACAGTAAAAATGCTTAAGTAGCCATTTTATCATCTAGATTTTCAACTAGTTGCTCGAGTTTTGCCAGTTTTCTTACGAATTTTATGTTGTAAAAGAAAAAATGAACAACTTTGCTGGAGCACTCTTTAATTACAGTACAGCAAGAAGGGCAGTTGGAATCATGGATTCCAAAGAAGTTTCATGAGGAAAGTTTTCAAGCTGCAGCTGTGCTGCTAAGGCAGAGCCTGCCCCAGGCTCAAGCGCTGCCTTGTGGTAAAATTGTGCTGTTCATTGCTGGAACAGTTCCTGGACTCGGTTTTGGCCCATTCCAAACAGCAACAACCACAGAGCATCTGGTGGTTTGCACACAGGGATCATGGCTGGTAGGAAATTCAAGTGCAGTTGTTGGTTGTGGAGGATGAGAAAGCTGGTCTGTGTGGAAGTGAACTCTGTCTTGGATCGGGGAAAAGTCACTGGCTAGTTTTATAGTGATAAAATCATAGTAGAGTAATAAACTGCTATTAAATTTAATTGCTAGCATAATCATAAAAGGTTAAAGTTACTTTATTACTTGTATAGCCAGACCAAATGTCTGGAAATATAGTTGGAAAGCCTGTTGCTGGGTAGGGACTGGTAAAAGAGTCATGAGAAAGCCAGAACAAGGCTGGTACAGGCAGGTATTTCTCCTGTACCTGCTCCAGACCCCAGCAGCTGAAGGCATTCCTGACTGACTGATTGTGCTGATGCATTGAAAACCCTTCCCTGCTTCTGGGATCAGAGCTCTGCAGAGTCATTCAGCTTCTGGAAATTCGCCTGTCCACAAAATAACATTAAATTGGCCAAAGCAGCAGCCAAGTCTGATGTGACAGCTGGGTAGTGCTTGAGCTGTGGAGAAAGCAGAGAAGGGAGATGTGCTGCCATGCAACAAGAATGTGAGGTGGTAAGGATTTGTTGAAGGAGAAGCTAATAACCACAGTCAGCATTGGAGAGTTTGGGGTCTGTGCACACACAATAAAAAGAAGGTTTTTGTCTAAGGAAGATTAAAATAGGAAACAATAATAAGAAAAATAACACAAGCAAGCAAATAATATTCTTTTCCAGTTTCTAGGCAGGGATCAGAGGCATAAACAGATTAAGTGATTTGCCCCAGCTTGAGCAGGATGTGTGTGTCCTAACCAGGGTCTTTTTTCCTCTGCTTTTGCCCTTAGATTATCCTCCATCAGATTTGTAAGATTCAAACTGCTTCCCACGTTGGCCATTGACACACAACAATTTGTAAGGAGCCCTGCATCTAAAGCCTATGTCCTAATACCTGACTGGGCAGGGGGACTGAAGGTCTGTAGAAATTTGGAGGAAGGATTCGAAAAATCACAGAATGAGAAGAGCTACTTGAACTAGACCCCAACTGCATTTTAAGGCTTAAGAATATAAGGTTTATTTGCAAATGCACACTAGCAGGAAAATGCAGTGACAGCAAACCCCCTGAATCAGTCATCATAAACTCATTTTAACAGACCTGCCAAAACTCCTAATTAAGGCCTCCCTCAGGACTCTTGTTTTCTATCTCATTATCCTGATAAAGTGGACACCAATGAGTCCCTTAATGAGGATTAAACTGTAGGCTTTAGTTGAATTTGCATCTCCCATTTGCTGTCGGTGAGACTCTCCTGAAATACACCAGATACACTTGCCAGTTTCTAATGCAGAATTCAAAATACTGTATGAAAAAAATCTGGTAATAGAATTCCACTTCTTTGCCTTACAATTGTCCAAAAATAAGAGATAAAAATTGTCTGGTTTGATAAATACAGCATTTTCCCATCCACAGGCCAACAGTGTGTGTCATATTGCTGTGTGTGTGGCTTAAAAGGGACAGCTGCTCCAGGGATCTGGAAACACTCTCTTTAGTTTTTAACAGAAGGAAAAACTGAAACGGAAGCAGATGTTTGTGACTGTATCATGTGTGAGATAAGGCCTTTGGAGACTTATTTTTTTTCCCCAACAGCAAGTGTTTAAAGTCTCGTCTTCCTTAAAGGAATTTTGATTTCGTCCCTGACCCAAGAAATATGCTTTGTGTAAATTCACATGACAGAGCTCCTTGCTGATGGTTTTAGTCAACATGGGGGCTGAGCTGTTAGGAAGTTCTGAACACAGAGGTGATCCATGGCCAGGTGGGAGTTTGCCCTTCTGCACCTCCACCACTGCCCTGCTCTTACCTGTGAGGTAGCACCACTAAAGCCCATGTCCACACAAAGGCCAGGAGCCTCGGAGGTCCTGGGAGACAGGAGGATTACCTGCTGGGTTTCGGACCAAAAAAAGGTTGGTTTGCCTTCCTAAAATCTGTAACTCCAGAATTAATGTCTCAGTTTATTCAGAATATTCAGCAGAACTTAATTTACACCTTCAAAATGAAGTTTACATCCACCCAGCAGAGATCTGCAAACCAAGATGCTAATTTCTTTCTGAGTGTTCCTTGCTCTTCAAAACGAACAAGGATCAACCGTGATGCTCACAGGAGCTTCTCATCTTCTTTCCTCCATCTAATCATTGACATCTGAGTGCAGGTTGGTGAGAAAATTTATGCTTCAGAAAAGACAAGGACAAGAGGGAATGGTTTTAGACTAAAAGAGGAGAGATTTAGATTGGATATTAGGAAGAAATTTTTCCCTGTGAGAGTGGTGAGGCCCTGGCACGGATTGCCCAGAGAAGCTGTGGATGGCTGATCCCTGGAAATGTCCAAGGCCAGGTTGGTTGAGGCTTGGAGCAACCTGGGATAGTGGAAGGTGTCCCTGCACATGGAAGAGATGGAACTGGATGAGCTTTAAGGTTTCTCCAAACACAAACCATTCTGTTGTTCTATTATTCTACAGTTTAGAGATGTTTTTTAAGATTCTCAGGGGTGTGTCTGCATGTGTGTGGCCTGGCACACTTTTTTTATGGCTGGGAGATGAAAATTTGTTAAGAAGTGTTTTCTGTCATTTTTGCATGCCATCATCTACCAAATCTGAGCTGGGAAACACATCAATGCTATGGAAATCAGATCAATGTCCCCAGTTAGGTTCAGAGGAGAAATAAGACACCAATTGTAACCACAATAAAAAACAGTGAGATTTGAAAGCAAATCAGAGACCTCAGGCAAAGCCAGAGGAAATACGCAGGAAGACTTCAGTCACAGAGGCAATTTTGTTCCTACTTTGGCATCATTGCCCACAAAATTATGTCAGAAACAGGGTTTTTTTTTAAAAAAACTTTTTCTTTTGCCCATCCAGTAACAGCTGCCATGATGAGAATTCTGCTCTCTATCTGCTGTGATGCCAAAACAGTTCTCTGCTCACAGTGGGGATTTCTGTTCAAAAAGATTCCCGCCTACACACAAGAGCAGTGGGGGCTATAGGGGTGCCCAATCTTACATATCTTCCAGCAGCTGGTTTTGACATAAGCATTTTTCTTTTTCCAATTTCATGGCAAGAAATGAGTCACACTTATTCAGAAAACTACATATGTTTGGATTTTTTTTTTTTAAATTCAATAAAACAGGATACACTGGAGAAGGACTGATCATGGTCTTGGTGCAACAGTGAGGTGGATCCAGTGAAAGAACAGATCAGAGATCTAAAACAAGCTAAGAGAAAGTCTCTCATCATAGAACATGCAGCCAGCCCATGGAATTCCCTCTTTCCAGACACTGACATCAGATACTGCAAGGGCTAAATCTTCTGATAATTTCTGGTAAGTGTTGCCCATACAGCTTCGCAGACAAGAAGTTCTTGGTATTATTTAAAAAGCATGATTTCAAGCTCATGAAACCCCTAAGCTGTGAATTATTGCAATCTGGGAGAGAATTCTGAAGAAATATTGTACAGAGACATTAATTCTTGGCTCCTTCTTGAGACAGGATATTGGACTGATCCAGTATAGTGATTTTTTTGTTCTTAAATATCAATGCGTTTCACTTGGCCTTACAATGTGCAATATTTTGTTTTCCCTGTCCTAAACTCACAAACAAGATCCTTTTTTTCCACAAAATTTAAAAAAAACAAGGAAAAAATAATCAACTTTCTTTTGTTCTGATTGATCCAAGCTGACTTGTATTTAGTTTTTCTTTTTCAAACATTAAATTGATAAATATGTTCTTTGCAGTCAAAGCTAAGGTTTGCTTTACTTTGTTTAGTCACTAACTCATTTGGACTTGAATTTAAGCAGGTTTGCATAATGACAGTCTGTTGTGCTTCTTAATTTGGGAATTAGGGATCTTGAAGGAACCCTACTGTTTACCAGCTTCAGTAAAATATCAATTTTAAATTCATTCCGATGGGTTCAGTTTCTTCTCTTCCCTGTGGAAAAGCACACCTCATACTATGTGGTATGCTGATTCCAGTGGCACCCCAAATGATGGATAACCCAAATCTCTTGTACCCCAGAGACCACAGTTTTGCACATGAGACCTCAGAGCTGACAATCCTGAGATGTGTTTGTTTGGTGACCGTGACAAAGAAACTATTTTGAGTGAAGGGCTCGACAGCTTGGAATTTGCTTCAGCCCTGTTCTAAAAGTCAGGAAATTTCTGCAAATCTTGTGTCTACATAAAAATATTCTCAGTGTATCTGCTATAAAAAGGAAACATTTTGAACTGCAAGAATAACAATTGCACTGATTAAGATTTTCATGTCTTCTTTCTTAGTTTAGCAAGACCTACCTCATACTGGTATTCTAGCACTTTGACTTTTGGCTAGAACTGTAACAGTTTAATTCAGGTTATTAGTTCTATTCTATGAAATGAGGACACAATTGTTAGTGGTCACTGTCACTGTACCTGACAATTTCCTTCTGAAAAGTCTTGTACTACCAGGATGGAGGTGACTGAAGTTAATGGACTATCAGCATATTGACATAAAGGAATTTTTAGTCATAACTCTGAGGTCAGAAAATGGTTTCAGTATGGTTTTGAGTTGCAGGATGACACTGGGAAATAACTTGGATGAGCTCGTCCCTACCTTACTTGCAGGAAGCCTTTTCCAGCAGTCCCTCCGAGTGAGACTGATCTGGTTATGTTTCCATCACTGAGAAAATCAGAGAATCATAGAATGGTTTGGGTTGGAAGGGACCCTAAAGATTATGTAGTTCCAACCCCCTGCCATGTCTCGGAAATAAACCCTTTCATTTAGCAGTGATGAATCCCACCCTGATATCTTCTCTGCATTTCCCTAATATTCAAATCTAAAATTCAAAGGTTGGTTGAGATCAGGGCCTACTCTGTATAGTTTGATGGAAAGAATGAATGCAACATACCGGAATGCTCCAGTTTTGCTTTAAACACAGATTTTTCCCATGCTCATCCGAAAAACAAAGCTTTGTTCATCTGTTATTTACACAAATGGAGATTATGGTATAATGACAAAGATCACCTCCATATGACAGATAAGCATCATAACTATAAAAACAAATATTAGAATGCCAGAGGTATTTCAGAGTAGTCCTGTTTCACCAGGGGTTAGTCTCTGTGCAATTGCATCTCTTACTTTTAAAACAAGGGAAAACACATTGCAAAACCATTAAAAGGAGTAGAAACTTCTTCTGTAAGTATCTAGAAAGTCACGTGTAGACCTGGAGGCTTCCCTTGCCAGTTTTCCAAGGCACATGCTGCTTTCTATAGAGACCAAGCCGCTGCTTACCGTATATTTTAGTACGGGACAAAAATCTGTCTCTGATGGTTTTGGACACCTTGTTAGATCCCATTCCCAAATCTGTCAAGCATGTGATGATAGCTGGGGCACAGAGGAATACATGTCTCGTTCAAGAACAAGAAGGCCCACAAGGAAAATTTTGCTGATTTGCTAAACTCTTTACATTTCCAGATACAGCTGTAGGACACTGAGCATGTGTAAAGTAGCACAAATATCAGGACTTTTGTCTCCATGGATTACTGAGCCAGGCAGTTCCTACCTGAACTGTTCCCCTGTTACTTGGGCACTGCCAATAGAGTAATCCTGAAATCTCATGTTGACAGATACAGCTACATTTGGATTCATCCAAATCCAAGTTGCCTAGAGGTTTTGATGGAACAATTTTTATGGGAGATTTCAAACCAGAACCCTAGTGACTTGAGTTTGCTATCATTGTACGGACACATCTTGCCTCAGAGAAGCAAGAAACATGGGTCTGAGTGTATTTTTATTGGGATAAAGGGTAGCAGTAAAGGTAACCAGTCCAAGAGTGTTATCTAATATATCCATACTGGTGTTGCAGATAATATAATTGTTCAGTGGGAAAGCATACACAAGGGGAAGATTATTTTATTTTGCTTAAATTTTGTAGTAGAGATATTCCCCAAAATGTTGTCCACAACTTCGTACCAATGAGACAATAAAAACATGTGGTGTCCTATTTTTTAGTACCAGATAGCTACATGCTCTCAGAGCTTTTGTAGACTCTAATGACTTAAGCTAAAGCACCTTGTCTTTGGTTTAAGCCCATCTGAAACATCACTAAAATGGTGGCAAACATTGGGACAGGCTGCCCAAGACAGTGGTAGAGGGATTTAAAAATTGTGTAGACGTGGCACTTGGGGACATGGTTTAGTGGTAGGCTTGGCAGTGTTTGTCAGGACTTGATGGTCTTACAGGTCTTTTTCTACCCTAAAAAATCCTATGAGTCTATGAACACAACATGACAGTGCCTAAAATTAGATCCTGTATGAAAATGTACAGGTAACTTAAGTGACTTCTCAAATCTTTCTGGGTAGGAACAATTCAAGACCACGGTCTGCAGCCAGTCCTTTTCAATCCCATCTCCACATCTTTCCTGCCAGAAATCTCCCCCGTGCAGTGTACCTGGAAATACGCAGAGAAGGCAGCGATTTCACTTGGCAAAACCTCAAATCAACACAGTTACAGTGAGCAAAACTTTTAACCTTGTCCCCAACACTGTCTAGAGCAGATGTTCTTCTGCTTCTTTCTTTTGGGAATAAAATCCTATCTCTCCCCTGCAGGTATCCTTTCTCTCTTTGTAGTAGCATAGTTACTGGGACCCAATTTAAAATGTTCAAAACCCCAAATTCCTCAAAAGGCAGTGTGAAACTACAGCTCATACATCACTGCAAAAGCAAGCAAGCTTTGATTTATTTCAAAAGTGGAGCGTTCCTTCACTCTCACTAAAAAGTTAGCTGTACAGGAGAGGTGTTAACATGGCTGAAATATGGGGTTTCAAACATTTTGATTCTTTTCCCAGCTTTGCTGTAATCTACACTTTGAGTGTAGAATTGCACTCACTTCACCAAAAATTACCCACCTGAAAGTCATGCACCTAGTCAGAGTCCCTGTGGCTCCCTGGACAAAGAGCAGAGAGAATGAACACACAGAGAGGATGTTTACGGTGTTTATTACAATGAATTTTGATAGACACATATTTATCATTAACACACGTTTATTAATAAATCAAGTTTTTTAATGAAAATGTTTTTATGTAGGTTGGATGTGTTATGTTTGGGGGAGTCGCCTGTCTCTGTTTACAGAAGGAGTCTAGATGCCCAGTTTAAATTTTATTTATAGCTTTAGAGCAGATAGACTTCAGATGAACTCCAGGTTTTTTCCAGAAGTGTGCAGTGATTACAACATCAGTTCCTCACCTCTTGGGAGCACTTTACACACGCTTTATCCAAGCTGGATCACCCCAAACCCCCACTGTATTTCTTGCAGCCTTTCCAATCCTTTAAAATATAAGAACCCTGACAAACAAACTTGTTTTGTACTTGTTTTGGTTGCTAAAACACGTAATTTCCCAGGCCCTGGGTGAACTGTGCTGCAGGAGCACTAGGTGGCAATGCTGTTACAGCGAAAACTCCAGCAGCTCCTAAAACACAGCGATCCCAAGCTTGCTTCACAGGCAGCGCACAAGCTCAGAGAGCTGACACCACTTCTCGGTGGCTGCAGGACGTCGTTTTGATTGTCCCCTTGTGCTGGGCACTGGCGGGGCCACACCTCGAATCCTGGGTTCAGGGTTGGGCTCCCCACGACAAGAAAGTCTTTAAGGGGCTGGAGCGTGTCCAGGGAAGGGAATGGAGCTGGGGAAGGGTCTGGAGCACAAGTCTGGTGAGGAGCAGCTGAGGGAGCTGGGGCGGCTCAGCCTGGAGAAAAGGAGGCTCAGGGGGGACCTTATCCCTTTCTGCAACTTCCTGAAAGGAGATTGTAACCAAGCGGGTGTTGGACAAAAGAAACGGCCCCAAGTTGTGCCAGGGGAGGTTTAAGCTGATTATTAGAAAAAAATTCTTCTTGAAAAAGATTGTTAAGCATTGGAACAGGCTGCCCAGGGAAGATGTGGAATCACCATCCCTGGAGGCATTTAAAAACTGTGTGGATGTGGGCACTTGGGGACATGGCTTAGTGGTGGCCTTGGCAGTCTGGTTTAACAGTTGAACTTGATGTCCTTAGAGGTCTTTTCCAACCTAAATGATTCCAAGATTCTGTGGTTTTGGTTGCCCAGGCCTGCTCTGAGTGAGAAGTAGGTGGTTGATTTGTTTCCTCCTTCAATATAAAGCAAAGAAGGATGATGACCTGACATTTAGCACAAATTTCGCCTTCCCCATATAATTTCCAGTGGTTCCAAGGAATACTGAGTGGCAAATATTGAATGAAGAACACACAGAAATGAGCTGACAGCCCTACCGGTTGGGGTTCAACCATCTCCCTGGGGAAAGTGAAAACTCAAGCTTGACCCTAGTAATGTGGGTGAGATCATAAAAAGTCTTCACTTGTGCTTCCCCTTTCCATATGTACTGCTTGCAGTGAAATCAAAGACAATATTCCTGGATATAAAATCTTGGATGTGGACAGCTTTTGCTAAGATAAGTGCTTTTGAAGACAAAAAAAACAGTGCAAGTGTTCTATAGCTACCAGTTCAGCACAGCACAGCCAGAAATCTACATTTAATTGGCTCCAATACAATTTAATACAATTAATCAGTATTACCAGGTCATGATTCTGGGAGGCCTCTCCATACTTTCAGCATTTGTTTTTAATCCATTTTAATTCATATAATTTACTATTATCATGAACTCCATTAATTGCATCTGTGGATACCAGCAGAATAAGGAATTGTTCTGGTCTGAGTTTATTCCATCACTACAGGAACCTGTTTTTAACTTATTTGTGTGGAAATACTGCATCCTGTTGATAGCAAAACTGCTCAGAGTATGGAGAACCCCTCCCCATGTCCCAGGGGGAGGAGAAGATTAATTTTCACTATTTTAGTCCTAAAATGCCTTTATAGTTTTCTGTACTTTATATGACATTTGGACTTGATGATCTTAGAAGTCTTTTCCAACCTTATTTGTTCTATGCTTCTATTCCAAATGTAAGGTTAAGTAAAAATAAATAAATAAAATTAATGGATGCTTATCCATGGACTTGTGAGAGTTTTGCATGAGTATGTGTAGCCAAATGTGTGATGTTGTTTCATGCTAAATTTAGACTTTCTAGGAATTTTCTAGCAGGAAAAAATGAGTAGTGCTGCTAATCTAAAAGACAGGTACATTTTCCTTTGGAATTCTCACATTTATATAGATTTTTTTCCAAGTCAAAATGTAATTAGAATATTTTCAACAAGCATGTAAATTTAGCTGCTCAGGGTGGAATTGGTTTTCTTTTTGGAGCAGCTCATAGGTCCCAATTTCACAAATGATATAAACATTAGCTGCCCCAAAAGGATTCCTGCTGTTTCCATGTCTTGTCTGACCACCTTTTCTCTCCCCTCCCTAATCACTGAACTCCTCTGCAGTGTGTCAGAACAGGGAAATTGCCTGTTAAACACAAATTTTCTTGTTTGTTGGGAGAAATCTATGGTCTGATTTGTTACAAGGAAATATAGTGTGAACAAACACATAAATAAATAAATAAACAAATAATAAATAGCTTCCAGAGAGTAGTTATTGGTCCTGGGGAATTTTGTGGGTTTGGATTTCGTTTGTTTCCTTAATATATCACTACAAGATGGGGAGGGAAACAAGAAAAGTTTTTATTCCTATTACGGAAAGAGCAGTTTCTTTTTCAGACTCAAAACCATCCATTTAGACCAGAATAAAGACAGGCAAGAAATAAGGGAATTTTGCTGGGGTTTAGCCATGTGATCCTACTCAGGCTTTGACAGTACAGCAACGTTGTGCTGATATCTGAAGAAAAATCAGAAGCAGCTATAAGGTGGAAAGTTTAAAGAACTGAAAGGATGTGCATTTCTGGCCTTATTCATGTCTCATTAGCTTCTGGCACAGTAAATTGCCTAGACCAGCAGAAAATACATGTTCTTTCTCTTTTTTAATGCAAATTTTTTTGAAAAAAATTTGTAATGTCAGTGAAAAAAATATGGTGCCCAAAGAACAGACCGGACGTAACATTTTCAAAAACATCAGCAATGACAATTAAGAGCATATGTCCACCACCCCCCTTTCCAGACAGGTTTATCTCCCCATAATTCCCTCTGAGAAAACATATCAGCAAGTTTTCAGAAGTATATTCTTGCCATTAGATTCTCCATGTTTCTGTGCTCACTCAGTAAATCCCTTTGACCAGGACAGGGATACGAGAACATCTACAAAGGAATTAATTTCACACATACTGAAATCAGTAGTGTTTGGATGATCCCTTTTTCCCATTTCATGCCTTAGTGGGAATTTCCAGAGGTTGTTGGATGGTGAAATACGTGGCTAAAAATTCAAGCCTTTTTGAAATGACCTTACACTTCCAAAATATCCCTGATCTGGTCTCATGGATCACAGTGAAGTGACAGCCAAATAAATATCCCAGCAATCCAGACCTTTCTTTTCCTTATTAATTCCAAAATGAATGACTCCAAACTCCCAGATGAAAAAAAGTAGGGAAGAGCAATGCCCTTTCTCCTTACTTGGGGAAGACTCTATGACTCAAGATAGGCATTTTAAACCTCACAGGGCTTCCTTTACCCAGACCATTTGTGGTTCCTGTGAGATTTACTTCCAACATTCTTAACAGAATTCCCAAGGAAGAACCCCAATGAAGAAATTTATGATTGAAAATAGGCACGTGAGCCCAGTCAGACATCCTGGAACTGGGTGAGGCAAGCAGATCATTAGAGAAGTTGGAACAATCCTGAAAAATGCCAAACTCTCTGGAAAACTTCTAGCTGGAATGAGAAAAATGTTTTTATTTTTCTTTGACTTTTCAGAAAAGGACTTAGCCCCCCATCCCCTGCCTTTGAACCTCCTTCGCATTATTTTTCTCACCCGTATTTTTAATAAAATACTTTGGTAAATGGTGGTGTTTGCAAAAAGGCATGATAAAAAAATGTTTTTATTTATTAAAACGGAAAGTTACAATTAGGAATATCTCTATGATTGTTTCAACACAGATAATTAAAAGTACATATCGGAGTTAAAAAAAAATAAACAATCACAGACTAAAATATCTTCTTTTCCCTTTTAATATTTTCTTTTGTGTTCAGAGAAAATATCTTTCAAATAAGCAGAGGAAATTCACTGAATCATAGAATCATGGAATGGTTTGGGTTGGAAGGACTCAATTTTCTCATCCTTTCCTCATAGCAGAGGTGCTCCACCTCTCTAATCAACTTGGCGGCGTCCTCTAGATTCGCTCCAACAGGCCCACATCCTTCCTGTGCTGGGGAACCCAGAGTTGGATTAAATGGCTTAATATATATGCCTCATTAAGGTATGGCGTCAGTGTGCAGTTCCACTTACTGTAATGCCAGTGTCAGACAGGCAAAGGCACACGTTACAGTGAAAACGCCATGCTTAACGTTTCTTGCAACAGAACCCAGTGTTTTAAGGGTAACCTGGGCCTCCACAAAGCCCATTTTGTTTTGTCATAACTGCTAAGGCAAAATTGGCTGTGAGAAAGATGTTCATTCCGGCACAATAACTTAGAAAGTTTCCTGCCACAGTGCAGCATAAAACAGTAATTAGATGAAGAAAAATTAAGTAACTCCTTTTATTTTAATGACGATGTGCAGTCTTTCAAAGAAGCAGCTACACAGTCCATGGCTTTCCCCAGACACATTAAAGCCAAAACCTGAGCTTTCCTGCCCCTCTCAAACCCATAAATTCTGTTGGATTACATGCCAAGTTGATTTAAAGTGGTTGCTCGATGAAAAGAAAGTGTTGACTCTAAATTTCAGTGCCTTGTAATGTTCTGAAGGAAGCTGCTATCCGCTTTTATGGACAAAATGAGACTTTTCACCCCTCGATTCAGATTGTGACGTTTTTATTACTGGTTCTATACACTGATATTATAGGATAATGACTGTGTTTGGGTTTTTTTTAGTCTGATTGAAGTTTTTCTCTTATTTTTTAAAAGGAATCACTGATTGCTCCAAGCAGAGCTCACTCCATGTCCCCTGGAGTTTGTGTCCCACCTGTGCAGCAGTTTAGGTCATCCTGTGTAACTCAGACCTGTAGGAGGGACAGAGGGCTGAGCCCTCCATTCTTTGGGCACTCGAGATTCCCACTGAAGCACTGAATGCTGGATTCAGCCCTCCACAGTAAACATATGTCAATACACAGATGGTCACACCAGCAGAATTTTCCCGCAGACATTCACTCGATATTTTTAAGCAAAAAATGTTTTGCATGTGTCCTCAGATCTGTTGTTCACCCAAGTATTCCAGGCAATTTAACCTGCAGGCAGTTTGGGGTTTTTTCCCCTGCGAAAAGCACAGGGATACAACAGAAAAAGGAGCCCAGAAAAAAATAACCTGGGAAGAAGATGAATGAGCCAGATGGACAGAGTGACTGATAATTTGATATGCAGAAATAGTTTACTTGTAGAAAATCCAGAAGGATGTTTAGAGAACAGACTACAGCTTGTGTATGGGAAGAGTTCAAAGTGGGAACTGGGTATTCCAAGACAGGCTTGTGTAGGCTGGGAAGTAAATGTGCGTGTGACACACAAAGGCTTATTTCTCAAAAGCAAAATTCCCTTTTCCCCCCTGAAAAAAAGGGTTTTTAACTGTGAGGTAAATATAGATGAGACTGAGACACTAAATAACAGGAACATCAACAGGAGGGTGAAGCAGCCTCTTGAGAGATTTGCCTCCACAGACCATGGTAGAAAATCCAGATGATGAACTGGGATGAAGGATTATCTTTCACAAGGTCCCAGTTAAAGACTAGCAAATAAACTGGTCAAGGACAAGTTTAGCAGTCTTGGGATCCTGCAGTTCCCTGCACGCTGTCTTGAAAGAAAAGAGCTCTGTCTTGAAAGAAAAACACTTATGCTACTGAAGTCTCATGGAAGTGTGAAGCAAAGCACAGGGACAGAGATGAAAGACAATATAAATTAATCTAACTCTCCTGGGAATGGTACCAAGTAGGTCATTTGTCCTGAAGAAACAGAAGTAAACAGTGGTGGTTCTGTGGTACAGAAACTGAAGCACTTCATTAGCACCTGGCTGTGGATGAGCCTTTGTCATGAAAAATGCAGAGAACTTAAACAGACCCAGGACATGATTCATTCATTCATCTTTCATTGAGTTCCAGTGCATGGGACAGTCCAAAGGTCCTGCTTCACATACTGGTCTGTAGATAAATATGTATATAAATATATAGATATGAGACATTCTTCAGTAACAGTGTAGATAAGATCATCTTCCCCCAAAATATTTCAGCATTTAATAATTGCATCCCTTCTCTGTCACACTTGGGAGGTTCAGAGAAATTGTTGGACTTCTTTTTCTACTCAGTTTTATGGATAAAACTAGAACTGCCAGAAGATACTGTATAAGTGCAATAAATATAAAAAGGGTCTTTTAATCAAGTCTACTGGTAGCTTATTAAAGTAACTGGTCTATTCAGTAATTGATTATTGGAAGGCTTAAAATTATTTCTCTCTCCCCAGTACTCTTTCAAGCACCAATTGTTAAATTCTGAAAAATCATATCAAAATCAAATCAAAATCAAATTAAAATCAAAATTTGAAAAATTAAGTTTCCTCTTTCAATGCCCTCCTGTCTCTCCTGCTCCTTCCTTTAGATTTCTAGCAGGCTTTTGTGACTATCAGATTTCTCAGGCCTTCCCTTCCCTTCCTTTCTATTTTCTCTTGCCTTTCCACAGGCCTGATTTCTCCAGGACCCCACAAGTTTGCACCCTGCTCTGCTCTCTCTTATATCTCTTATCTCCATCTTCTGCTCAAACATTCTAATGTCTGATCTAATACAGGCTCACCACCCTTTGCTGCTGCTCCAGACTTTGTTCCTGCGGGAATGATATCCATGGTGTCAATCAGCATCTCCCTGTTGCCTTCAGTACAGCTACCTCCAATTTACACCAGCTGAGGATCCAGCCTTCTGCTGCCAGAAGTACTAATGATTTTGCAGAAATATGGGTCTCTCTCTCCCCCTCTTTCTCTTTTTTTTTTCCTCTCAGCATGAAAGATCTAATTACAAATTGCTGAAGGCTTGCTACAAATAAAATTTAAAAAAAAGATGAGAAAAAAAGATACCCTTTTGACTCTGCGTTGTCTGTTACTAATTTACTGAAAGGAATTGGATCTATGTTTTCACCCAAATAAATATTTCTCCTCATGAATACTAAGAACAACTATTCAGTGAAATATCTCCATGGAGAGGTTTTAAACTTATTTTCACAGCTGTGAGTTTGTTCAGGCTGATGTTACTGGATATCAGCGCTCTGAGTGATAACGACATTACCATGGTATAATGTGAACAGAACCATCCAGCCTGGCTTCCTGCTCCCTGGAAATACCAATTATCCTACCTCCCAGAATCTTCAATCCAGCAGGTGGGATGTGTGCCATATTTTTATTTGTTATGATGATATTAAGGATGACAACACAGCGAAGGCTAAAGGCGACATTCCTACTGGTAGGCTGAACTGTGTGAGGGCCTTTTCTCTGCCCCTGGGGCCAGCTGCAGCAGGGACTATCCTGATTTCTCCTGGGACCCCTGTCAAGGTGTGCCCTGGGAAAACCAGCTGGGTCATGGCAAAGGGCTCTCTGCTTTGTGATGCTTGATGGACCCAAAACAAATGAGATGAAGGGACAATTGGTGCAGAGGATGCTCAGTAAAAAAATGAGACCCTAATGGGATTCAGGTGGTGAAGAAGGTGCACGAGCCCTAGAATTGATCTCCTGCCAGAGGCCTCCAAATCAGCTGTTGCTGCATCAGAGAATGGTTGAGATTGAAGTGACTTCTGGAAGTCATCTTGTCCCTCCTCCCTGCTCAAGCAGGGCCACCTAGAGCAGGTCACCCAGGACCATGTCTCCATCTGGAGAAAGAACATTTTCTTTCCATAGCTGGACTGTAATTAACAGGCCTCTGATAGTTACAGACTCAACAATCTTCACTGGAACATCTTCCTCCCCTAATTATCCTCCTGCATAATTACAGTGCACTTTCTGCAACTAGCTGGTACTGGGGCAAGAATAGAAATCCTGCTCATGTCACTAGAAATAGTTCCACCCTTTTCCTCTAGGCATAGAATGACCTTTTTCTGTCTTCTGAAAGGACTATTTCCCCTTAATTTTTAGTCACTTATCTCTCTAAGATCCCAGCCAAAGAAAGGTGTAGAATTGCACATATCTTTGGCAGAAGTGAAAATGACAAAATACAGTAAAGCTGATGGCAAAGTGGACTCAGAGAAGAAGATGGAGAAGCAATATGTGTTTCAGCTGCCTGAGCTTATGGACCATGAGACTTACAGGATTCCTGAATCCTTCTGGAGATGTGACTCAAGGCAAGGAGGGATCATTGAATCACACAACGGCTTGTGTTGGAAGAGACTTTAAATATCATCTCGTTCCAACCCCCTGCCATGGGCAGGGACACCTTCCACTAGACCAGGTTGCTCCAAGACCCATCCAACTTAGCCTTGAACACTTCCAGGGATGGGGCAGCCACAGCTTGTCCAGGCAAATATTCCAAGACATTTCTGATGTCTGTAGTCTCTCTTGGCTGGGCAGCTGCATTGCACACTGGGTGGCTCAGTCTTAAAATGAACCTTCCCCAAATGTCCCAAACCATATCAACCACCAAAATTGTGAAGAAAAAAAAATGTATATCTTCTGAAAAGAACACTTTTGAGATTTACACCTCCTCCAGCACCCTTACTGACACCAGCACAGTGCTCCAAAACTGAAGTGAAACATTACCAGTGACTAATATTACCAAATTTGTTTATATGTTTGGGTTTTATGGTCGGTTTCAGCTGGTTGAATATGGTCATGTAGGGACATTTGGGGTATCTTGTGATATGTAAACAAAGTGGTCTGGTCTGGTACTGGGTTCACAGGAGATCTATGTCCTTATGGAGCTGCAGAGTCCTCCCAAAGTGACACTTAAATAAGGAAACTGAGCCCTGTCTGCAGTGCCCCTACAAAGAGCAGGGACACAGACAATCTTCTCATTGCCTTTGTCTTAGAAAGCTCTCTGATCTGTGGAACAAGCACCCAGAGACTGTTCACCTCCTGCCATGAAGAGTTTGTCTATGGTTAATCAAACAGCCCAGATTATCTACAGAGAAGCCAACAGATTTCCTTAATCCTTAGCAATGAGCCTGCTCTTTTCAGTCCCTGAACATGTTTTAGTTCAGCTGATCATTGCTCATCCTCTTAGGGTTTACACTGCAGGTCATGAACTTGGAGTATAATATTCCAGCACTTACGTTTTTAAAGTGCAATCCATGTACCATTTTAAGCAGAGAAAATATGCAATTAGAAGGCAGCATGATACTCCAAGTACAATGCTATGTGACAGGGCAAACAGGAGAAGTAATTGTATTTGTTTAATTCAAGAAATCGAGTGGACAAGGGTATCCAGACCTTTCTCTCACCCTTATTACTTGTTTCAATTTTGTTGCTGGTATTTTTCCTCCTGTTTAATAGGCAAGGCAGCTGACAACTGAATTAGTACTCTTCCTTTAGTATGCCACTGGCTCATGACAATAGCCTTAGGGGTAAGATATAGATAACTGAGAAGTTTTCTCACTGTTGTGATATATTTTTTCATATGGTTAATAAGGCAATTGAAATGACATCCTGTCACAGTGGTAGAATCCCGTGAATTTGTGATGTCCCTTGCGTTGCCACTAGGAGGAGATGCACTGTATTATTATCCCCCTCTTTTTCTTGGAGAACACGTTTGAAAGGATATGACAGCCTGCAAGCTCAAGCGTCCTTTAGTGTTGCTAAGGATTAGCTACTGTTTATTATCACTAATGGGAAAGGGCTTAGGGCTGAATTGTTGTTGCTCCACTGTGGATTTCGGTTCAAAAGCCTCACAAGAGTGCCCTTACATTCCAATCAGGGAGTTCAGCTAGAGAAACACAAATAAGAGAATCATCAGCAATTAAAACAAAACGAAACAATAATAATAGCTAAATCTGCATAAGAAGACAATTAATTGCTTATGAGCAATTGCATAGCTTTCCTCACAACAGAGTCTATCATAGCGTGTTGGGCCCAGATAATTTCCAAAAAAATCAAGTTAAGGTCCTGATGCCAAGTCCTGCTATTGCCAGTGTAAATCAAGGAATTTGCACTGAAAGCCAGATCAGCTGAAGTCTCTGCTGGGTCTTCTGCATCAGGATGCCCTGTCCTGAAAGGTGTGAAAGGCAAAGTGAGAACCCAGCCCTGAGCACCTTGTGAGGGCAGAAATTTTGTGAGTCAGCAGAGATTTCCATCAGCACCAGGCGCTGCTCCAACACAGCAATTGATTGTTTCCCAAAGGCCTTTGCACCATCAGCTCTGATTCACATAAAACCAGAGCCTCAGTTCAGGCATCTGTGGGAGCTACAGTGGCTGCAGGGGAAGGAGGTAATCGGAGTGGCAGGGAATGCCCTGTTCTCAATGGATGGGCAATTGCCCCACGGCCAGGCAGAAGTGGATGGTGGATTTATGCACAAGCACATATTGTTCAAGTGGCCCCTGCCTCTGGACACGCTGTCTGCACTCGAAGGGCTCCAGCTTGAGTGTTGCAGGTCCTTAATCTGATCAGTGTTTAAGCACAGGGCTTTCAGCTGGATCTTGGCTCACTGTACACAGGCCATTGGAAAGCACATTTAGCTCACAGCTTGTGAACTGGTTATTGGAAAACTCCAAGGACATAAATAAAAGTAAAATTTTCTCTTAACCATTAAAATACGGGCACAATGTATGTAGGTATATATGTCTTTTGCTTTACTGGTGTTGAAAGCTATCAGAGATCTGGAGTTCCAGCCTTTCTCCCCAGATTTGAGAATTTCTACATGCTCAGATCTGTCACATCCCACGCTTTGGGAACGCTCTGTATTTATTTGGTCCTATAGTTACACCTCTGTTTTCAACTATTTCTTCTACTGTGTAACCTCCCTGGCATTGTTTTTTTTTTAGCCAACAACCAGTGGAATCTGGAGTATGAATTGGAGACAGTGGTGTCATGCAGCCAGAGAGTACCACTTAATGGAAACCTTCACCTTCAGCATGGCCCCCTCCCAGTAGGTGACCCAATGTCCCCATCCATAGGGACTTAATGATCTTGAAGGTCTTTTGCAGCCTAAATGATTCTGTTCTATGACCTCATGACCAGATCCTGTTCTGCAAGCTAAGTGTTGTGTGCTGGTTACCCAGTACAGTGATGGTCATGTAGATAGGCTGGACACAGCTCAGGGGTGTTTAGTGACGCTTGAAATGCCAACTGCTGAGCGGCTGCTCCAGAAGGGAATGGGTATCTGTAACCCCATTTCACACTTGGTCATTCTTCTAGGTGACCTGGATGTCCTGAGGGCTCTCAAGTAACACTGGACCCTACCATACTAGGATGGGTGGGCCCTCTTAGCCTATTTTTGCCCTTATTTTACACTTATTTTTGTATTATAAACCCCTGGGCTTTGTGCAAGTTTGTAGCTGAGCAGTTCAGAGACAGGAACTGTTCAACTCTGTATTTTCCTGGAAGGAACAAAAATACACCCAAATTCAATCACACTTTTTTTAATAGTTTCATTGAAATAGAGCTTTAGAAAAGAGGAAACATTAAATGACTTGGCATAGACTTTTCCTTTTCAAGTTAAATGTTTGAACTTTCCACTTCAGAAGGAACTTTTATTTTAAAATCAACTTACATTTTTAAAGGGAATAAAAAAGAAGTGATAAATTAGACCAAGATACTTCGCTGTTTCAGCCCTTACTGACAGGATCCACGATCCTACAAGCAGCTATGCACAATTTAAGACTGAGGGCTCTCTCCAGCTTTTCCCCGTTGCTTGGACGCTGCAAATAACACAGGTATATCTTTTCGCAGGATGGAGGCCCAGCTGCGTTATATCTGATATTCTGTATTTGGCAGCAATGAGTGCATGAATAATACATCTGAATAGGTCTGAAGATTTAATGGCGTGTAGGAAACATGACAGGAGGGGTGCAGAGTACTGCAGAGCAAATAGAAAATTTCCAGTAATTTAAAGGAAATTTAGAGTTAAATAATGACATATGAGGGTCCAGATAGTGATCAGCAACTCTTGATATTTCAGAAAAACCAAATTCTATGAGGCTATATGGATGGGAATTCAAAAGAAAGTGCTTTGTTCATGTAACTAATGATGAGGACCTGAACATAAGAGACCAATAACAAAGTATGTTTGTTGGAAGGAAAGTTCTCCAAAGCTAGACTTTGTTGTCTGCTGTAAAAAACCCCACGTCTAATGAGATTTCCACTTCTGTGTTTTCAGTGAAGAAATTGTTCCCAATATCCAATCTGAACTTCTCATAATGCCACTCGAGGCCATTTCCTATTGTCCTGTCATTTGATACCTGGAAGAAGAGAACAAGCCCTACTTGGAGCCACCCTCCTGTCAGGGAGTTGTAAAAAGAAAGAACATCCCTTCCCAGCCTCCTTTTCTCCAGGCTGAGTCCCACCAGCTCCCTCAGCTGTTCCTCATCAGACTTGTGCTCCAGCTCCGTTGCCCTTCCCTGGACAAGCTCCAACCCCTTCATGTCTTTCTTGTCATGAGGGACCCAGAACTGGACACAGGATTTGAGGTGTGGCCTCATCAATGTCCAGTACAGGGGGACAACCACTGCCCTGGTCCTGCTGCCACACTGTTGCTGGTGCCATTGGCCTTCTTGGCCACCTGGGCAGACCTGGCTCATGTTCAGCTGCTGTCTGCAGCACCCCCAGGTCCTTTCCCAGCTTTCCAGCCACTCTGTCCCAGCCTGCAGCTCGGCGTGGGACAGCTGATACCCAAGTGTAGGACCTGGCACTTGGCCTTGCTGAACTCCGCAGAATTTTCAGTCAATAAGCTGAAGCCACCGACAAGACTTATTTTCTGTAGTAGCTTGGAAAACTGTACTCCCCAGGATCCTGGTGGGTCAGATACTGCATCAACCCAGAGCAAAATCTGCAGGAGGGGTTACAGCCCAAGGAGGGTGCATGTTTATGTGAGCATTACTGAACCTGATGGGGTGTCACGCAGCATGGTTTTGGCAGAAGGTGTTTTGGAGAGTTTGCAGGTGCTGACTTGTTCCACATTGCACAGTACTTCTTTTTTTCCACACCATAATTTCAATGGAGCAGCTCATGAAAAAAAAAAAAGTGTAACTGAATAAGAGCAAATAGATCAGACCTGAACCCTTTGAAGGTTTCGAGAGCATGTGCTATTGACAGTTTCTTTCCTGAATTTGCTTTGTTTTTGTGCCTGGTGAGTATCTGACTGCTGTTTTAGGGACTACTAGCATATTCTACAGAGCACTAAATTTTACAGTACCCCTACAGTAAGCTTAATACCTTTTATCTTGAATACTGTAGTGCATGTACCTTTATTTATAATGTATTGTACAGCCTGTGATGCTCACTAGTGTTGTATTTTTACCATTAGCACTCCAGGAAATGAAAGCACTGTAGCTTACATTAGGACAGGGGCAATTCATGGCAGTCTCGTTTGTCAGGGCAGCTTTCATTGAAATTGGTGCCTGAAGTGGTCTATAGGAATAGGGAATAAACAGCTGCTAGACCAGAACATTAGAAAAAAATTCAAATTGGGAAATTAAGGCCCGTAGAAGGTCATAATTTTGCTTCTCAGTTCATTTTCGAGATCCACAGTAGAGCAGAGGTGGTAGCATATGAAGAGTCAGAAAGTAGTGATTGAAAGAAGAGACGTCCCTGTTACCTGATGGTATTAAGAATGAAGAGAAAATGTAGGAAAGAGTAGAAGAAACAAAACCTGAAAAAGAAAGGCTTGAGAAATGCAAAACATAAACTAATTCATACCTTCAAATTTAGAAACATGTCTGTTGCTTAATTTAGTTGCACAGCACTCTCTGAAGTCACCTAGTCCTTTCCTTGAGTTCAAGGGGAAGTTGGGGTTTCTGCCATCGGCATTTGGGCTCCATTTCCTCTCCAGATGGTGGAAAAAGCCTCTAAAAAGGGGCCAGTGCTCTTGACGTGTAGTGGGGTTAAAGTGAGAGGACCAAGTTGAATGACACAAAGCCCTAAGGGATAGGAGAAAATATCTACTGAGGCCAAAAGTGAGATGGAGGAAAAGAATAGATGTGTGTGCCACAAGGAGGGTGGAGGCAGCTCCGTCATGTCCCGTGACACCTGTGGTGCGTCACCACGAGGCTGTTGGCTGTGTATCTGCACCTGAGCATGAGAGATAGGCTGTGCTGCTTTTGGCTGGAGTAAAGTTCTTCACAGTAGCTGGGGCTGTGTTTGGGATTTGTGCTGGAAATAGTATTGATAACACAAGGATGTTTTTGCTGTTGCTGAACAGGGCTTACACAGAGTCAGGGTCATTCTATTCCTCACCCCACCCCACCCCACCAGAGAGGAGGCTGGTGGTGCACAAGGAGTTGGAAGGGGACAGAGATGACCCCAACTGACCAAAGGGATATTCCAGAGCAGATGGTGTCATGGTTGGAGAGAAAAGCTGCTGGGAAGAAGAAGGAAGGGTGGGGAATGTTCAGCTTTATGGCGTTTGTCTCCTCAAGCAGACAAGACAGTTCAGTCTTGCTCCCTGGACATGGCTGAACACCTGCCTGCCCATGGGAAGTGGGCAATTAATTCCTTGTTTTGCTTTGCTTGTCCTCGCAGCTTTAGCTTTACCCATAAAACTGCCTTTATTTCATCCAGCAAGATGCTTAATTTTTACCCCCCTGATTCTCTCCCTCATTGAACCAGGGGGAGGTGAGTGAGCAGCTTCCTACAGGGGTTAAACCATGACAGATGGCGAGATCTTGCATATCCCAGGTGGGCAGTGCAATGCAATTTAATCCAGAGATTCCCACTTGGGGCTGAATACTCTGGACCTGACCAACCCCACCTGAGGATTTGTACCTGCACAGAGCTAAGACGAATGTACTATCTGAAGGAAGGTCCTATACCCAATGTATTATCAATTTTTTTCATTTATTTTGCATTAGAACCCACACCTTTGGGAAGAGCACTTTTTGTTATCTACAAAACAGATTACAAGGAATACAGAGGTCCTGATCCCACTGACAAAGCGTGTGCTGCTGATCAATGACAAACTTGTATTGACTGAAACACCATCAAGCCCAAAAGATGAAAGCAAACCAGGAATGTTGTGATCTTTTTTTTGTGTTTGCTGGCAATGAACTATGCTAGAGTAGAAAAATGGGGTTGATTCTTCTTTTCCTTCCCAATGTGTAAAAGAGGAGTAATGCCATTGAGTTCAGTGGAGTTTGTGTGAGTAAGTGGAAAATCAGACTCAGGAGCTCTATCGAACCCAACCCCACATCTTGTAGGAATCTGCATTTCCACTTCTTTCTCACAGGAGTTCTTTGTTTGTAAATTTCCCCTCTGTGTCTCTCTTTATTTTCCTTTCCTTTGAAGTCTTAAATCCTAGCAGTGACCAATCTTTCATCCATAATCTGCAGCATTCAAATTAAAGGGAATGGTCTATAGATTCTAGGATTTTCTGCACACTATGGCTAAATCCTAGTGGAGTCCCCTATGAGCTAAGAAAGCCAAGAGAAGAGTGTGAAGTTAATTTGATCTAATCAATGTGCCACATGCAATCATGTTGTGTTCATTACTAGCCAACAAACAATCTAAAGCCCTACATATATTTCTCCTTTTTAGTGAACTGTCATTTTATCAAGTGATGGGCTGGCCAAACATGTTCAGCAATCTCAGTAATTCCTGTTCTTATCAATCATTGTGAAGCCTTGAAATTCCCAAGATTCCATAAATCTTCCTGCAACTGAACACTTCTAAAATCCTCTTTGTGTTACAGCAGTAATAAATATGATCATTTTTCATAGCAAACCTGTCTATTGCTTTAAAGAAAATAGATAGACTGTAAATAAGTGCATTTTCCTGCAGCAACATTAAACAAAAAGGTTAAGCTCCTACTGACAGGAAAGATGTATTTGCAAGTGATTAGTTATATTTCTACCATAGCGCTTGTCTGTGTTCTTCTTTTGATGTTTAAACAAAGCTCTTGAACACACTGGGTTGTAGTCTCTGATGTTGATTTATAGGTAGGACTGAATTCCAAACACTGAACTCGTAGGCAGGCATTAATAAAAAGGAGAGACTTTCTTCCTGCTGGTTAATATGTGACTAAGCTCTCCTGTTTTAGGCCTCAATCTGTCAAGAACAGGTGTATAATAGGGGAGTCCTTGAGGCGCAAAGACTGGAGCTATACACAAAGGGTTTTGTTCAGCTGCACTCAGGACAAATGTTGAAACACCAATTTACAAAATTGTTTTGACACAGAATTATTTTATGGCTATTATGACACAGACATAAAATTATTTAGGTTATCTGGGCCCAAGAGGATTGGTGGGAACTCCAGATGGACCTAACTAAACTACTGTAGGTAATTGGGCAACACAATGGCAGATGAAATTCAACACAGACAAGCGGAAGACAAAATGTGTTGGGAGAAGAGTTTAAGTGCTAAAAATCCCGTAGACTTAAGGGAGGTCAGATCCTTCAAGAGCTGACAGGAACTGAACAAATCTCACTCAGAACATCCAGCTCAGTGTAAACGGCATGGATGTAGAGAACAGGGATCAAAATAAATTGTTCTTTTATATCCCATTTCCAGTTGCAAACAACCTCTTACATTTCAGAGGAAGGCAAATCATCATCAGCCAAGATATTCCCTCAAAGAAAATCCTCTCATAAAAAATATCAGGCTAAAATTCAGAAACATGAAATGGAATTGTAAACATTGTCTAAATACAGGCTGTGTGCTTCCTGAACATGCTAAGGAAATCCCACCCTGGATTCCTTCCAGGTACTTGAAGTGAGGCATTTGGATTCCTCCTCCTGCTGCTGCAGACACAGACCAAATAATTACTCCAAAACTTAAATCAAAATATATAGGTAAACGGAAGTCAAATTACACTTAAGAAAAATACAAGAGCCAAGTGCATCTGCACTGGTCAGGTGCCACTAAGCCACATTCTCTCGGTGCCAGGAAATTCCATCTTATTTAAATAAATTGTATTTATTCTTTGAAAACTTCATCTTCAAGACATTGGATGTCGTTATGCCCTTGCTAGCAGGGATGACAAGCTCCCTGCTATCAAACATTTCTGAGTACCTTACGCAGTGATCAACTCACCTCTCCACTCTCCCTTTGACAATCTGAGTTGAGCTCCTTAAGCCTGGTGTTGCAGAGCTTGTTTTCCAACACATGGATCAGTTTTGTGGCATTCTTTTGAACTCTAAATAGTGCATCCCTGTCTCCCTGAAAATTAGCTATGCCCTCTTTAGGAAAGCAATTTATGGTCACAACATTCCACTGTCCAGCTTCAAATTGACTTGAACACCCTTTATAGAGGAAAAATTATATCAGGTCTTTTTGTGCTGTTTGGACTGAGTGTTTATGTGCTCTAGCAAAGCAAAATATTTGCATATCCATCAGATACTTAAAATAATAGCACATTTAATACTTACCTTAGTCCACATTTTAAAGTGTGGACTCAATGAGGTCAGACATCTTGTCCAACCAAAATGATTCTATGATTCTGTGAAACTTGACTATGTACCTATTTGGTGTCTCTGCCAGGGCTTCTATCAAAACAACATCAGGTTCCTAAATCTGTTACAGTTAAATTTGCATAGAACCCCTAAGGTTTTCAACTTTTTTTCTAAACCTCTTTGCTGCCTTTTTAACATGACCCCTGAGCGACTCAGCAGTAGGTGGAACAAATCAGAGCAGGTCACCTAGAGCTTGGAAACAGCAAAGCATCCATTGTACCACTGTTGTGCTGCAAAGCTCTCTGAGGCTCACAGGCAGAGGGGTGACTGCTCTGTGAGTGTATACCCAGACTGGGTTTCAGAAGTCTGACTTCTCCCTTCATATACAAAATTATGGAGCCTCCTGAAACTTGAATCTTCTGCAACTTTATTCCTGAGCATACATATATAAATTTTTATATATACATATATATACACATATACATATATATGTGTATGTATATATGTGTTGATTTTTTTTAACTTTTATTTCTTTTTGTTTTGACTGTATATCCCCCATCGGGGTTGTGATACTGATCCTGAGCTTGAGCATCACCTGGGACTGAATAAATATGATTCCATTGATTTCAACTGAGCTAAAGAAGGTTATGTAAGATGAGGATCTGTAGTATTATCTTTATTTTTTTAGTGGTGTAAGATTTTCTTAGTGATGTCAGAGCAACTCAGATCAGTGCGTCCATAGGTTGCAGTTGTATTGTGATCTCTACAGCTGAGAGAAAACATTCATTTAACTGAAAGTGGAGTAGTGTTGGGTCCCTCTCCTAGAAAATGCTTCAAGTAGATTAAAAAAAGCCCAGGAAACATGGTCTTCAGTTCACTTTTTATGCCTGTGTGCTACATTAGTGAAGGGGAACAATTAGATGAATTCTGCAGGGCTGATTGGAACTTTGCCTGAAAAAATGTGTATCAGGAGCTGCTCCAGAGATGTCAGCAGAGATAAAAAAGCATCAAAACAACACACAAATCAAGCAGTGAAATTACTGCAAGTGCAGAAATGGAAGTAAGCATCAATATTGTCTTCATGAGAGTGTAGAATTTCTCTTTCCCAGTCTGAATTTTCCGTTTTGCAAATCATTTAATAGCAAAACATGATTGTTGAAGCCTTATCAGACAACAAACTGGAACAGAATATTACACTCCCAGGTTCTCACTTACTCTGACATGAAACAGAAAGGAGACCATATCAAAATCATAACCATAGATCTAAGACTATTAAATGTCTTTTTACACTGGCTTAATTTTCCCCTAAACTCTATGTTGGCTTAGTATAATGTCTTCCCCCAAATCTTTCTCTAGGTTTCCCAAATAATTCCACAGGGAATAACTTAGAAAAGGGAATTGCTCAAAGAATACATGGATAAAAAAAGAGAAAAATAATGTCAAACTTTATGGGAAAGGATTTAGCTCACTTGATCCTGTACAGCATCTTTGGTGTTCTATGAACCAGAGGTTTTGGCCACATTAAACTCCACAGATACTGAATTTTTGGGATTACAAAAAACCAAAACAACCAAACAAAGGAATTATTACAGGAATTTGTGAACTTAAGGAAGAAAATATTTGTTTAAATATTTTTATTTTTTTAAATATTGTTTAAATATTTTTCTTCCTTAAACACATATTTGTAGAAAAATATGTGTTTAAGGAAGAAAAGTATTCTCCACCTTCTTATCTAACTGATGCCAAGCCCTCATGTTAAAGTTGCTACAGAGATTTTCATTACATCCAAAGGACTTTGAGGCTGCCCCAATCAGAAGAGTGATCCCCGTGATTTGCAGTGACTCCTGAGAAATCTGGTCTTGTGGAAGGTGTTCCTGCCCATGGCAGGAGGCTGGGATGAGATGATCCTTAAGGTCCCTTCCAACCCAAGCAATTCATTGATTCTATGAACTTTAATCAAAAATGACATCTGTAAGCTGCAATCAGGGTCTTAAACTGAAATTAGAGCTTCCAGAAAAATTAAATAAAATTAGAAAGAAGTGAACATAATCAGGGCCTATCTAACAATAAAACGAGGTCGATTTTTAAAGTATCTTTCAGTACTAAAAATTTTTGAATCACAAATAAATTTGTGATATTGATTTCAATAGCAGCATCAACCCTTCTCCATTTTTATATATAATTGCCAGAAAATTCAGCATACAAAACACTCAGCTGAATGCAGTCCTCGAGGTCCCTGTGTCTTGTGACTGCAATCCCCCCTTGCCGTTATTAAAGTAGATGGGGAGGGGACTTGGGATTTCTAAAAAGGAGAGAAGAAATAGAACTGTGCTGGGGAAAAAATAATAATAAGAAGAAATCAGGATGCCTTACTGAACCGCCAGAGTCGTTTTATGCGGAGTTTTCCCCTCCAGCAACCAAATGGAACCCAAACAAGTCTATTTCTCTGAAAGCTTGTTCCACCCACCATTCCCCAACTAAAATACATTGTAATAATATCATAAAACAGCCGAGGATGAAGAGTTTATTCTGATGGACTGCTCAACATCCTCAAAGACTGGAAATTAATATACCTGGGAATCTCACAGTTGAAGCATTTTAATGCAAACTCGCGGTTTGCAGGGAATTGAAATACTTCACCTAAATAATTTATATATGTATCTGTGTATGTAAAAAAAATGGAAAAATGAAATTTTATAATAGCAATAAGTCTGGGGATGTTGTTATCAGGAGATAATCACATCCCGTGGGGGTTCTTGCACTCAGCTGCTTCTCCTTTCCCTTCTCTTCCCCAAGCCCTTGTCTCGCCCCTGAGGTATGATTTTTCTCCTGATAATTCTTATCGTGCCTCCGTGGTTAGTAATAATAATTAAAATAAAATGCTTTATTCACAACTTCCCTGGGTGCTCGGCATACAGTCCAACTCCCTGCCCACCCCCAGTTTTCTCTAGCTCCAGTATTTGATTAACTGCCTCGGAAAGAAGAAAAAATAAAAAATCCGATGAGTGGGGTTCTGTTTTCTGACAGAAAACGCAGAAGGCTGTTGTGGCTGTATTGATCGGGCCGAGAGACCGGCATTGCAAACAAGCAGAGCTCTCCTGAGAAATATACACTGAAGATCCATACGTTCATTGACATTTTATAGGATGTCTAGACTTGCTAATCCACTATGAAAAATGCAAGCTTTGTAGTATAAGAGGATGGAGAGGGGGCCATGTCTCTTGCTCGCAGGAGCAGCCCTCTCATGTACCAAATTGCCAACAGTTTAATAAGGAGGGAACGCGGGTCCGAATTAACACTGGGTTTTAATGGCTGGGACACCCTCTGTACTTCCCAGAATGCAGAGCTGCAATTAGCCTCAAGCCAGAAGAAGGTTCTCAAAGGTTGGTTGAGACGCTGGCTGGATTTTGTCTGTGAATGGGGAGGAGAAGAGAGCTGTAGCTGAAATTTTATAAAGTCTGAAAGTCTCTGTTCTAATGTTAGTTTCCAAAGTCAGACACTTTCCCGCTCCATCTATTCACCTTTCACAGCAACTTTTTTCCCCCTGCAGACTGGTAGAGGATAAAGTAGTAAATACGACAAGTTCTCAGTGCCCAGCCATCCCTTTCTACCAGCCTCCACAGAGACTTCTGTAGGCAAAGATGAAAATGGAGAAGAGGGTTGGCAGAAACCACATCTAGAGGCGACGGCAGAAAATCCTCCACCCCAGAGATGGGAGGAGGAAGGCAACTCTAGGTCACCTTTGTGGCTTCTCATATTTACATCGTTGCAGCGATGCCTTAGAGAGATTCGAGCCTGGTTCAATTGCTCCAGCATCTTAGGGACCAAAGCTGAATTTCTGCTGTCTGGCAGCTTGTTACCCTTGGAAAGAACCCCCCCCTCCCTCTTTGCAACAGCTTCCAGTAAAATTTGTCTGGCAATCTAAAATAAACGTGTGGGTTTTTATCAAATTACAGAGCGTTTTTTGTGTAAGGTGAAGGCAAGGGCAGGATACTGCTATAGTCAAACTAGAGGTCTGTAACATCTATAAGGAAATTAGGTTAGAACTAGTAGTTTGTCCTGCATACAAATGTAAGTGCACTAATGTAGCATATTTTGTGTATACAGTTCATGTTGTGGCAACAGTTACAGCAGAGCACTGAAGGTGTAGCAAACCATGTGGGATTTTTTACAAATCGGAGTAGCGTGACAACACTCCATGAAACTAAGTCAAGTACCCAGAAGTTCAGCTACACAGAATCAATAGAACAGTTTGAATTGGAAGGGAAGTTTTAAAGACCGTGTGTTCCAACCCTGTCACGGGCAGGGACACTTTCCATGATCCCAGGTTGCTCCAAGCCCCGTCCAGCCTGGCCTTGGACACTTCCAGGGGTGGGGCAGCCACAGCTTCTCTGGGCAACCTGTGCCAGGGCCTCACCACCCTCACTGTGAAAAAATTATCGACCAAGAATAATTGCTGTTAAAATTACCATACCTTGATTCCAAACCCCCTGTACTTTGACTCACTCCTTCTTGACAGATGCTCTTAAAAACCTCTCTGAAGGACTTTCACTGAGGAAGGAGAACTACGCTGGATTCATGTAATAAATTTTAGTCAACGCTTTGATCATTCACAGTGCATTTAGGATCTATTGGAGAAAATGCTCTCTGCCACACAGAAACAGGTGGTCTGTAAGTAGAGTTAAACTCCCCTGCAGTAGGAACGTCTTTGGTAAGAATACTGTTAGGCAGGGACATTCAAATTTCAATAGATGAGAAAGGACTTCCCTCAACTGCATGGAGCCAGCACTCTACTATAGTGTAAATAAATAAATAAATAAATATGAATAGACATTTTATATACATATACACAACCAGCAAACCAGTAGTATTATCTAATACGAATTGTATTTTACATGTATATATATTTCTAGCACACTAGTATATATATACACTGCAGGAAGGAAAAAACTCTTCCTTTTCCCTCACTTGGACACTGAAGACAAAAATTATTTGGAGATGGTCTGCCGGCCTAGGGCAAGGTTGCAATTATTAGTGGGAAAAAAGACAGGATAAGGTATTATATTCAAACTCTATTGAAGCGAGAGAGTAGACAACCCCAAAATTTGCAGGGGGCTGCAAAAAAAAACCTTATTATATGATCCAAATAAAAAAGTCCAAACTTAGTCTCAAGTCTTGGGTAGGCTGTGTAATCCTATGTGGTAAAAGAGTTGGACTTCATCTTCTGAGAAGCTACAAAGATCCCAAAAACACTTATAAAGAGACAAGGTTTTAACACATTATGGAAAATATGATCTGTTCCAAAGGGTGAATGGGACTCCAGAAGTGGCCATCCCATTTCTGCCATAAGGCCAAGCAATAAACTTCCAGAACAGAAAGAAATATAATTTTGTGAAAATATTTGCAAAGTTCCTCAAATATTATTTTCTTCTGGATTTTCCAAATTTTTAAACAGAATTGGAAAGCATTACCTCCAATCAGAACATTTTTTTTTAAACAATAAAGCTTAGTAACAGAGGAGGAGGTTTGCCCTGAAATCATGTGTCTATCTATGAGATAAATATTTATGTATGCTGTAATAATTTTCATTGCCCACTGTTTAATATTGTCATTTTCTACCTAGTAGTAACTTTATAAAACCTTTTGGGGAAAAAAAAACTCACTCAATTTACTAGTGATCTATTATAACCAATACTGAACAGATTTTCACCACTTGAATTATCATACAATAGATGCTGAATCAGGTCTGATGCTAATATTCAAGGGATGAAATAAAAACAAATAAAAATCCCTTTCCCATCCCCTGATTATGAATAGAAACTAGTAGTAAGCCAAACACATCTAAGTTCTTAAAACCTCTTGTGAACATAAGATTTTCTGATGAACTCAAAATGTTGGTCTCAAAATACCCAACACACAAAAAAAATGAAGCTTTAATACCTTCTTTAAAATGAGACTCAGTTATGTTGTTTCAAGCAGGGAATTAAAATACATATATTAAAAAATATCAGCAGGAAATCCAACGAATAGTAAACGAGTCTGAAAAGACAGATCTGAATACTTTAAAAAAATCAAGATAAAATACTCTAGACAATTCTTTAGTTATGGAACCACCCTTTAGCTATTTCTCAGTTCCACCTGCCTCAAGGAGCAAGTGAAACTAAGAAACCTCTTTTTCTAATAATATTTTCTGGAAGCCAAGTAAAGTATTCCAGGAAGTTCAGCTCTGTGAGAAATTTGCAACTGCTTTCCTTTTTGATGTCCCTCCAGTGACAGGAAAGTCATTTGCCCCAGAGTGTGTATATAAATAAGAAAGAATAACGGCAAAAAAAAGATATTTTGTTCCCTTTCACAGTTCCTATGGAAAAGGGCATTAGTCAAAAGAAGTAAAGTATGCTGGATCGTGACTCGTATTCATTAGAGCTTCCTCAAAGCTAGCTTGAGTTCAAAACCACGTATTTTTAAATTAATAGGTACGGGATCAATACTTTTTTTCTTTTTCCAGGATTAGTGTCCTGGCTTCTGACAGAGGAAAAAAAAATAAATCTTGGGTTTCTCAGTACAAAATAGAGAGTCTGTGACTTGCATATATAGTTAGCCTTGGAAACTGAGTTAAAACCCTTGTACTACAGATTGGAGTTACGTTGACCTCCATTGAGCTCTTGGCTGAAAAAGGGATCAAGTTATGGCAATTCTGTTGTAGATGTACAAAGAAAACAGTGAACTTGACAAAGGATTTTTTTTTTCATCTAAATGCTGCAGTTAATTTGACTCACTCTTTGTTTTGTTTCTAGGCTCAGGCTCTAGATCATCAGTACCACATATATGCTAATTGACTACGGGGCTCCCAAGTGGAAAAAGAAAGGTAATTCAGTCACAGAACCATTTAGGCTGCAAGGAATCCTGGATGATCATCTGGACCAGACCCTTCTTCAAAGAAGGAACATTTCTGAAGTTGTATCAGATTGTTTAGTCCCATGCACATCTCACATCCTGGTGCTGCTTAAAGGAATAAGAATTTTGCAGACTGGACTTGGAGAACTGAAATTTGCCTCTTCTATTTCTTACTGAAATAAAAAAATATAGTTTGCAACAGCTTTTCTTTGATCAGCCTTCTCTCCCCCTCTTCAAGAGTACTGGTCATGGGTCAAATTTCTGATGTGCAATGTACTGTATAAAAAGCAAAACAAAAGTTCATTCCGTTTACAGCACAGAACTTCAAATGACATTTCAGATTTCCCAGGTTCCCCGATTCCATCCAAGCTAAAAAAAAAAAAAATTCCAGCAGCATATCGACTACTATTGCCACTGTACCACAGAGTAGGGCAAGCATCACAGAATTATAGAATGATTTGGGTTGGAAGGGACCTTAAAGATCATCCAGTTCCAACCCTGTGCCATGGGCAGGGACACCTTCCACTATCCCAGGCTGCTCCAAGCCTCATCCAACCTGACCTTGAATGGGGCAGCCACAGCTTCACTGGTCAGCCTGTGCCAGGGCCTCACCACCCTCACAGTAAAATTTTGTAATTTTTTTCTCCATAAGGAGAGGAGGCTTTAAGGATAAAGTCAGGAGACATAGAAGTAAACACCTTTTAAAGCAATCTATGAAATAATAATACAAAGGCAAATTATATTGAAAGTTCAGGACACGGTCTAGTTTACCTGGCTTTACTGATGGAGAAATTGAGAGCACACCAAGGACTTTGACACAACTGACTCTGCAGTGACATTTGAAAAGATCAAGGATAGTTCAAACACCAACATGGGGTGGCAACTGTGATGCAGGACACAGATGAGTTTTATACCCTTCTGCACTGAAGGGTGGAGGAGAGGTAGAACACTGCAGGGTGTTTAGAATTTCATTAGAGGCATTGATGTTTAAGAAATTTAACTGGGACTCCACATCTTTGCTTTGAAACTGTGAACGTAGATTCCTATTATTTGGTTATACTGGCTCAGCAGCACCTTTCTGAGCTGCTTATGAGAGAGATTAGAATGAATGTGTAATAGCATGAAGTGTGTCAGCAAAGATGTTTTCCATCTAGACAGAAAATGTAGAGAGAGGAAAATTACTCTTTTTTTCACCTTGAAATTATTTCTTAATGGTAATCAAGCAAAAGAGAACTAGTAAGGACCATAACTCCTAATGGCTTTTGGGCTTTTAGAAAATTTTTAGGCTTTTTAGAATTTTAGAAATTTTCATAGGTTTTGGCATGTTTTAGCATCATCCTAAGTGCTTCTGAAGCAAAGTCTCTCACCCAAGGTCTTACAGGGCTAAACCAAGGGTTCAGCACAGTCATTTTGATCTGCATCAAATACTTTAAGCATAAACCTGCCCTCGCACTTTTCAGTCAGGTGGGAGAAGGGTTGATATTATTTCTCATTTCCTACAAGAGAGTCACACGCTATTTCCCCGGAATCCTGCTGAACACCGGCCTCAGGTGCCTTCATGCTCTCGTGTGTGTCAGGAGCAGTCTGTGGAAGTCACTCGTTCGAGCAGAGCAGCCACTGAGGCTCACCTAACACAGCACGGATTAGGCAGGCGACACGGAGCAGCAGCCCAAGCCCTGTCAGATGTAGGCCATTTCTCTTGTAGCTGAAGTATCTTCTGTGGACTGTAACTCAGGAAGGCTGTGCTTCTGGGTGAAAAAATAATATATAGTACATGGCTGTTGGTTAAATTATTAATTTGTAAACCTTAGAGAGAAGCTAACTTATATAAAAAGTCCAAGCAGATAAAGACATACTGGATCATTATGACAATGAAAATAGTGTAAGGATACAAGAATGAGAAATACATTACAAGGTGTAACATATGCTTTATTTTTTGCTTGATTGCTTAAACGAGGTAGCAGTGGGAGACCACTATCCTGTGACAATGTTATGCTCCATTGACTTTATAAACCAAAATAGAATTACCCCTAACTAATCCAAAGACAAAATTCCTCTGCGGTAACTGTATAGATATTGCTCAGTGGAGGATATGAATTCACGTGCTTAGTTTGCCTATAACCAGAAAAACACTCCAACAAAATGCTGTCTGAATTTATGAATTCAAATGCAGCTATTTTTCTCATTCTAACATCCCCTATACCCAAAACAAAAGTGAATGCCAACATTTTTTTCATGTTTCTACTATTTGTTTGCATCATGGTAGCACTCTCAAATTTCATTCTGGAAGAGGACATATTTATATAAACATCTTTGCATCCACGTGGGTATAGAGAGACTCCTGCATGTCTGCCTGTCCTCAAAATCCACCCTGGAGCTTTCCCAGGAAAGAGATGGTTGGGATCTGGTTTGCACATGGGGTTTGAGCGGCATTTGGGAGCAGTGGCAGGCAGTCCGAGGATACTTCAAAGCATTTTGACGGAATTTAAGGCAAAGTCTCTTCTAGTAAACTGAAACTGCCAGAGTCTCCTCTCTGGCCATGTTTATTAACATCTTTTATCTTTCAAAATAGACTGGTCTCATCCTTCTGCTCCTCTGGAAAAACGCTGAGAACAACCACAGCACTCACTATTGGAAGGGTCTGAGTGCAAGCTGGTTCATGCCAAAAGACGTCAAGGACTGCTCTAATTATTTATTTCTATAAACAGTTAATTTTGGCATCTGATTCGATTGTCCTGACACTAATTTACTAGCAAAGGAGTAACCTGCAGGTATTAGCCCCAAGGCCGATGCAGCTTGATGAGAATGGCGGGAACAGTTCCTTCCTGTGCTACCCAAAACACACTTCATATCAAGAAATTCAAGTACCAAAATTATAAAAGAGCTTTCACAAGACTTTTTTGGAAAAAAAATCCCTCTTAAAGTATATGGAAGGCAGGAGGTAAAGATGACAAGATAAAACTGGCTCAAATATTGAGCATTTTTCAGAATAGAACTGCTTAGGTTAGAGAATCAGCTTAAAGGGACATTTTAAAGACAGAAAAACAAATGAGGTACTGTAGAAAAATGCTTTGATTAAGAGTTTGTAGATGCATGTCTTTAAAATATGGTATTTTACACCATTATTAAGAAATCACAGGTTCATTGTCTTGTCTCAACAGGATTTCATACAGACCTGTGTTCCTCATCTTCCTTCTTCTGGAAGCTTTCCATGCCCAAAACCTATTTTTTTTTCCAAAGGGTATGGGTTATTTCATGGCTGAATGGAAAGAGAAGGCAATAATGAGAATTTCTTTTACACTAAATCTGCTTTGATTTTCAAAGCAAGAAGCTTTTTGGAAATGAGATTTGACCTTAGGCTTTGATCCTGCTAAGCAAGTGTGTGTAGAAGCTTAACTATTTGCTCGTATACATCCTGTGAATTCAATGGGATTTTTCACATGATGAGAAATACAGAAGAGTGTGAATGATTTACTTTTGACTTCAGTGGAAATAGACCATGGAAAAATGTACTTAAAATTCATGCAGCGAATTAAACACTTAGTATTTGTGATGCAAGAAAGTTTTTTTTGAGGTACCTCATTCTTTATGCAACCTGGCAATTTATTTGTGGTTTTAATACCTGTAGCACATTAAGAGACCACATAATCATGGTTCTGCCCCTTCTCCTGTCTCTGGTGGGTCAGTACAGAGCTGGACTAATCCTTTGTTACACCTTCCTCAAATACAGAACCCTGCATTTGGTAACTCAGTGGGGGAATACACACTTGAGAGACCTCGTTACAAACACTTCAAAGAAATCATCGCAGAAATGAACGTAAGCAGCCAAAGAAAATTGAAACAGTTTCTCTTCGTTGATTACACTTAAAAAAAAATAAAAGGAAAGAAAAAGTATAACACTGATAACACTGTAGATTTAGGTTCTCTGCCAGGACGGAATACCAAATTCCATGCTTTCTTTTAAAGTGTTCTGACAAGGAGAAACAGGAGAAGGGTGTGCTCTTGTGCATGTCAGTGTGAAAGCAAGAACACAGATACAGAGGAGGGGTTTTGGTGGCTTTTGAAGAAATGAGTGTACCTGAATATGCAAACGCACCCTTGCTGCTTTGGTGTTTACACCTGATTCAGATGTATACAAACACATAACAGACAGGCCATTACATATTTTTGCATACATATGTATTTATGCATGTGCACACAGACACACAAGGGTGTGTTTGACAGATCTAAGGAAAAATAAGGCTCTGTATCCTTGACTCATCCAGTATTGTTCCCTCTGTTAATGCCAGATTTCCTTTTGCTGTTTTGCGTCTTTTGCCAGTAGTAAACACACTACTACACTGATAAAAGTAGAAAAGCAACAAATTTTGCTGGTCCTTTTTACACCTCATCCACTGTCAGGATTCCTTATTTACATGAGTTTTAAACCAGTTAACTACATTTCCTGCACCCTTTGGAGATCAAGTGAACTGGACAAGGATGAGTTTAATCTAAAGGTCCTCCAAGGGACATATCAAAGATAGATTTACTTCTCTACTCTTTATGCAATATTGGGAAAAGAAAAAAAAAGGTCTCGAAAATTATGCTAGGATTTTCCTGATTTTTGCAGCTAGGTCAGAAATCCAGGACCTCAATCTTCTAACTCACACAGAAAAAAAAATTAATTGTCAGAGTCTTGCTGCTGATGTTTCCCATTTAAAGGTAACTGCTGCTCCCAAAAAAAGACTTCGCTCTCTCTTCACTGGCTGTCGGGGCAAACTTTACATGCATTTCAGAAAGTCAGATCTGGAGATGTTCTGCTTTGTTTTAGCAAAATCATCTCACGATAAAATTGCAGACAAACTTGTAGAACTTCAAAGACTGCCTTTTTTTCATCAGTGTCACTCAAGGTAGTGCATGAGATGGTGACTTGATCACATGGCTCAGCCAGACAGTACAAAACATACAGTGACATCTCTTACTCCAACTAAGGCACCCAATCTTGAGACCTAAGGTGACATCTTCCCTGAGTTGACCTCATTCCTGACTGTTTCAGGGTTTCTTCTGTGAACCTGAAGGAGTTCATCTCATTGTCTTGGCCATGGTGAAGCTTCAGGCAGAAGGCAGAAAAATTCTCTCTGTAGCTGAAGTTCTGAACACTTGGATGTAGCTGAAGTTAATGACCCAAGGAGCTTTTACAAGGGCAAGGGAATTGGGTGTATAAAAAATAAAGGGTTAACAGACATGGAGAACAGGTAGATTTATTGATATTTTAAAGGGTTTTAGCCAGACTGAATTGTAGAAACAATCCATGACCAGCAAAAGAGCCCAAAAGAAGAGATGGAGGTACAGTGTGCCTTCTGTCACACCATCAAAATAGCAATATCTTGGTGCAGAACACTGTGAAAAGGAAGTCCTGTCTGGGGCTGTACCACACAGTTTTATTTGAATTTCCTCAGAGGTATTAAAAAGCATTGCAAATATGATGAGAACCACTGGAACACCAATGAACTAAAAAGATTACCATTGTGAAAGCATTCCCTGCTGGTTGCTTGCTTCTATTTGTCTTTCCAGAGGCCTCTGCTTCCAAAATCTTGGCGTGCACACACACATACACAGACACACACAGTTGCAATACACACACATACATATAAGAGGAAGATTAAACTTCTGCAGTTTCCATTTACAGGTCCAACAGAAAGACATCAAAGGAATGATCTGACATTTCTGGTCACAATCCCAAACTATGCTCAGAAAGAAGTGTTAACTGCGGTATTCTGGCTTGATTCCAAGTTACATTCAGCTTATCTAAAAAAGGTATTTTCAGGTGAAAAGGTTATCCTTCATTCCCTCTCCAGAGATCCAGGGCACATGTTGAAGACAGAGTGGCTGCAGTGCTCTACCTCAGAAGTGGCTGCATTTCAGAGGTGAGGGAATAATCCCATTCGTTCAACTTCTGCCAGTGGATGTGCACTCGTGGGGGAATCAAACTTTAAAACTGCAGGCTGGAAAATGCTTTGGGACTTTCCAGAGTAGAAAGACAGATTTTAAAATAAAAAGCGAGGAAAGCAAGGAAATAGGGAAAATGAGGAATTGATAGAGTGAATAAAGATGGAAAAGAACAGAGGGGGGAAAAAAGAAGTAGGAATTCAGAGTACACAAATTATTTGACATTTTTCTAGCTGAGCTCCAGGGAAAAACTGAAATGCAGAGAAGCTCCTAACTGAAAAAATGTACCCAGTTGGTGGCTCAACTTGGTCTCATGATGCTGGCTAAACCAAAGCAATTTAGCCACAACTGAATGAGTCTTCTCCTTGTCAGAAATGTGATTATTACTTCTGGTACTTGCCTGAATATTACAACCTATGGCAGAGGCTGGGCAAAGTAAAAGCTTGGCTCTTACTCTTACAGCTTTAAAGAGAGGGAAATGAAGTTAGAGTGTGTACAGATTTAACTGTAGTTTTTGGCTAAAATAAGAGCCAAGCAGACTTCTTGTTTCCTTGCCCTCAGCAGAAATGATTGATACCTAAACAAAAGCTGCTGCACCAAGTTCCAGATGACTGAGGATATTCTTTCAGCACAGGGTCATTCATAAGCCCAAATGGTTTTGACAGAACAGATAAAATTGATTTAACTTAAGAAAGCCACTTTTTTTTTCTGGACAGACACCCATCAAACATTAAATATACGATGCAGAGGTACAGTGATTTTGAGCCAAAGCAGACTATACTCTCTTAAGAGACCTGACTGGTCTTTCAAAAGTGCATCCTCTATCTGTTTAGGAGGCTGCCATGCTTTATTAGAGTCAGGTCAGCTTCATGACAGTGTGAGTCAGGCAGAATTGTTCCTCCCTGTGCACCGAACTGTCAGTATCCACCAGACCTCTGCAATTTAAATTTGTGTATAAATAGTGTCTAGAAACACTCCAGAAGTCCATACACCCCAAACTTCTCTATGAAGAAGTAGCATCATCAAGCAAAGGATGTGTGTGCCACTGAGGAGGCATGTCCAGGCTGAAAAGGGGTTGAAAAAAATTGCAATGATGTGTTTTTGATTGTGTCTGGGTCTTTTTGCTTATAGGAGTCATGATTGCTGAAGGACATGGGTGATCTCCCTGGCTCTGTTTGCTTGTCCTGTCCTGTCCCCGGCATTGCGGTCCCTGAGTTATGTCCACCCACTTCTCATTCAAGCAAAACACGCACGGGGTGATTTCTCCCCGCAAATATCTAGCAGGAATTAATTCTAGAGCAGCAGAGATTTGGAGGAGAGCTTTACCCTCTCCCATTGTTCTCAGCCTTCGTTCGCACCGTCCCGTCCCGCCGGGCCAGAGGTGCCACTGTCCTCAGGTTGGCGGCCGCGGCGAGCGGCGGCGGCGGCCGCTCGGGGAGAGGTGCCCCATCCCCTCATTGTCATTCTGCCCGTGTCCCCCCGTTCCCTCTGCTCTCCAAAGGTCAGCCCGAGGTCTGCGCTGGAGCGTTAATGGGCGAGCAGCGCTCGCCAGCAACTCCTGCCACTGCATAGGCACTTAGTCCCTGCACATCAAGGCACACACGCGCTCTCCGTGCTCCCTCGCCCTCCCTCCCTCTCTCTCTGCCTTGCAAATGACTCTGAGGAGCAGAGGCTGGTGGATGATTTAGAGCAGGGGGGTGGAAAGGGGGGGGGTGAAAAAAAGCACTCAATTTTTTTTTTCCCTATTTTTTTTTTTGAACTT